>CM049321.1:31686023-31835296 GCA_026874595.1 Sipunculus nudus
TATCTATTTAGATAGGGTGCTTTGTCTTAGAAAGTAAGTAAAGTGATCATATATTTTATATATATACTATATATATATATATATATATATATATATATATATACAGAGAGAGAGAGAGAGAGAGAGAGAGAGAGAGAGAGGTGCCCTCAGTAGATATCGGGACATTCTATCAAGGGATATCCCGTAAAACGCCGTAAATAGATGTGTCCTTAGTACACAGGTCCCCGTAAGGAGAGGTTCTACTGTATATGTATATATATATAAATGATCATTTTGGACGATATATATAATCTATTTATGTACATTATATAGCATAACATACGCTGATTTAACATAACTATAGAGGCAGGTCATTTCACAGTTATCTAAAAATTGCGTTGTTTATATTCCACAAATTCCTCGGAAATATAAACCCAACGAACAATTCTGAATAAACAGGATCAATCGATGTATATAAGGAGATGTTCTTAAATAATATATATCTAGTTGATCACGTTTCTGAAGTTTTAAATTAAGCATTTCTATTAACACATAATCGTATCACGTAAACCACCGTCTTCCTCCAAGCTTCGCCTGACTTCTCATATTCTGTATGTCATGATACACTTTATAACTAGAATAAATATAATGGACCCTTATTTACATTTTGAAAACATGTTATTTTGGTTGATGGCAGATCCAACTTTAGATATCGTGTTAAAATAGCGTAGTACCACGCCTAACCATGGCTTGAAACAGGAAGTTAGTGGAACAATTTACAGTTACACCCTTTAAAAATGATTTCATCTGACTAGGTTACATATCAGTAGCGTGTTTCAAAGGAAGCTTCCTCATATTGGAACAGGTTTTGTTATAGCGGTTTGTATCTGATACACGCTAAGTAACGAGACAAGACAGCAGTCCAGCCAAACATAACAGGCCATATTTTATTGGCTGTGTGGCACCTTTCAAATATATTAGAATGAAGTATAACATTAAAAAAAATATGGTATTATGTTTCCGGTGTATTTTTTTTTAACCAGGTTTAGATATATAATAGCTGCTCGATGAGCGTATACCTCTTTTGGCTTTGCTTGAATATTTCATATGGTATGCTCAGAAATGGATCCAAGGTCTGTAATTCTTATTATAAATATATGTTTTTTCAGTATATAAATATTATTCTCTGAATATCTGGGGAGCAGGTGATTACATTGACCATACACCCGCCCTTTCTAAAACGTTAGGGGTTATGTATTCCCATCCCCTTATTTTCTCGCCTCTGGACCTTTGGGAATTAAGTGGTCTTAATTCACAGCTGGTGTTATCATTAGAAAGGTCAGTTATAACCAATGTTAATTCTTTCGGGTCACCCAAAGTTGGTCTTAAAGACAGGTGATCGTATTAGAGGGGGATGGTTAAATTAAACCATTTAACTGTACTTTGATATCAATATGATGGGTTTTTATAAAGTGGCGTCATGATGATCTTTGTATACATGATTCAGATGGCGTGTCCAAAAGATGAACTACCGGCTGAATCACTCAGGCTGCAATCAGATATAACTGTTTGCAACCGTTGCCTTCCAGCTCCGTGGTATTAGCAAGTGACCTACACGACTGACGGTCATAGGGTTCGTATTATTATGACAAAAAGGATAGAGAAAGAGAAAGAGAGCAGTCAATGCCATATTGTAAGCTGAATAAACAAACAAAACAAAGAACTATTGTTTGCGTGCTAGTGTTCGGAACAAGCGACACATATGATTTTTGTTGCTTGGTGATGTAACGCTTATTGTTTTGAATTTGAGACAGAGAAGTTCTACTTTTCGAATCCCGTTCGAACACTTATGCTCACCAGGGCTCATCCTTTGATTCCAGGAGTGAATGGGTTTTGTTCTTGGGCAACAGGCAGCTTATTACAGCTTGTCGGTAGCTTGTTACACATCATGTTTGTGATTGTATGTCCCAAGAGCAAAAAGGGAACAAGAATGGATAGGGCCGAAGTAGGATGATACCTTTAACTTTGGCGATAAGAGAATATAAAACCAATATGATTATTTTGTTTCCTTTCGATAAAACGGATCATAGTGTTCAAGTATATACTTTCCTAGATGCAATCGCCATGCGAGTTAGGAACTAATGGAGGGGGCATTTAGTATCTCTATTACGTGTGGAAATTATGATAAATAAAAAAGTAGAGAACCTAATTTACTTTCCCTGCTTTCCTTGTAAAGTTGACAGATTTTTACTGCTATTCGAAGTTACTGGGTAAAAGTTTCCTTGTTACAAAGGTTATAATTATAGAATGCTTAATATAGCGGATTGGGGGGGGGGGGGGGGGCATTCACCTAAAGCTTAATAGGGGGATCTGAGCCAGGCAAAAAATATCTAATCCTAGCTGGGATAATTTAGGGGTTAACTTTTTTAACCCAAGTTTGATATTATCTCAACCTGTTCCGGGCTTCCCACAAAATTACATCATAAAGAACAATAAAAACAGTGGCTTTTTTCCCCCGGCTCATTTTACAGTTTTAGGTAGGTAGCTCATATGGGAAATCAAAAGTATATATATATATATATATATATATATGATCATTTTGGATGATATATATATATTTGTACATTATAAAGCATAACATAATCTGATTGAACATAACTATACAGGCAGGTCACTTTGACAGTCACCTAAAAACTGCGTTGTTTATATGCAGGATTCAACGCTGACGCTCGCCCAATGGCCCCGGGACTACTACGACTGTCAAGCGATGTATATTAGGAGATGTTCTTAAATAATATATATAGCTGATCACGTTACTTAAGTTTTAATTAAGCATTTGTATTAACACATGTTTATACACGTATTATGAAAAACTGGATATTGCCTGAAAGGTTACTTAAATTAATTATTTTGAGTCAGAAACGTTTTAAATCTACTAATGATTAATATCAACCACAAAATTAATCGATATGGTAGGATCAGATGCAAGTAGAACTGGCAAATAGTTGATTTAACCTTTGCCTTATATTTGGCACATTCTAACAAGTTTCTAACTGGCCAATAAATGATTAAACCTCTGCCTTAAATTTGTCACATTCTAACAAGTTTTGTAACAATGTTAAGCCTTAGCATATAGTTTATATATTGGATATCATACTGTTCTCTTAATTGTTATGAATGTGCATAAGCATGCAAGTGGAATACTGTGCAATTAACCTATATACTGACATTCAAACGCAACCATACATTTGTTTAAACCAGATAGATATGTTGATAATGTTCCTAAGTACATTCTATGTCAAATATAAGGCCAAAAAAAAAAAAGATCTTATTAAGTTATGAAGATGTGATTAACCTCTCAAAGAATGCTCTGTAACAACGTAAAATATTTGTAAAGCAATGGCTGCTGCAGTAATATAATTGTATACGTTACATGTTTGTTATATTTGTGTTTTCTGAGTAACAAGAAATGGTCACTTTTTCTTATAAAGTAATGATTGATGTAACAGCATTAGAATTACACTCTTAGCACAAATGGTTCTTTGAGGGTTCTTTGAGCTGGTACGGGTTCTTTACGGAACCCTGTGTGACCAAAGAACCCCAAAGAACCGGAATTGGTTCTAAAGGGTTCCAAGGGGATCTTTGACGCAATGAGGGTTCTTTATACTACATGTGTGGGGTTCTTTGAAGAATCGGGAGATGTATATATTCATCTGATTTAGTTTTAGAAAGGTCCATACTGTAAAGAATACAAGTTTTTTTAAAAGAAACGACTCACACGTATATATACACACATATATTTATGCATATATATATATATATATATATATATAAATAGATCTGCAGGTTTTCTGCAAGCAACAACTACTAGAGTGCTCTATGGCATTTCACCAGAGCTTTATAATTATACAAAATAAAGACGAATCAAGTAAAATGTCTGAAAATACTTGACTCGTCTTCATTTTGTATAATTATATATATATATATATTTTCATGTATACTTGCATCTGATCCTACCATATCGATTAATTTTGTGGTTGATATTAATCATTAGTAGATTTAAAACGTTTCTGACTCAAAATAATTAATTTAAGTAACCTTTCAGGCAATATCCAGTTTTTCATAATACGTGTATAAACATGTGTTAATACAAATGCTTAATTAAAACTTAAGTAACGTGATCAGCTATATATATTATTTAAGAACATCTCCTAATATACATCGCTTGACAGTCGTAGTAGTCCCGGGCCATTGGGCGAGCGTCAGCGTTGAATCCTGCATATAAACAACGCAGTTTTTAGGTGACTGTCAAAGTGACCTGCCTGTATAGTTATGTTCAATCAGATTATGTTATGCTTTATAATGTACAAATATATATATATCATCCAAAATGATCATATATATATATATATATATATATATACTTTTGATTTCCCATATGAGCTACCTACCTAAAACTGTAAAATGAGCCGGGGGAAAAAGCCACTGTTTTTATTGTTCTTTATGATGTAATTTTGTGGGAAGCCCGGAACAGGTTGAGATAATATCAAACTTGGGTTAAAAAAGTTAACCCCTAAATTATCCCAGCTAGGATTAGATATTTTTTGCCTGGCTCAGATCCCCCTATTAAGCTTTAGGTGAATGCCCCCCCCCCCCAATCCGCTATATTAAGCATTCTATAATTATAACCTTTGTAACAAGGAAACTTTTACCCAGTAACTTCGAATAGCAGTAAAAATCTGTCAACTTTACAAGGAAAGCAGGGAAAGTAAATTAGGTTCTCTACTTTTTTATTTATCATAATTTCCACACGTAATAGAGATACTAAATGCCCCCTCCATTAGTTCCTAACTCGCATGGCGATTGCATCTAGGAAAGTATATACTTGAACACTATGATCCGTTTTATCGAAAGGAAACAAAATAATCATATTGGTTTTATATTCTCTTATCGCCAAAGTTAAAGGTATCATCCTACTTCGGCCCTATCCATTCTTGTTCCCTTTTTGCTCTTGGGACATACAATCACAAACATGATGTGTAACAAGCTACCGACAAGCTGTAATAAGCTGCCTGTTGCCCAAGAACAAAACCCATTCACTCCTGGAATCAAAGGATGAGCCCTGGTGAGCATAAGTGTTCGAACGGGATTCGAAAGTAGAACTTCTCTGTCTCAAATTCAAAACAATAAGCGTTACATCACCAAGCAACAAAAATCATATGTGTCGCTTGTTCCGAACACTAGCACGCAAACAATAGTTCTTTGTTTTGTTTGTTTATTCAGCTTACAATATGGCATTGACTGCTCTCTTTCTCTTTCTCTATCCTTTTTGTCAATAATAATACGACCCTATGACCGTCAGTCGTGTAGGTCACTTGCTAATACCACGGAGCTGGAAGGCAACGGTTGCAACAGTTATATCTGATTGCAGCCTGAGTGATTCAGCCGGTAGTTCATCTTTTGGACACGCCATCTGAATCATGTATACAAAGATCATCATGACGCCACTTTATAAAAACCCATCAATATTGATATCAAAGTACAGTTAAATGGTTAATTTAACCATCCCCCTCTAATACGATCACCTGTCTTTAAGACCAACTTTGGGTGACCCGAAAGAATTAACATTGGTTATAACTGACCTTTCTAATGATAACACCAGCTGTGAATTAAGACCACTTAATTCCCAAAGGTCCAGAGGCGAGAAAATAAGGGGATGGGAATACATAACCCCTAACGTTTTAGAAAGGGCGGGTGTATGGTCAATGTAATCACCTGCTCCCCAGATATTCAGAGAATAATATTTATATACTGAAAAAACATATATTTATAATAAGAATTACAGACCTTGGATCCATTTCTGAGCATACCATATGAAATATTCAAGCCAAGCCAAAAGAGGTATACGCTCATCGAGCAGCTATTATATATCTAAACCTGGTTAAAAAAAATACACCGGAAACATAATACCATATTTTTTTTAATGTTATACTTCATTCTAATATATTTGAAAGGTGCCACACAGCCAATAAAATATGGCCTGTTATGTTTGGCTGGACTGCTGTCTTGTCTCGTTACTTAGCGTGTATCAGATACAAACCGCTATAACAAAACCTGTTCCAATATGAGGAAGCTTCCTTTGAAACACGCTACTGATATGTAACCTAGTCAGATGAAATCATTTTTAAAGGGTGTAACTGTAAATTGTTCCACTAACTTCCTGTTTCAAGCCATGGTTAGGCGTGGTACTACGCTATTTTAACACGATATCTAAAGTTGGATCTGCCATCAACCAAAATAACATGTTTTCAAAATGTAAATAAGGGTCCATTATATTTATTCTAGTTATAAAGTGTATCATGACATACAGAATATGAGAAGTCAGGCGAAGCTTGGAGGAAGACGGTGGTTTACGTGATACGATTATGTGTTAATAGAAATGCTTAATTTAAACTTCAGAAACGTGATCAACTAGATATATATTATTTAAGAACATCTCCTTATATACATCGATTGATCCTGTTTATTCAGAATTGTTCGTTGGGTTTATATTTCCGAGGAATTTGTGGAATATAAACAACGCAATTTTTAGATAACTGTGAAAATGACCTGCCTCTATAGTTATGTTAAATCAGCGTATGTTATGCTATATAATGTACATAAATAGATTATATATATCGTCCAAAATGATCATTTATATATATATACATATACAGTAGAACCTCTCCTTACGGGGACCTGTGTACTAAGGACACATCTATTTACGGCGTTTTACGGGATATCCCTTGATAGAATGTCCCGATATCTACTGAGGGCACCTCTCTCTCTCTCTCTCTCTCTCTCTCTCTCTCTCTGTATATATATATATATATATATATATATATATATATATATATAAAATATATGATCACTTTACTTACTTTCTAAGACAAAGCACCCTATCTAAATAGATATACATTGCTGAAAATACTTGTACTTTTGATTTTCCATAAAATCTCCCTACCTAAATTTTAAATGAGCCTGGGGATAAAAGCCACTGTGTTTATTGTTCGTTACGAAGTAAGTTTGTGGGAAGCCCGGAACAGGTTGAGATAATGTCAAACTTGGGTTAAAAATTTTTTAAAATCCTATAAATTATCCCAGCTAGAATTAGATATTTTTTGCCTGCGTCAGAACCCCCTAATAACCTTTAGATGAGTCCCCCCCCCCCCCCCCCCCCATCCGCTGTTTTAAGCATGCTATAATTATATTCTTTGTAGCAAGGAATTTTTACCCAGTCATTTTTGAATAGCTGTAAAAATCTCTCAACTTTACAAGGACAGTAGGGAAAGTAAATTAGGTTCTCTGTTTTTTTAGTTATCATAATTTCCAATAGTAGAGATACTAAATACCCCCTCCATTAGTTTCTAACTCGAATGGCGATTGCATCTAGGAAAAGTATACTCTAAGAAAATAGGGTTCTTGATGGGATTACATATCCCCTAACGTTTTAGAAAGGGCGGACGCATGGTCAATTTAATCACATACTCCCCAGATATTCAGAGAATAATATTTATATAATGGAAACCCCAAAAATAAACATAATTATAAGAAGAATTGTAGACTTTGGTTCAATTTCTGAGCTTACCATATGAAATATTATATATTTAAACCTGGTTTAGAAAAACAAACTGGAAACATAATACCTTATTTTCTTAATCTATATATTAATAGCGTAAGGCGATTTTTGTGATTTTCCGTATCTCCTCTGATACCGCCGTACGGATTGCCCTGATTTTAGACAAACATATGCTCTGGGTTTTTTTCCGAGGAGATTCCACCCACTTTTATTTGCAATATTTGCGTATTACGTGCATAATTAATAATTTTAATAATTGCTCCCCCGCGGGCGCCTCTTTTCTTTGTGTCTTCGGCCCGGTGACACAATGGCCATAGAGTGTGTGATGGCGGTACAGAGTTTAACTCCGGGGGCCCTATCTGGGTTTTTCGTAGATTCGCGGTCAACGGCCCGAAATAATCCCCCTGGTGATCCCTTCTCAAAAGAAAACCTCCGTGCTGGGACAGGGTCTATTGCATGTGCGTAAGGAGTTTTCATGAGGAGAATGCTCAAAAGCGGGATCTTTGAAAGAATCATAATTACCCGAATGGTACTGCAGGGCCGGAGAAAGAATAGAGGGAGGGGAGAGGGCTGTAATCAGGTGCGGATCCAGAATAGTGGGGGGGGTAATATATATATATATATATATATATATATTATTTTTAATTTTGATCCATGTTAATTTAAAGTACACGAGGGAGGGTGTGAGAGGGGGTATCCCCTTCGATATGAGGAAATATTTGAATACACCTAGGAGGATATAAGAGGGAATTTTCACAAAAACATATGAGGATTTTCTGTTACTCAGAAACTGCATAATGTAGTCAAATCGTAAATGGGATCAATAATTCATATTTAAATTTCTTTACACTTATGATATAAATTTCAGTTGTTTTCAGCATGCAATGTGAATGGCGATAAGGTGCATCCATGTTAATAATTTGTAAAATATTATCTCTTAAATGTAATGTTTGGGGTAAGATATATGGAATGTTGAGGTCAGATGCTGAACTTTGCATTATCCTCTGGTTTGTAGTGTATACAGCATACAAGACTTAAGAGAGCACACATCGTGAGTACGAGAACCAGCATCGGCGGGGAAGGCGAGTGGGACCACGCTACTGTAGTGAATGCATAGACTGTCTCACATGAAAACAAATGCATTGGCTCAGCTTTATAACAGGAATGGTCTTAGGGGGTGCGTGGTATTTACAAAAATATACATCCATTGAATATTCTTTATACTATAATGCTTCCGCGAACTTCTGCGCAGCGGGATTGCCCCACATTTGAGTGCTCAGATTTTGTGCGTAATAAAGGGAATGCAATAATCGAGAACCCGTCTCAGCGCTACTGTACCATGCAAGATAACAGGTTCCTTTACTGGCGGATTGACGGGCTCGGAGGGCAACCTTAAATAGCGATGTTCAATTTAATATATTTTTATATGAAAATAATTTCATTTATCATATAAACTTCTCCGAAACATTATCCGGCCAATCTCTTATCTTCGGTAAGATTTTTATGCATAAAACCATACATATAATGGATCCATATGGGTCTATACACCGTACGGATTGCCATGATTTTCGAGATCAATATGTCATTCCACCATTCGTACCAGAACGTATTCGTCCAAGTCATCCAGACTATGACACAACGCCAACTCAAAGACAGAACAATTATACCAAATATCGTCTTCAAAGAGATCTGATGACGGTAACATTGTACAACCATGTCAATCAACTATGAAAGACTATTTGACATCAGGACTGATTGACCAAAACCGTGCGTAGCACGGGTATATGCTAGTGTTATACTTAATTCTAATATAATTGAAAGGTGTCACACGGACAATAAAATATTATGGCTTTCTCTTAAAGGCTATATTTTCCCTTTTACAACATCTACAAAAAAAAACCTAAAGTTTGAGCCTCTTTTTGCAAAATAAATTCTGATATTAGATCCGAATTCCGATATTAGATCAGAATTTGTTGTGTCTACAGTCAAACAAGGAATAGAAGCAATGAAGCCAAAGTTACCCTTACAAGCAGTCCAAAACAAGCATTTGGACAACATATCTTTGATTGGGTACAAAAATATGTGACTGAT
Organism: Sipunculus nudus; assembly: GCA_026874595.1. Lineage (NCBI taxonomy): Eukaryota > Metazoa > Annelida > Sipuncula > Golfingiida > Sipunculidae > Sipunculus > Sipunculus nudus. The sequence goes on from CM049321.1 coordinate 31,695,712, forward strand.
ATAATCAATTTTGTTTGGGATTATGCTAAACATAAAAAGAAAAAAAAAATTTTAAAGGGCTCCTGGCATAAAGGCCTAGAGCTTATAAGAGGAGGGGAAACCAAGTTGTCGGGTTTGTAATCCCAGGTCATGTAAACATCAAGGATCACGTGACCTGGAGTCTTTAAGGGCGGGCCTGCCTTCCCCGTATTGGCCTTGTCGCCAGCGAACATTCTATCACCTTCTAAAAGTTATGCCATAACGATGATATTAAGGCCAGCTAGCCACCTGCTCTATCTGAAGCATGTATCTAATTTCTTGTTTGCGCTGCGCACATATAACTGAACTGTTGGTATATATAGCACTTGCCAAGGAAGATTCTTAAAACTCCTATGTGACTTATTTATCTATAAAACTGTTTGTAAACACAGTACATGAGCCCATTTTGACAACCAGAGCAACCATGTAATTGAAGTTGGTAGGTTGCATATGTGCGAAAGTTGAAAGCTCCAGCCATTTGCAAAATTCTGATTACTCTGACTTGTCGTCTGATCTCCTTCTTGAGTAAGTTCGGATTATTTTGGCGGAACCCCCACCCTCTCCTCAACTTACATGTTATGAAGAGAGTGAATAAAAAGCAGCCTATGTACTTTGGGATAAGCGTTTCGTGGCCTTTTTCTAAAAAAGGTTCAAGGGGATATAATTAATAAATATACGTCAGATATCAGAATATGACTCTTTAATTGTCTTTCCTTATACCATCCCATCGCGAGTACATCATGCCATCACCTGTTTTTATTTGGTCCAGAATTGAACAGTAAATGTTTTTCGATATTTGATAGTATATTTGCTCCTCCGTTCCCAGGACTGATGCTCTTTATGCAATAACCACTCTTGCGCAGTAAGATCTGGTGTGTCTGCTCACGTATAAGTATTTAAACAAGTGATGCAGGGGGTATGGTGCAGATTTGACTTTAGGAAAATTGAAAATTATAAATAAGTATCTGTGATTGTAACATATGAGTATATGAATCATTTAAATTGTCTTCGATTTGAATTTCTTTGCTGTGTTACGGGGTGACATAAAAGCGGACCGAACTGTCTCGCTAGTGAAGCTTGCGTTTCTTGTGAAGCGGTTGGTAACACGGTTACGCCGGACTTGTGCGCCACCGACATGGGTTCGAATCCCGGATCGGCCCAGTATTTTCCCCTGAGCAACTTGCCTTCGTAACAAAATGGGGCTCGTCCAACGTGACGGTTAAACTGTGTGGCCCAGGGAATAAGCTCATCAATGTGTGACTCCTTGGATATTTAGCCTTGTTCTGATAGCAGAACGCTCTGAAGAGGGGGTGTGTTACGGGGTAACATAAAAGCGGACCGAACTGTCTCGCTAGTGAGGCGGTTGGTACGCCGGACTTGTGCGCCACCGACATGGGTTCGACTCCCGGATCGGCCCAGTGTTTTCCCTGAGGAATTTGTCTTCGTAACAGCTGATTATTGATTCTTATTATAACGCTTTGGATTAGTCTGGCTGTTCACGTAAAATAGTCCAACACTACACACACTGGCCATTTTTTCAGTAAAAATATATCACATTTTAAAAATGTAGCAAAAAAAGAAAACTTGACAAAAATATAAAAGTGATATCCTGCGTGTCGTTAAGAACTGCCCTTTTTATTCATGATATTTCCATCAGGTTTTATGTCTGGTATTTGGTTACAAATTATAAGACATCTTTACGCAGCTGTAGATCGAAAGGGAGGTCATGTAACATTTTTAAGGGATTCTAACCAAAATTTTGCTTTTTAGATCCATCCCTTCCAAGATATACACACTTTTTCAAGGTGATCCTCTTACTGAGCTGGAGCCCCTTTTCCAAAATCCAAGATCCGCCCCTGTTCTCGCGTGCCTTGACTGCTATCTGGCCTCGTGACTTAGCGTGTATCAAATAAAATCCGCCATAACAAAACCGGTTCCAATATGAGGAAGCTTTCCTTGGATACAGTCTAATGATGCGTAACCTAGTCAGATAAAATCATCTTTAGAGGATATAAAATGTGATATGTTCCCCTAACTTTCTGTTTCAGTCTCACCATAGGTCAACCCCCGTTAGGCGTGGCACTACGCTATTTTAACACGTTATCAAAAGTTGGATCTGCCATTGACCACAATAACATGTTTTCGACAGGTACACAATGGTCCTTTTCATTAAGTCAAGTTATTTAAACCTTCATCTTAATACAGGCTATGAGAAGTCAGGCGAAGCTTGGAGGAAGAAGGCGTTGAGCAACGGTAGGAAAATATGTTATAAAATTATTTAACATATAATAATTTAATATCGACTGTAAAACATTAAATGTGTAAACATTGATTTCATTGTGTATTAATCTGTCAAATATTTAATTATTTTATCACGTTCTGGTGTTTCATAGTTCTATCATTTTCGTGTGTGCATTGTTTATTATTATTATTATTATTATATATAATAATAATAATAATAATAATAATAATAATAATAATAATAATAAATGGTAAGCACGTTGGAACATCTTGTTATTACAAGATGGGAGAGGGGGGGGCGAATACCTGGTACTGTTAATTTTTCTTTGCATGGTTCGGTAGTTTCAGGTGTCCGCATTATTTGGTGACTTATTCGCCACAACTGTTAAAAAGAATCATTGACTTGTGGCTTTTGTGAGGTAATATACTGTTTTTTTTCTGCTCAACAGAGGGGTTGCATTGATTCGAAGTACGTTTCATTGTGTTAAAGTGTTGGATTAATTTTAGGTACTTGAATGTTGTTTGCTCTTATTCTTAAGAACCAAATATGCTTCGAAAGTTCTGTTTCTCTTTTGTTACGTCCATTATTTTTGTGGTTATTGTATCGATTTGACTGTAGTAACAAGAAGCTCAATGGAGCTTAACATTTAAGTATATATATATATATATATATATATATATATATATATATATATATATATATATATATATATATATATATATATATATATTAAGGAATACAATCATGATGGATGTCCAAAGGAGCCTCAAAAAGAATTTTCGATACTGTATTGCTGTATTATTTTTCGTTTTCAGTTCGAATCAGAGAAAGAAATCGAATTAAAAGCATAACCATCCTGATAGCAACATGAAGTGTGTCGGAATTTTGTTATGTGCTGTTCTGTGCAGCTGTCATGGCACCGATCAGTTTCTCTCTGGAGGGCCAAAGGTATGTAAGCTTGTCTTGTATGCAGAGGTTAGGGGTCAGTGTTAACAAGCGATTCGATCAACTGTTTCGGATTTATTTTTCAATGTGAATACAGAAAGTGGCATAATTTCTTCAAAAAATGAAGAACTAATTATATCCCAGAAGCTTGTTGCCAAAGAATGTTGACATTTCTCTTTCAAGTTTTAAATCATCGATAGAACAAGAAACCCTTCAGACAAACGATAGTAGGTATATGCTTTAAAGCCCGGTATGCCATAATTTAAAGTAGCTTTTATATTTTCTGTCGATCGAAGGTAGGGTAAAAATGCTTGAGAGTGATTCAACAATGAGTTTTTGATCATAATATTACAGATTCCTGTCCAGCGCTCCAGGTTTAGCCGTAGACAATGCCAAGGTATTCCAAACCTCGCACCCTAATTATTATATTACTTAATGTTATAAGAAAAAATTATTGCCTCGTCCTACGCTGTTACGATCTTAGGCTAAAACGTTGATACAGTTTTTTTTTTTTTGGGGGGGGGGGGGTAAGAATGACGTGTTTGATAAATGTTTGGTTCCTGATTATTCCTTCAGGATTTACAGATAAAAAAAACGGCTATACGCGAAGTCGAGTGAAAGGAGTTTGTCATCAATTGCCTATTAAAGCAGCCTTGGGAATGTATTTCATTAATTGAAAAAGTATTCGAGCTGAACGAGACTTTACTGCAATTAGTTTTATATATGTAATTTTAAATATATTTTTCATGAATTATAAGAAAAAGACACTCATTGTGATCGTCATTTAATGATAATAATTATGTTACTATTGATGTCACGAATAATGTTATCTTCCCGAAGAAATAAATCCAAGGCGCTGAACTATTTGAATTTTTATCGTTTGATCAGTGGTATTTCACGTGAAGTATGGAGGACGGCAGTTCATCAATCATCGAGGTCAATCGCAACGAGTACCTTACAACCAGTTGCACATGAACATCGGTAACGGTTACAAAATGGCTCTCCACGCTTTTGTTGCCCCACGCCCTGGACTGTACATGTTCTTTGTCGACGGTCTCTCCGGTAATCGGCAAGGTTGTATTAAGCTGCGCAAAAACAACATGATCGTTGGTGGTGGCCATGCCGAATCTCGTCATTCCACGATGACTATAACCAGACCACTTCAGCTGACAACGGGAGACTCTGTGTTTGTCACGATGTGTCCACACAAATATTCCACTCTCGATCGTTGGTACCAAAATGCTTTCACTGGAATGCTGGTTCACTGATCTTCATTGGAGTGATCCACAGTGTATCGAACTTTAGGTTCAGTCCTAAATGGTTATATACACATTCATGACTCGTCATATGTAACATTTAGGTGTTTTCCCTTCCGAAACGCCTATGTGAAGCTTTTGGCAAATATTTCAGAATAAAAGTTCTTTACTGTATAATGAGTGTGGTTTTGCTTTATTTTCTAGATGCATTTTCTTTATAATTCCTTAAAGGATGTCATCTTTCATAAAAAATAGTACGCAAACTAAATAAATGGTTCATTAAATCATGAAGGGTCCGTGGAAAGAATTGCAATTTAACATTTAGGGCGTAACACACACACACACATACACACATACACACATTTATATATATAGTTATATATATAGTTATATATGTTCTATTTTACATGTGTTAAGCCCCAAATGGCCATGAACAGCCATTTTTGTACATTAAATGAAATGGGCAACCTAACACGGGAATATAATTCTCGGTTCTGTATGGTATAAAGACCGTTTAAAGGATTCTTTGTGACTATCTGCTTTTGTAAATGCCAAGTGAGTTGTGCTCTGTAAACAATTTTTTTTTATAGGTCATTTCCTATCCTATTATGAGTGACAAACAATGTTCAGTTGTTACATGGTGGTGTATGATTTCTTGTGTATGTCACCAGTCTGGATTTATAAAAGGACATGCAAATGCCATATAAACAACCCACACAACTGATCAAATGTACAAAAAGTCGACTTGACCTCTAAAATGGCTGATTCCGGCGGAATTAAGGACAAAACATCATTTTCCTTAATAATATGTAGCGATCAGATCCAATTAAGCCTTTTGTATGGAGGCAGTCCCGTTCGATCGTAGAGAAATTTTGTTTTCTGAGCATCGGCTTTCGGCCTCTGGGTGCAAGAGTCCATGATGCTCCCGGAGTCACATTCTACTAAGTTTTGCATCTGACGCAATACATGTCAAATTCTGGCGATTAATATTTGTGTACAGTGAATGTTTTCCCCTGAATAATTTGTCTTCGTAACAATAATTCAGTATTATTTTTGGACTCGAGTCCAGTTGTTTAGGAAATCTAACTCGGACTTGGACTCGAGGGTCCTAGACTAGGACGGACTTGAAATCGGACTCGGATGCTAGAACTCTCGAAATCAGACCCAGTTCATCTCGAGTCTACTCGAAAAAAATAGCTTTTTTCAAGTATTACATGGACCAAGATAAATTTAGAACTATTACAAGAATATCACAAAAGCTATATATTACCAAGTAGTGCTTCATCGGGAAATAAATTTAATTACTGATTCAAGTAAAAAATTTTTACAACATATGTAAAACCTATAAACACAAAAACACACGTTCTATTGCTTGAAGTGTTTACCGAGTTTACCTATTGCCTTAAGAACCGAGAGTTCTATTGCTTTAAAGGCCAATGTAAACTTCTGAAACCCAGAATGAGTTTTAGGGTTTCAATCAATTTCTAAAGATTTTAATGCCCAGGACACGCACATTTTCCACTGTCAAATTCCTTTTATAAAGATTGAATATAAAAAGGTCAACATGAACGTGAAAGTTTATTCCATTAAGGTGAGCAAAAAAATAATGGTATATTAATAAATCATTGTCCAATAGTAGCAATACCTCGTGGAAAAATGGTCTCCAGAACGAGGCTCTATAAGTGGGGGGGGGGGGGGGGCTGTCAGCCTATTCACCGTACCGGGGTGTGTGAAAGGCTCAAGGGGGCCCAGACCTACACGGGTTTCCAAAAGAGCAGAATCGTATGTTTGAAACACATTTAGTTTTAATTTTATGCATACTTAGGTGTCGATTGTTTATGTTCGAAAGTTGAAAGGTCAGTAATTGCAAAACACCCATTGCAAAATATTGGTTCTCCCAATTTGCTGCCATATTTCTTTATTGTGTTTAGGTTATTTTAGCAGTGTTATCAATGTTATAAATACGTGGATATACACTTAACGAGTACCCTATGTGCCATGCGGTCAGCTTTTCTTTTATTATTTTTTTAAAGGGACAAGAGATAATCCGCACCTCTTTTATCCAACCGTTTATTAGTTCACTTGAAGACCAGTATAGTTTAATTCCAATATGACAGACGGTGCTATTATATAACGACGAATCTGTAATCTATTTTAATTTTCACAGTTAATTCACCCACCAACACACCCGTGACCGGTGGACACTTTGCACAGGCCATAGAGAAACATAGGTATAATTTGGCTAAAGGTAATTAGTAAACTGATAAGCAACAGATGAGACAAATGTTTACTTCCAATCCACTTACCACATTTTGTATTAATATAATGAATTTGTGTTTGTTGGTTATCTGAAGAACTGATAACTGTGCACTTATAGCTTCTGACTCAATGAAACGGCCTTCTGCCTTCATACACAGTCGTCGTTCGCTTAAACTTTTGCTGCCAAGGCCACTCCGAGGAATTATCTGAGATATCTCTGTATTTATAGAGAAATAAGGGAAAGGACCCCGCTTAAAACACGGTTTGCATCATTCCCTACTGTTCAATTAAAAAAACGTGAATACCCGAGGCGTTGCCACTAAGGAGTTCCGTGACAAAAGTACAGTACCACCACCGTCAATTATAATTTAGATTTATTAGACATCAGATAAATCGGGATAGGCCACTTAACCCAGCGCCCCCGACCACCTGTTAGGACAGATTCAGTTACATGTGGTCACGTTATATTTACATATCGCCCCAGCCAATGAACACATGCAATTATTATATACCTGAGAGGGTTTCACCTTCACTTTTTGCAGAAGTTCCCGGTAATCTCGTATTATGTTAATGAGTAAAGCAACCCCACCTCTCTCTGACAGGTAATAGGCGGATCTAGGCACTTGAAAATGTTTGCGTAGACCGTTATCATTTCCTGCCGTAGGAGGTTATGTTTTATTAATGTGTTTGTTTGCAGGATTAAGGGAAAATCACGGAATGGACCATTGCAATTAATCTTTGTGGAGGGTGGGGCAGGGATAAGGGAAAACACCATCGTTGATTAAGGGGTGGTCGGATTCAGGAGTGTTGCATATGTCTTTAGTTATATATTTATGGATCGATACTGCATATCGAGAAAATACTGCGTATTTTCATTTAAAAGGAGAGTTAACCAGAGTTTTGAAAGTTTATTAATTTTATGTTGTATCATGGTTAGCCATTAGTATGAGGAACCCAGTTATGTAGAACACGTGGTTTATATAATGTAAATTTCAGAGCAGTTTATCGATAAGAAGGCTTCACCTGCATCCTTTGATGTTCATTTCTATATAGCATAGACTCGTGAGATCCGATCTTGTATGACGGTCTCCAAAGTAACCCTGTCTGGAAGGCGACGTCTTGTCTGCGAATATGTTTAGGGTATATTTCCCACGAAATCATCCCCGGGGACGTGTCTGCATTAAGCTCGATGTGTGAAGGCAACGAACATCTTGGAAAGAGGTGCTGATTGGAGAAGGCAAGCGGGAGTTGTGACGCCAGGAGTCTCATATGAGGCGTGAATCCCAAAAATATTGAGAAGAGCCGGAGCACTTAGTGAGTGTAGCGTTACCTGAACGTGCTTCAGCACTCCACCGGCAGGTCGGCGTACTTCTGTGCGTCGAGATGGGCGATCGCGTCCGTGGTTATTGACAGTCAACGTCTCAGGGAGGCCACCTTGCTGATACTCGACCTGTAAAGTACTTCAGAGACAGGCATTTTGGTGATGGTGCACGCCCCCAGGAACAGGCAAGGGGACTACGGTCGTCACGTGGCTTCGTCACATCGCTGTTACTGGAGCAGTTACGTCAACATGATTGGTTCTTCGGGAATCTAACACTGCAATGGTTAGCACGTTTTGACAGGTGTATTTGGACATTATGACTACAATAAACAGGACAGACGGTAAGACACAGATATTTTCCCTAGATTTAAATTCACATTTAATTGAATAACCTAAGTATAAAACAGACAGAACACCTATTTGGTCTACCAACCTGTGGAAATACAAATCTGCATTTTTAATTTGACGCCGACTTCCAAACCTGGAAAAGAAAAAGGAAATTCGTACCGGCTTAAATCTGAGATTATTTTATATCATATACAATATATAAAAACGCAACTGAAACCTTAACATAAGCGGAAAATGCTGCAATGTACGTCATAATATGCCCAAATGTTAATGAGTAATATACTGTGGATTCAGAAAATATCGTGGGTTTAAAATTTCGTGGTTTTAACCTGAAACACTATTCGTTGGGTTAAAAATGTCGTGGATTAATCGTTCCTTGTCATGCGTTCATTTTGTATCGAAAATTAATATGTGAACAGACCTTAAAATAACCTAAAGATCAGTGTTTCCCTCATGTTAAAAACATCACGCAGTCCCGGTACAAGCGATAGGCTCAATGAAACAAATAACAAATATATCGGCTGACTTATCTGAAATTCTTTGGGTTAAGAAAAGGAGTGTCTACTATGTCATCAAGGACAGTCCGAAAAGCCCTCGTCGGAGCTTTATTGCCCAGTCGTATTGTCCCAGCGTTGATCGGCTATTGTAGTCCGCTTCCCCGCTTATCTTGACACCTCATTCCACCCCGCTTGGCAAACTGCCGGTCCGATGTGGTCTGCGCGCGTGAGAAAAAAAATCCTCCGATTAACTGACATACTGGATGTGATTTTATGAATTATTAGAACCAACGGAAGTCAAAATTTATATTCTGCGAATTCATTAATTAAAGGAATTAAAACTTTTTGGTATGTCGTTCGTTCAGATGGGACCCCTAGTTGACTGGTGATCCCATGGAACGAGGCTAAAGTTAGACTGGGCTCCAGCTCATAATTGTGCTCAGATAACCGTGACTTATTACCAAGCTGGGGCATAATTAGATTAACTCTACCGCATGGTTATTTTATTAAAAAATGACATTTTTTTTCAAACGAACAATCAAATAAGATTAGCAGGGCGGTTTACCTACGACTTTGAGTGAGATAATATGAGAGAGAGAGAGAGAGTCCACATATACCTTATACATGTATATATATATATATATATATATATATATATATATATATATATATATATATACCTATGTTTGTATACACTGCGAAAAGTGTAATAAGATTAAGACTTAAAAATCTTTTTAGACCATTATTACCTTACCAACACTCATACAAAATTAAACAAATTAGAAAGGTTTTCTTATATTGATCAGGAATTATGTTAATCACCAGCTTAATGCAACAGTTGTTGCTTTGATTAACCTTGCATATTAGTGCCACATTTGGCCAATAGATATCTTTACTAGAGTGTACAGATTGACTGCGGATTCACGAAATCTGGTTCGAGTCTGGACAACTCTAAAATTAAACGACTCTTCCTTACTTAGTGGACAACCCCTCACTTAATAATTCATGTATATAGTGTTTTTATCAGAGTACTGTGAACACATGATTTTGCGATTCCTGCAGAATACCTTTTTTTCAGAATCCATGCATTAAATTGAAGTTAACTTAAGTCCACGTCCACGGGGACAGCATTCCATGGGGTTGTATTGAGAAATCCGCTTTGTATTTTAACACCTCAGATTTTTGTTATATCTTCGCCAGGTGGCGTGAGGTAATATACTTTACCCCCGGTTTGTCTTTCGGCAAATTTACGTAACAGGTAATGAAAAGTTATTTTTTTTAAGTTTGTGCCGGTAGGAAAAATGGAAGAATCCATTCTATTTTGAAAGTATTCTGGATCACCGTGAAAAAAAAAGTAATTCAAAGGATAATCTACAATTGTTAGGGTTCATTATAAAAAAGCTACTGATCTGTATTAGCGGGTGATTTTGTACAGGAGGTGACCTAGGAGAGCTGGGTGAACAGGGACAGGAGTGTGAACGTATACAGGAAAATTACATGAGGATCATCCTAGGGAGGATTTAGGTATTCGACAATAATTGTAGACTCAGCCTGGAGGATATGCGTTGATCCCTGTTTATGTGTCTGTCTGTCTGTGTGTGTTTCAATGTATGTTTGTTCACAACATAATATTTGCAATCATGAACGGGATCTCATGAACTGTTCAGAGCATTTCGTCATTTCAGGCAAATCAAATCAAATCGAATAATATGGATGGCTATAGAACTCGTGTTTGCATTCACATATTCGGTCAATTTTCTCCGGTTAATTCCTGCATAAGTAACTTTACATTTATCACATTCCTGAATCACGATTCCTTAATGTCTGATCCACACCAAAATTTAATCAGTTTTTTTTTATTGGAAAATTCCTGAAAGGTTAAAATTTTACGAGATTCCGTTTAAGATTGCGTGATTTGGGTCCTGAACAAGCACAAAACACACACACACATACACCAACTAAATTTGAGCTGCATCCTGCTTAGTCCTAATATGTAGCCCTTAAAACCAGCTATTCACTTAGCTTTTGTGTATGTGATCTCTGGGTTACCCTACGTAAATATTAATAAACTCTAGGTAATTTCTGTTATGAAAGGAATTTGGACGTCTCTGTGAGGGTTGAAGGAGTTTGTTTATCTGCGAGCTATCAGTAAACACAGAAATGTTTTTCAAACGAATAAGCCACATAACCTAAGGCGTTGGTTGCAAATGTGCGGAAGTTTAAAGGTCAGTAAAACGCCCTTTGCAAATTGCGATTCGTCGGACTTGCTTCCAGATTTCCCTGTTAAATGTGTTAAGATTATTTTGGAGAGCGCCCACATGGATATAAACCTATCGAATAACCTACCTGAGGTGAGATCGGCTTTTTTTGGTGTATTTTAGGAAAGGTTCAAGTCATTATCTTTATTTAATATATATCATAGGGCAGATCTCGGGTTTTGGAAAGGGGAAGGTCCAACCAAGGAAGACCTAACAACAACCTGAAAAATAAAGATCCTGTGGTCCAGGAATGAGGGGATCCAGGTCCAAGAACAAAGAAAGCTTGTTGCAGCGTAAATTGGGAGGGGGCTGGACTCCATGCCCCCCCCCCCCCATTCTCTACTGTGTCAGATATATAGAAATAGACCCCTTTAACCAGGAGCCACCGACCTGAAGAAGCAGGATCCCGGATACAGGGATGAGATCAATTATTACGTAGTTATATTGCCCCACCAAATGAAAAAGGCATTGTATCAGTGAGGTGGAACTACTTTCACTTTTTTGCAAATTTTCCCGGCGATCTTGTCAGCTGTTATTAAGAAAAGCAACCTCACCGCTCCCTGACGCATTATAGATGGCCCCGGGCCCTTGAAAATGTTGACGGCAGGCAGACCATTATAATAACCTTTTGTCGGCATGGATAAAGTCGAGGCCACATTATCCGAGTCAGAGTGCAAATATGAGTCGTTTGGGTTCTAGTCCGAGTAAACCCTCTTCGAGTCCCGGTCATTTGGAACCCGTGTCTAAGTCCGAACCCATTTCAAATCTCCTTATTAAAACAACTTAAAATGGGGAAAATATCCTGTATTTTTATGTTAATTTTTACACACACTTTTCCTTGAAGGGGTAATTTCATTTATCACCATGCAAAGCTAAATCTCTTTATGTATAACATGTTTACATGTATAAAACTCTTTGTTTGATTTAGGGAGCTTTTCTTTTTCTACTGGACTCAGGATGTACTTGGCCTGATTCTTTACATCCGAGCCTGAGTACAGGTCCGAGAACAGTACCCTCGAATCCAAGTCAGAGTCAGAGGCCCTAAAAAAGTGGACTAAACAAGTGGACTCCAATCTCGACTCGATTCCTGCATCACTGTATGTCGGTGTCTTTACTTGCTGAATTACGCGGATATCACTGAATGAACTGATTCAATAGATCTTTGTGTAGAGTAGGGCATGGACAAGGAAGGACCCCGTTGAAGACCCTGATGGAGGGCCGGATAGGATAGAGAAAAGGTGCTTCGTCTCGGCGGAGGTATGCGCTCTCCTGTTTATTTTCTGTGCATATATACACCTTGAGTCATATGTCATTCCTGCATTTCCTAATTGTTTCCACTTATCCAAAGGTGGAGATAATTGTTTTTTTGTATTCTTCTTCTTCTTCTGTTATTTATTATTTTGACATTTTTATAGGATTTCATTGAAACTTACTCAGGATATACCTGACTATTATCCAATCGCTTTGACGTTGTTTCAATGAACCACTCCTATTTTTACAATATTGCAGGCGTCAAAAGGTGCAATTTCTTTAAGATTTTCATTATCAGGTTTTCTTCTCATCTATATGGGTTTCAGACAAATGGATAAAAATTCCTGTATCAAGTTAGATTTTCAACATTTCTATGTCATAATTTTTTAATTCACTCATGCGGAAAAGATTTGAGATAGCTGAAACAGCACTTTTTAGTTTGGTCATATTTTCAATTGACCTAGACAGTTGAAACGTTTACAGACGTGTTATTTACAATTAGTTCGTGTAGCGGCAGATTTGGTAGCAAAATCTTCAACAGTTTTCGAGTAATATGCAAATTTCGAAAATGTGACGTCACTTTTTTTCAGTTCGTCTGTGAAAAGTGAAGAAGGAGGATGGGATTGGGATGTGGGCTAGGTGGATAACCTTAACAAGAAAGTCTAGTTGAAATAACCTTCAAATCTCCAGGCGTGAACAACCTTTACTGATCATTAATCTTGAATTAATTTAATCATATACTCAGATTCTCTTGGATATAATTTATATAAACAGGGGTCAAATTATGTAATTCTCCCTGTCACAGGCAAACATTTGCATGGAAAGGCAGTTTCCATTCTGTAACAATCCGTTTGAAATGTTAACACCTAGAAATTTTCCACATTAGTATCTGATAAGTAGTAACAAACATGACACAAAAACGAAATATTTTAAAGGTAGTGTTCCACCGACTCCCTATATTTTCTTATAAGAACGGTCAATTATTTCTTATATACTTTTCGCCATCCATTTTTCATCTCCTTCATTTTTTCTGTTATTTTACTGCACAATTGTATTTCTGATATAACTAAGTTTCTCCTGTAAAACTTGGATTCTTTTTTTATACGCTAGTGTGCACGTGGGATAATATATGTGGTGGCAAAATCATTTTTACACTGAGCGAAGTGTGACTGAATGTTTGTTATGATGGTAGGATACATCTTTAGCGGAAAAGCATTTCTGTTGGTACGGAAAGGCAAACCTATAGTAATGCCAGATTACCCCCCCCCCCCCCCCCCCGGTAACTTGAAATTTTATTCAGATGAACAAGGATGTAATTCGGGGACAGCTTGAAACATATTTCATCCGAGGGAAAAATTTTAGATCACTCCCCCCAAAATATGTTTATTTATGTTTGCTTATACACCTCAGTTACATACATAAGAGACAAAACGTAATAATAAAAATAATAATAATAATAATAATATTAATAATAATAAAATAATTACCATTAAACTGTTACGGTTCTCCTACTTTTGCCATAGTTTAGTTACTGTGGTCTGTATTTTTAATTCAAATCTATAAAGTTAATGATTCCTAATGAATATTTACCGGTGATTACTGTAACTTTGTTTCTGTTGTATTCCCAATATAAAATTGAATCTTTAATTATTTTATGTGTGTAAATAGAGGACAATGCCCTTTTTTAGATATTGATACCATCTATAAACATATGATGAATTGTATCACGAATTGTAAACTCATGGTTTATTAACTGCTAAATTAGCAGTCGGCAATTCTGGGGTATAATCGGAACAATGCGTTAGTAACCTGTTTATGAGAAGGCGGGGTTAGGGGTGCGGGGAGGGGGGGGGTTAACTTGAAGTCTTCACAACGGTGTGTTGGGGGTTGTCTCAGTGATTTTATTTCTTATTAATAATTTTATTAATTCTTTATAAATGCAGGTATCAGCCCTGCTTATCGGTCGCCCGACACGGGTACACATGAAAGGTATCCCATCTCAAAACATATAAGATAAATACATGTAATGCCAATATAAGTCATGTTTCCAAGTGCGCCAAATTTAAATAAACGTAATGATAAATTAAGGACGTCTTGGATAATATCACAGCCCTTACCACATTTTGTATTATGATTTATTTTGGATTTTTAAGAGTAAACTTTAATAACAAAATAAAAGTTTGGTGTTTGTTTTCCTAACTATATAAGAGAGAATATTTAAAAAATGTATCCCGGGTATAAAGATGAGATCAATTGCCACGATATATTTATATATTGCCCACAGCACATGAACACAATCATTATTTTCATGAGAGTGAGCCACTTTCACTTTTTGCTCCAGTTCCCGATAATCTCATTATCTGTAAATAAGTTATGTAACCCCACCTCTCTCTGACACGTTATAGAAGGATCCAGGCAATTGAAAATGTCGACGACGGGTAGACCAATATCATTACCTTCCCACTGGAGGTTATGTTTTGGTGGTTTGTTTGTTTGTTTGCCGGATTAAGCGAAAATAATTGAATGAACCGAATCAATTAATCTTGTAGAGAATATAGGGCAGGGATGAGGGGCGGATCGAATTGGTTTGTCTAGGCGGCGTAATGCGTTCTACTGAGCACCCTCTAGTTAATTAATTTCTGAAGCACCTGTGTATATAGAGTCATATGCCATCATGACAGTTACTATTCTTAATTGAAAAGATCTTCAAACGTCAAAGCATGATCAACAGTTAATTTAATAATACTCTAGAGTATATATAAATATATATATATATATATATATATATATATATATATATATATATATATATATGCATGTGTGTGTGTTTATATTATGTTTCGTCACGCAATTTGTGAGGTTTAATCGAGGTTTAATCTTTATATATACAAATGAGCTTTCTCGATTTTTTTCGAGGTCAGGGTTTTAAAATCACATATAAAACAACAGGAAGTACTCCGATGTCAGCTACAAGGTGGGAATCATTATGTGGGGAGTCAAGTGGTCATTATATCTGTATCTTTCAAGTGAAAGGCCGAGAATAGCTTTAAAGAGGACCTTCATACTTGATCAGACCCCTCGAATGTTTCTCCCTCAGAATCTGCAACTTGTTGGTAATAAAGTAACATGCGGACTGTGAGCGGTAAGAGTCGATGTGAACCTGATTCCTGTCATAATAAAAAAAAAAATTACCCCGGGTTCCGATCAGCCCAACAACCCCACCCCCCACACCCAAAGCCCGCCACCCCGACCCGTAAACTAAAATCACATTCAGATGATCAACGGGAAAATGGAGGATGAAGTCTGTTTCAGATAAGTCACACTGATAACTTGAAACACATTTAATCCTACCCAAAAAATATCAGATTATCAACTAACAAAAATTATTATTAATGTATGCTTATACACTTTAGTTAAATCTTGTACATAACACACCATGATAAACAGATAATAATATTAATAATAATAATAATAATAATAATAATAATAATAATTGTAATAATATGCATGGTAAAATCGAGCTAAATGCCTAAATGCCACCCTCAAGACCAGAGTCTGTACAGTATAACCCGGACAGAGTTGCGACATTAACAGCTTCAATGATTCGATGAATAGGTCAGATGTCTTGTTATATTAACATATTGTCCCAGTCCTAGGAAGTTATCATTTCATCTACGGGAGGGAGACTCTTTCACTTTCTGAACAAGTTCCGGGTAATCTAGCCATCTGTCAGTCACGCAATATTGTACAATACACCAGACAGCTAATGCCATAGAGAGGTAGGAAAATAATAAAAAAAAACGAATGGAGCGGATTTACCTTACAAATTTGGAAAACATTATATAAAATAGGCAGGTATTCTCTGTACTCGCGGCACACACACACACACAAACACACACATGTACACACACAAACAATCACCCCCTCTTTCTCTGCAAGGGCTCTTGTTTAGAAATTATCTGATATATGTGATATGGGGACCCAGGCACCTGAAAATGTTAACTTAGGTTAAGCGAGGCTGAACCAAAAACGAACCCTTGCCATGACCCGGCTTCTAGCTAAGATTATCCATGTCGTTTTCACGAGCTGACATTCACAAGTTACATCCACACAACGTCGTGGACGAGTGAACCAGTAATGTATCTGTAGGCGCCCGCTCAAACGAGAAGCGGAATGACCGAAAAACAAGTCTTATCTGCTGCACATTATACACAAAAAAAGGTCAAATATGGCTTTAATTAATATCATAAAACACACTACATGAGTGTGTACTTCGAAACTCCCTTGAACCCTTTATCATTGTACATATAAACGGAGGGGGCCCGTGTATGGGGAAATAGCACTATAAGTGACAGATACTACGCTGGACATGTCTGGTATTCTGGGTGACTATCATGAATACTGCGTTATATGAAGATGGTATTTAGCCACAGAAATGTTATATAGCATTTAGTCTTTCCATCGCAATAAATTATCCAGTCTGAACGGTTCAAAATGTTTTGGTTGTTCATTTCATTGTGCGCGATCCTGGTTCGGGGTCGCGCTGCAGATACTTTCCCTGTTTACTGCATGAGTGAGCCGGGGCCCGTCTCAGTCATAGTACAGGATAACGATTATCCCTAAACCTTGGTTATCTGAACCTCTGCAGTTAACCTTCCGAATGGAAAATACGGAATATATTTCTAACAGTCCTTTTTTTTTCATCTGCTTGTCGAACTCTCATTTTTCCTAAGTAAGACATAAACTGACGTTATAAACATTACAGCCACGCGGTTGATTTACGTATATTCCTGCATCAGTTTTTAATAAGGAGGCTTGATTTCCTCGGAAAGTTGGACTCTGCGTCTGTCATGATGGCTTGACAGCTTTGTGTGAATCGGTGCCATTGGGAAGAAAGGAGAAATATAATGTAATTAATAGTGAAAGAACATTTTTCTTCTTTATTCAGTAAATATAACATGACCATTTAAACCTCTGATGTCAAATACTACCGCACATGCAAACAGTTTTATCATATCCTTAGAATGGGTGTTCTATGGGTAAAAAAAGGGTAAAGGGTTAATAGTATGCTATCACTGATTATGTCAGTTTCATCCGACTTTAAACTTTGCCTTCCTGGTCTTTCGGGCTTGTTCATTCTTGTAGCTTTTCTCGGCTCCCCGGGGAGCATACAACCCAAGCAGCCATAACAGGCGTGAGAAGGTTATTCATTCTAAATTTGCCTGCCTCCCATGACCAGTACCCATTGACTCCTGGGTCGAGAGAGCGTACTCTTGTGGTAAAGACTTTGACCAGGAGTCTTAGCGCAGACGGCGGTCAGATCGGGACGCGAACCGACAACCTTGTGGTCACAAGTCCAGCGCACTAACCATTACGACTTTCATGACTTTCATCATGACTCGCAGGCCCCTCCCTGTCAGTTATTTTAGAAGGCCTGAGTATCTTGTTGTCATGGCTACATAATAACAAGACATTATTTTTACCAGGGAATCACCTTATTTTTTATTTAAAAAATCAGTGTCACTATCGAGCAAGTTGACTGTATTTTAATTATATTACATCCTCACATATATTATCATATATTAAGTAGAAAATTATTCAGAGAGCGCAGACCTCAGCCAGGTCAGCTCATTAACCCTATATGGTATTGTCAAACCAACAAACAGAGAACGACAGACAACCTAACCACGGCAGAAACATAACCCCTGCCCCTTGGCTGAGGTAAATATTGTGCAATGGCGGATCCAGAAATTCAAGAACACGGGGCGGGGGGGCGCTAATAGTGGGTTGGCGGTTGATATAACGAAAACTTAGTTCTTTAATTTTGTTTTTTTTTGGCGAATTTTATATATATATATATATATATTATATATATATATATATATATATATATATATATATATATATATATATATATATATATATTCTAAATGATGGGGTCGTTTGGTCCAGTTTCTGGTATATTGCCATGTTTTTTTTGGAACAATGGGAAAATGTTTAAATAACCAATGTAATGAGGACATTTTGAGGCACATTTTTTTCAAAGATAATGAGGACTTTCTGTTCCTCAACTTATATTGACTTAAATTTCATTAACGGGGTGGGGGGTTAATGTTTTAATATATATATATATATATATATATATATATATATATATATATATATATATATATATCTTAATACTTAGAATATAAACTGGAACATGTATATAAATTGTAACATGTTGATGCCAGAGGTGAAAATGAACATCTATATTTAATACTTGCAATATATCACCTTTTAAATGTAATCCTCGGTGTTATACGATTGTCGTCTTGATGTTCAAGTCTTGCATTCAACTTTTACAGGCCTCGGCGCTTAGGTAGCGCAGAAGACATAGTATATAGCACAGATCGTGAGTTCGAAAATGAGCCGAGCCATGGGATTTCGCCGTGTCGACCCCAACTTCAGCCATGAAAACAAGGTTTCATGCGTTTTTAAATAAATTAACTTGGCCTAAAATGTATGGCTGTATTTACGGAGCAGTTCAGAGAGCTGTTTATAAATATCGGCAATTTATGAATAAAATATGGATAAACTAATAATTGTTTTTTGCTATGGAATAAAACAGAAATATGAAAATGAAAATTAGTCATAAATGAATGAGAAAGAATATATACGTGTATATAAAATTGGAGATGTTATCTCTCCTAAGAAGGTACAGGATGCGGGTTGTTGCCTGGATTGCCCATTCAAAGTGACTTTGTTGTAGCCAGGGGACATCTATTTTTTTCATATAAAAACACTCAAGACAATCTTGCTCACGATCTCGATAATAGTGTATAGGTTTTCAAAATGCTCATAACGAAACATTCTTAAACCGTCCAGGCCATCTGATTATTACGATACGCGGTTAGGAAGGAAATCAAGTTTACCCTTGTATATTTAAAGCCCATGCGCCCTGTGGCTAGGACAGAGTCAGGCCATTGGCGTCAAGTGAAAATATAAAGGGAGATTTCATACGGTAGGAACATTCAGCTATTTTATATAGTTATTCTTTCTCGACATTTATTTAATTAATTCATTTTAATTAATATTTTTCAAGGATAACCTGTTTAGCATTTATGTTTTACTGAGATTTGTGTTTTCATGTAGAGATTAAGTGTAAGTAATATTTAATCAAAAACATAGAGAACGTAACCATAAGCCTATATATGTGAGGGTTTTTCTTTTCTTTTTGGTTTACTTTAATCTCTTTATAAGCTTGCAAAGATATGTATCATGTGCTACCATTAGTCAGATATTTGTTTTCACAATCGTTTTCCTCCGCAGTATATCAGTATATATGAAAACAATAATTTTAACCGATATTCGGCAATTTGTTTGTACCTCTTATTAGGTAATAACATGATTGTAATCTATTGACAATGGAGGAGGGCTAATAAAGCGTACGTTGATGTTAATGGGCATGTATAAAATAAAACCTTAAATGAAAAGTCAGTTGATAAAAGTGTTATGAACTGGATTTAATGAGACAGTAAAACAGAATATGATAAAAGAGAAAGCAGATAAGGATATATATGTTTTTATGTGTTTATGTTTATATATATGTTAATATGTGTTTCCTGAGGCATGGCGTACCAATCCCCTCCCGCATAAGAAAAAAATTTTAAATTAACCCTTATTTGTTTGGAACCTCTTCCATACAAATTACTGAATCAACCCCCACTGACAGACAATTAACTTGGCTTCGTCGGGGAAATAACATTTTACAACGATGGGTAATATTAGATGGGGGGGGGCATGCATCTCACTTTTTTAACCAGATGGAAAATACATTGTTTATCCCCGTCACATTTTGTCAATTAAAGGAGTATAATTTGGTCATTAAATAAAGTTTCTTACTGCAATTAGTACAAGTTTGTAACAAAAATGTGTCACAGTGTCGAAAATGTCCTCAAATATCAATGAAATGCAGTGTTCATAAAAAGAATAAAATACGAAAATCACTGATGATATGATATATGTTTCCCCCGTATCCACGACACTGTGGTACTCGGCAAATAAACGCTCAAATAACAAAAAGTCATGAAGACTTTATAGATTAGAATTTTCAAGGAAAGCATTTTCACTTCTTGTTGGTTTCTGTGGCGATACTATTCCCTGTTATTTTGTTCTCAAATTGCTCTTATTTTGATTTTTTTTTAAATCCTGCACTTTTTTCCAAGATCGTAAACAGATTGTTCCCGAAAATCCAAAGAACTTGATTCTGGGTTCAACATTGATAACAGTATTATTATTTTTAGTAGTAGTAGTAGTAGTAGAAGTAGTACACCTTATTGAAAAAAATGAGGGGTGGGGGCGTTGTTAATTGCCGTATATCCCGTTACAAGGGCCAATTGTGTTCGTTGGGTGGGGAGGGGGGGTGATGTCCCTATCCCCCTCCCCCCAAATTGCGAATGGAAATTTCGATCCTACTTATAACCCCTATATTTTCCTGAAGCATTTTAGTTGTACATTTCCTTGTTTCTTTGTAATGTTAGGAACCATGAAGCTACTTCTGGTTGCTATGGCACTGTGCTTTGGCGCTGCCGTTGCCTGGGACAACGACTGGGACGGTGTTTTGTTCAAAGTGTGCCCGACTGGACATTCGTTCAGTCGGATCAGAAGTGTCCATGACAACAAGAAGGAGGACCGCCGGTATCAGTTTGACTGCAAGAGAGACGACGTGACGCCAAATTGCCACTGGACTGACTACGTCAACAACTACGACGGCCTAATGAACTTCAAATGCAATGTCAACCAAGTTGTGTCCGGCGTTATGAGTCACCATAGCGACCACTATGAGGACAGACGGTAAGTTTTTATTTATTTTTTTATTTTATTTTCCTAGTGGGATGGCAAATGTATGTAAAAATAATTATGATCAAATTTACTATATCACGGAATTCATATATGTTGGAATCTGGGGTAATTATTTTATTTTGGATTTGGGGGAGTTGTATTATACAAAATCCACAAAAAGGGTGAGCAAGAAAAAACTCGGGAAATTTTTGTATAAAAGATGATTCCCCTTTACATGGTTGTCTTTAAATATACTGGATCAATTTGAAATATATCACACAAAATATATATATATATATATATATATATTATATATATATATATATATATATATATATATATATATATATATATTATAAATAACTAAAGTACGGTTAGTTTGACTTCATCAGTTTGTGCTACAGATCTGTTTCGTGAGAGCAGCATTCAAGCCGGCTCACTCTTCAGGAGTTTGTACCTGAAGAGTGAGCCGGCTTGAATGCTGCTCTCACGAAACAGATCTGTAGCACAAACTGATGAAGTCAAACTAACCGTACTTTAGTTATTTATAAACGCTCCCATACGGTAGAGCACTATCACCGCGATGTATTGAATTCACGTTATGTGAACAATACAAATTATATATATATATTATATATATATTTAAATATATATATATATATATATATATATATATATATATATATATATATACTAGTACATATAAAAGAGAAATAGTTTAACGGGACGCTACGAAATGTTTGAAAAGTTATATATGAGGTTTTATTAATGATCGGAAAACGGCATATTTAGGAGGAACAGGCACTCAAAATATGACGGAGCAAATAAGGAAACCAAAATTTTACTAGTTAAATTAACATATTCAGTGTCAAATTAAATTGTGATATGATCAAATGTGATATGAAGCACATAATAAATATCAGTCACTGTTTGGTCACTTGGTTTTTTGTTCTAAATGGTACCAAAAGCTGCAAGTCGTTTGCAACACTTAACCTCTTGTGATCATTAAAGGGTGATCAGAGGAAACGAATGCAGCATTAGCTGGTGATTGAGTCAATGTCTCCTCGTTCTCACAGCTTCCGGTTCAAATGTTGTTATCGGCGTAGTGGCAATATGAGGTACTGTCACGTGACCTCATATATCAACGACTGGGACGGCTACATGGACTACACTGTCCCCGCTGACAGCGCCATCCGGGGATTCAAGAGCTATCACAGAGACAGCAAAGAGTGAGTAATTATAAAATACCTAAACTAGAAAACCACTCAGAAAGGGCAGGCCGCCAAGGCAGCTGATTGCCCCATATGGCATTGTAAGTAAAATAGCATTTTCAGTTTTAAAATATTCTTCATCCAGATTGTGATCCGGATCACGCCCATAATTTACACAATTGCTCCTTGTATCATTGCCAGCTATCCCGGAAATGTCATTATTTCGTTAATAACTTTTTGAGAAGTGTTGCTAACTAGTAAACATACAGACGCTGACAAAAACATAATCTCGCTCTTTGGCGGCGGTAACTAAGGAATGGAAGGATTCGCCATGTGATTGCATTCATTTATTCCGTTCATAGTCCCAGGTTCCTTTGTCCATAACTGGCTCTACTTTTATGTATATTCCTTGATGACGTTTCTGAATCCGGATTATGTGCCGGATCACACGAAAATCCAATCAATTCTTAGTTGACCAAATGCCAAAATGGCCTGAAAATTTAATGAGATTGTGTTGTTGCGTTGTGAACAAACACACACAAAAACACGCACACGATGGGGGTCCATACACCTCACACTGTGCCGAATTAAGACTTGATGTTTCAAACAGAATTTTTACCTTGGTATTCAATAAAAAAATCAGATGATCAGGGTACTACATGGTTAAAACATAATCGGTTTGCTTGCCAAGCATAAATGAAGCGAAAATGGTTAATGCAGTCCATTAAAATATGTTTATTTTGAGTAGAAACGACCTGTGCAGGGAGGTAGGATCCTAAAGTCAGTGACGTTTTTAAAATTCAGGCAGTATGGTGCATCCAACACGGTTCTGGGCTGGAAAGTGATATCACATTAAAACTTTACTTAATTTCATACATCAAATATATTTTCAGTTATATCTAACCAGTTTTATTTGCAGTTTTTTTTTTCTATTTCAGAGATCGTCGCTGGCAGGTGTACATCTGCCGTCAAAAGTAATGAGTTCCATCTGGTGAGGAACCGACAAGCCGGAAGAAGAATACACTCTCTGGCTAATGTTTCTATTTTCAAAACACTGTCTTTCTGTGGTGTATACTTTTTTGCTATTAATAGAAAAGAATTTAGGCTTCTTTGAGATGGAATGAGAGATTTCCTTCAAATATCAATATTAAAGTATATTAGTGATACATAATTAAAACTTGATAGTTAAATTTCTGTATGAACCAAGGTTTGAAACAGAATTTCCGCCTATGAAAATGACTGCATTTATGTTTATTTTCTATTTCTCTGTATAGAATCTTTGAATAAAAATAACCACATGCAATAGGAGTATTTTTATGTATCATGGTTCAGGGATACTTTCTTTAATGTGTGGCTTTCTAAGGAGCAGGAAAATTCAAAATCAGGGTATTTTATATACTTGTCTCCGGCATCAATGATTACCTATAAAATTGGCTAATCATGTATGGTCATTTACATTTTCACTTTGTTAATTAGATTGGATGAAAAAGTGATTAATTATTTTCAATGGAATTATTTTGTAAGATTTTAGTACACGTTATTTAATCCCTTGCGATTATTGCTCCGGCGCCCACCAGAACAGGGGCGTCATACTGGTGGGTGGAGGTATACATTTCCCCCTCTTTTTTGTAGGGGATGGTCAATGTAATCATCCCCTTGCTATTCAGAGAATAATACATTAGAAATTAAATATATTAATAATTAGATTAATAGACGTTGGTTCCATTTCTTAGTTTAATGTAAACATACATGAAAACCTGGTGTAGAATTAAGCTTTACTGGAAACATAGCACCTTATTTTTTTAAACTTTATACTTAATTATAATATATTCAACATTTGTCACGCAGAAAATAATATATATGTAGGCGTAGGGGAGATGACTACCCTCCTAAACCGACTCGACCCGTCCTGACCCCCCCCCCCCCTTTTTGAAAATAAATTGACGCCCCTGTACAAAAGTTCGCAGATTGTAAGTATACCCCATTCCTCTTATTCATGAAGGTTTTATTTTCGCGATTTTTTTCTTTATTTTGCGAATATAACGAATTTGAAACCCTTGTGAAGGCAACCAAAGTAAGTCTGTTTTTGGCCGACAACCTGCAAGTGTGGGATTCGAACCCTCTTCTCGCAGCTGTCAGACAAGCCCAACAGGCAGCAACCGGAATCGATCATTCTTAGGAAAACTTTTTAAAAAGTCTAGCTTAAGCTATAGTGAGTTGATCCTTTACCTCCTAGATTGAGAACACGCTCCATGCGGATGGCCTCTCTCAACCCCTTATTACCGCTTCAAATGCCACAGATAAGGTGAATATGAACGGAAAATCATTACGTGAGAAATGAATGCGTGTATATACCCCTAGAAAAAGGGTTCCAGGTAGAACCTTAAAGGGGTTTCGCAGTGGACTGATTTGAAACTCATTAAGGGTTCTAACTGGAACCTTAAACACATGGTTCTTTTTGGAATCCCCCGAGGGTTCTTTTGTTGAACCTTACAGGTTCCATACAGAACCTGTTTAAAGGTTCCGGGAGGAACCTTTCAATGTTCTTGACAGTTGACTGAGTAGGGAACATTTAAAGCTTCTTTGTTGAACCCTAGGTATATTGTTCTTTATGGAACCTTCACAGAGGGTTTATATCAAAAAGTCAAGGATGTAAAGTAAAACTATGAGGATAAATTATGTAGGTTTGATATAGAACATGTATTGTTCATCTACCTCAGAATTATTTTATCTTACCATATAGAGCCTGCCTAGAAATGGCTAACATTAAATTATGTTTGGGTCGAAGATACCTAACAAATTTGTTTTATTAAATACTGCCTCCTGATAAAGGAAAGCATAGTAAATGTAGTCACTTCCCCAAGCAAGCAGGTTCGAATCCGTGACATAACTCGATAGATATATGTGAATTTTTACAGGATCTCGTTTAAGTTTATTAATATGGAAGGGGCAAATGCCTTATATCGATTTCTCATAGATTAGATTAATCGGAGTTACAAATTGCTTATTTAATATAGTTACGGCCATTAGGAGAGGTTAGTTACCAATGGCGAACCCAGGAGACATTACAATAACAAACATTCTAATCCAATATGCATTTTCATGAATGCAGGCCTCCGCCATTATGGTGGTCTTGGTATGGGGTACTACGCGACCCATGTTATCATTCACTTATGTGCCCATATTCCACCCCCCCCCCCCCCCCACCCCACCCCCCCCCCCCCCCCCCACTGCCAGTGGTTCCCAATGTCCCCACTAGATGCCAGCTTCCCAGGTGCAGAAATTACCCGACATAGATTCACAAAGGTAAACAGTGTAAATGACATGTGTTGTCTCCGCCAGATGTCACTACTTGGTATAATTATCTCAATTCTCCACATATGAGATCGGTCCGTGCCAGTCCCGGATAGATTTCATGCACAGTGACACATTTATGCGCACAGCACGCGTATGGGCCGAAATCGAACTATTGAGCATGAAAAGTGTAAATTATAAAAATTACGAGCAAATATAGAGTATGCTTCTACAATATCAATTCCAAGTAGTTTATAAACAAAACATATATTTCCATGAAACATATTTTATACATTGACAAACCTGTGGATCTATTTGTGGGGTAATATCCGTGACGCGGTGTGGTAAATATAAACAGAATCTTATGCAGGTGTTTCTCTGGTTAGTTTTCATGATACAACTTTTCCAGAATTGTTGAAGATGTAAATGAACGATGATAGTGCAGCGACACTTGTTAGGGTCTTCTCAACATTTTTTCAAAAGGATAACTTGCATGAAGTGGGGGATTGATCATTATTGAATGCTGACATAAGACATTAATGCTAAGGGATGGGGAGTTACATGTTGTTTACAATTACGGATCATACAAGTGAGACGGTGACTTGGTCAAATGTCAGGTCAAACATGCTTAAGTCCGTCACTGCGCTGAGTTTGACTTATCTCGTGCAGATATAAAAGCATCGAATCTGTACAAACAGATAAACAGTGTTAAAGTTTTATGCAGCACCGTACCTTGATTCAGGTAAACGCCAACGGTCTCTACCAGATGTCGCTGCTATAATCTTATCTCAAGTAGATGTTAAAACAGACAAAACAGGTAATCTGCATCTCCGACTTCTCTAGATGAACCCAATGGCGATCTTAGAAATGTAGAAAATACTAAAATGTTGTCGATTGTAATTGATTACGCCGGCAACTGAGCTATTGTTTTGTTTTGTTTAAGAACTCCCTTTTTGAGAAAAAAATCTTTCTTCTATGGTTAAGAAAAATAAAACCCCAAACTTTGATTCATGACAAACTTTCTCATTTTTAATTTAAACTGTAATTTATTGTACTAAAAAAGCTTAGGCTATTCATTTTATCCCAGATGCCCTTAATTTTTAATGTATAAATGCCTTTATATCAATTATACTTGATATAAAGTAGACTTAGCAAGATCATTACATCAAACTAACAATTGTAAAATTAGTTAACATACCATTTCAAGATGCCGAAACTATAATCTTTTAACAAAGTTTCAGATAGGTATAATAGTTTGCATTGAGACCTATTTATTTTTTTTTCAACACATGTCAACATCCTATGTTTCGAATGGGAAACACTTGGAACTAGAAATCTGAATTCAAATGAATGCAAGCCTCCGCCATATGTTAGGGGTCCTTATTGTGTGATGCTGCCAAAGCTGTGTTTGCGTTAACTAATTCCGCCCATATCCCCAGGTTTATTTGTACATAACTGACTGTACATTTGTGAATTTTCCGTGATAACCTTTCTGAATCCGGATCATGTTGCGGATCCACACAAAAATCTAATCGAATTTTGTTGGCCAATTGCCGAAATGCCCTGAACATTTCATGAGATTCCATTCATGAATGGGCGAGGCACATTGTGAACGAACATAGACACAAACCCACACGAACGTGGATCATCGCATACCCTTCTGGTGGAGACACTTATTATATCGTGAATAATATGTGTCTCATCGATACGACGGAAAAGCAGATTTCGACGTATTGTATTTATTCGTATCGAAATATCGATATATAAGCTCTGCTCTAAAAGTCTGGCAATATTAACTGTAAAATGAGCTAAATGCCTTTGAGACCCACAAACCCCGCACCTCCTACCAGACCAGTGAATGTACAGTATAACCCGGATGGATGCTTCCAACTGAACAGGTTCAAGGATTCGATGATGAGGACAGATGTCACGTTATATTAACGTATTATCTAAATCATTTCATCTTCGTTTTCTCTCGTATCTCCCTGAATTTATTCCATCCCTTACTTTGCAAAATCTTTTGAAACTGCTCATGGGGTTGTCATTTTGCGCACAAACTAGAACCCGGATGTCACAAGTTGCACGCCGGGATCAAGGTATTAAGAATATTATCTTCACTATCAGTGCTCTGTCGATTTTCGATGCAGTGCAGACTTCCATAAAACCTTGTATAAGCGTGGATAAATAGATAGCTGTCATAGGTCGTTGCTAATATGAATTATTGGGGGACATGATTCTTGCTATGAGAGCGACATTGACCTTGGGTTTCTCCATTTCTCTGATTTTACACAAAAATTGATCTCTGAAAAAAGGGTGGTTAAATTCCCCTCGGATTTGGTATGATTGAAAATCTGTAATGGGTCTGCCGCTTGACTGTTGACGCATTATGAAATTTTTTTTTCAGTTTTACCTCCCCACAGACATACAATAATGTGAGTAAAATGACTCAGCAAATAATTGACTGATTTCTTTTACAATAAACTGTATAACTTGATAAACTTTATAAGTATAACTTTGTTTATTTTACATGAATTGTACAAACAGTTATTATAACTAACTGCGGCAGTCCAAATTGCACAGATGTTCCGTTCGGTAGTGTCGAGACTTGGAGGAAACTTGTGGTCATGCCAAGAGAACCTTGTCATACATAGCAGCGGTTTAAACAAAGGAGACCAGCATGAGGAGCGTAAATTGACTGAAGGCCAGATGATAGAACTTTAGGTTCATGGACTTTAGATTTATCCTAATCTGTTTGATATACCTCAAATCCAGTAGGCTCGATACTAACAACATATTATTTTTACCAGGGAATCGCCTTATTTTTTATAAAATAATAAGTGTATTGAGCAACGGGACTATTTCAAAATAGATTACAGCCTCGCATGTACTATTTCACAACTAGAAAAACACTCAGAGAGCGCAAATCTCCGCCAAGACAGTTCATTACGTCCAGTGGCATTGTCAGAAATGCAGCATTTTTCCTTTTGAAAAATCACGTATCCAGATATTGATCCGAATCACCAAGGTATTAATTGTTCTCTGTAATAATGCTGAGCCATCCTGAATATTTCATCATGATCCGTTCACGAAAGCCTTTTAAGTAATGTTGCTAACACGCAAACAAACGAACAGACAGACAACACAACCCCGGCATAAACATAACCCCCACCCCTTGGCTGGGGTAAATATTATGTAGCCGGGATAACCGGATTAACAAACCTTTTTCTCGCTGATGAAATCTCCCTTGCTGACAGAAGGACAGTATCTGAGCACAGCTGATGACATCTCTTCTTGGAAGATACAGAAAGCCGGTTGTTGCCCTGGATTACCTGTTCAAACTGACCTTGAGGTAACCAGGGGATGATGTTTTTTTTCCTATAAACATTGTAACTCAAGACAATCCTGCTCACGATCGCGATAATGGTATATGATTTCATAACACTCATAACGGACCATTATGTAACCGTCAGGACATCCGGTTATGACGATACGCGATAAAGACATAGGACAGGTTCACCCTTGCATATATAAAGCACAAGCGCCATCAGGCCAAGTTAGCGGAGCCAAGTTAAGCTTGACCTTAGATTCCGTGACCGGCCAAACGGTAGGTTTATTCCTATTTTATACATTTCTTCTTTCCCGATATTTATTTAATCTCATATAAGAGATTAAAATAAATATTATTCAAGAATAACCGGTAAAACTTGAACGTTTTAATGACAACTTATGTAGAGATTATGTAAAAGTAATATTTTATGAAATATATGAACGTATACATAAGCCCAGTGCTATGATTTTTTTTTTGTTTACTTTAATCAACGTGAAAGCTTGTAACGAACTGTATAAGGTACTACCGTTAGTCAGACTTTTTTCATAACCGATTCCCTCCGCAGAACGTCATTTTAACCCTAAATATGAAAAATATAATTGTAATTTTGTAATTTTTTAGATACGGATGAAATTGCGTTTTTATTATGACGTGTTTAACAACAATTATGTTATAATCATGCTGTGCAAGGCTCATATGAAATGTTATCGAAAGATAATGATTAAAGGTAAACAATTTTAGCCTGATTTCGAAATAACGTGCCTGATCTTAGATCAGTTATCAGGAAGTTAACTTAAAAGCCGGCCCTATATTATAAAGAATACTTGCGGACCTTTGCGTATTCACAAATGCTCTGTAAAAGTTAAATATAAACCTTTCGACTTTTCTGTAAAATTTTATAAATATCGCGCCGTTTCATTGGATGAGTTTCCATTCATAACTTTTGAAACATTTTGAAAGATCATGTTATTTATATATATACTTCTAAAATTGCCCCTTCTGTTTGTTACCCTAAATCAGCCGAAACGGGACATGAGAGTTGGCCGTTTTTACTACCTGCGTCTGTCAGATGCGCTAACTAGAGAATCCACACCGATTTCCCCCTTCCACTTGCAATTGAATTCCCGGCAGCATGATAACATCGTACGCTTGTCGCACACTATCACAACGCTGGCCATAACTGACCTTCATCTTGTCTCATTACCATAAAGACGCATTTTTATTGTCTCCGTATCGACCACCAGACGTTGCTAGCTTAG
This sequence comes from Sipunculus nudus, assembly GCA_026874595.1. Taxonomy (NCBI): domain Eukaryota; kingdom Metazoa; phylum Annelida; class Sipuncula; order Golfingiida; family Sipunculidae; genus Sipunculus; species Sipunculus nudus. Next base: position 31,726,022 of record CM049321.1, read on the forward strand.
TATACGGATCTGGGGAGTTCCCTACCTTCGCGGCAATATACCCTTCTTCTGCAACGGGCCCCGTAGGTGCCCGATTATTGTTTTTACCACTATTTCCTGTTGAATTTCAGTTCTACATTTCCCTATGTTTCTTTGTAGGAAGGATGAAGCTGCTTCTGGTTGCTATGACACTGTGCTTTGGCGCTGCCGTTGCCTGGGACAACGAATGGGACGGTATTTTGTTCAAAGTGTGCCCGACCGGGTATTCGTTCGGGCGAATCAGAAGTGTCCACCACAACAGAAGGGAGGACCGCCGGTATCAGTTTGACTGCACGCGGACCGACGACTTGGGGTGTTCGTGCTACTGGACAGACTACGTCAACAAATTCGACGGCCCGATGAACTTCAACTGCAAAAGTAACCATGTTGTTTCCGGCGTCATGAGTCATCACAGCGACCACTATGAGGACAGACGGTAAATTATTTATTTGTAGTCATTATTTATTTTAAGATTTTGTATAACTGCCTTTTTAATTTATATACATATATTTTACCAGGATGGGCCATTCAGCATGTTCAGCTGGTTTTTTTTTCGATTATAGTTCATTTATTTTTATAATATATTTAAACTTTTAAAATAATAAATTCCCCCCCCCCCCCGATTTGTCTTACCATAGTAACTATATACATTTCTTATGTTATGACATCTGACACCAGATTTTTGCAATCGGCAGATTTTAGGCGTTTTTTTATCGTAACGGCATGGTTTTTATGAAGAGGCACTCAAGAAAAACAATTTGAAAAAACAATTTGATGTAAGGTAAGATATGCTAATAACGTTCGTTGATTGGGTCCGTCAGTGGTTATTATATCGACTCCCCCCCCCCCCCGCCCCCCCCCCCCCCACCCCGCCTAAACCCCTATTCTCTGGCCGGACCAAGATTGTGTCAAGTGTCTCTAATCAAAGAATATCGAAAAAAGCAAACAACAAGAAGAGTTTAGCGCTGATATATCACGGCTGATCGACAGCAAGCTCAAGTATATTAATCAGTGTCTCATTCTTATTTTCACAGCTTCCGGTTCAAATGTTGCGCCCTAAGTACTGGTAGTTTGAAGTACTGTCACCTGAGCGCATACATCAACGACTGGGACGGCTATATGGACTACACTGTTCCCCCAGACAGCGTCATCCGGGGATTCCAGAGCTATCACAGAGACAGCAAAGAGTGAGTGACATAAAATACCCAAACACTCTCCTTCACACAGTGCCGGGTTTAGACTAGGAGTAGTTTTAAATATACATGTATTTCAGTTTTTAAAAAAAAAATAACCTGATTTTTTTTCAGAAATACCTGCTAGCGGGCGATTTTATTATTTTATTTTTTTTTCAATTTTTATATCATCTTTTCGATTAAAGTTTCATATCATCAGAGAAAGACATGATAATAACATAACCGTTTTGTAAACCATGTAACGAAGCGACATATAATAAAAAAATATCGAAATTTTATTACAGGGTAATTTATCTTGCTCCTCATATGTCCTCATATCCTCCGGGAAGACTTTTGTTGTTATCTCATCCGATATTAAAGTACAAAGCTCATTTCCCTTAATTTAACGGGAAAGGATCCTGTCATCACCTCTGCTATAGATCCAAAGCGCTGGACAAAATCTGCAATTTTAGCCCATATGTCCCTGTCACACCAGAAAGTCACGCGCATGCTCTTTGAACGGTCATTTACCGTTTTTGTTAGCACTTTCCCCTTGAAGCCGGTCGTCTTTCTGGCGGGTCAAGTCAAACTACGAAAGTCAGTACACACTGCACAGAATTGTGGGTAGAGTAATCCTTTCCCACAATGCACTGGGGTATCTCGATTCACCAGAGGCCTAGGTATAAATGAAGTAAAGAAGTTAATGCGGTCCATTAAAACATGTTTGGTTTGAGTAGAAACGACATGTGGCGATAGGACGCTTAAGTGTTAAGGAAACACGGCTGTCTCTTCATTTCATACAACAACTATCAGAGATAAAGTTTAAATTTCGTTTTTTTTTTATTTCAGGGATCGTCGCTGGCAGGTGTCCATCTGCCGCAAACAGGTTTGAAGAACTAAACTATCCATCCGCGGCTTCAGAAGACACTCTTCGACCAGTGTATCTATTTCCAAAGCACGAGCAATCTGAAGATTCAGGTGAAGGACAGAATGAAGCCCAAGCTGAAATGAAAAGGGCGTTTTTATTCCTAAACTTTCAAAATATACATATATTTTGATATAAGATTAAAACTTGACAGTTTTTATTGATGTAAGAAAAATGTTGGAAACAAAAGGACAGGAAAATAACTGCATCCATGTGTCATTTCTATTTCTCTGTACACGATCTTTTAATAAAAATATCCATATTTATGGGTTCAGGAATACTTTGTCCAATGCATGGGTTCCGATGGTTTCTAGCTGTACCCCCGTAAAAATGAAAAATATATTTTGCACATTTACTTTTGTCTGATTATAAATCCGATTGAATAAGTAGAAAGTTTGGTGTCAATAAAATTATTTTATAGGATTTGTAGTTTTCATCATTAATGCGACTGTGTAATTCCAGCTCTTGCGCCTGACATTGTATACAGTAAACAACCTATTTTCAGCCGCAGCACTTTTTATTAAAAGTTTCAGACTAATTCTTGCGTCCTGGGTCCCCCTTTTCCGATCCTTGAGGCCTTTCTTTTATTTTTGTCATTAATTCTCCTTGGCTGATTCCTGCTTTTCCTAAATTCAAGATCCGCCCCTGGTATACCACGTGTCACCCTGTATATACCCAATGAGATCAAATGTGACTTCAAAAAAATATATAACAAACATTCCAATCCAAACATAAATGTGTGAGTGTGTCCGACTGAGAGTCCTCACGCAGGTTAAAATTTGTTTGTGCATGTGTCAGGCTTTTTTCTGCTTTACCTTCTGATTTGGCGGGAAAAAAGATGATGAAATGTTCAGTTACCAAGCAGAGTCACCTAAAAATGCATTCGTCTCTCAAAAGTTTGAATTACAGTCTAAATGGTACATATTGTTTCAACCACTAGGTTTCACTACTAGGAATACTTATCTCGTGTAGATAAATAAAAAAAATATATCATATCTGTAAAAATAAAACAGATATACAATGTTAAAGTTATGTGCTACATCGAATTTAGAACTGGATAAACCCAAACTGTCTCAACAAGATGTCGCTGCTATAAACTTAACTCATGTTGATACAAAAACAGACTAAAAAGGTAAACTGCATTTCAAGCTTCTCTATATGAAACCCATATCGATCTTTTTTTTTTTTTTTTTTTCCTTTTTTATCATTTTTATCCGCTACCATTATTTTTATGCTTGCTTAACTATTAATATGCACATCTGTAGAGTTCCATTCCGGTTTCTGACTACGTGGCAGGAGCTTATACCCGGTAAATCGTGGCATTAACCACGGTCGGTGTACCACTCCTGCGGGTCCTGGGTGTGTGTCATTCCCATTGCTGGGTCATAAAACCGAGGAACCCCCAAAAAGCCCACTCGTTTGTGAGTGAACATGACTGTTGGGCACAGCATCTCCGTTAAGCCTGCGGGGCCCTCACCTTGGCTCCTATATTTTCTACCTTTTTTTCCACTGCACAATCGTGTTTCTGACATAAGTCTAAACACGTTACTTTTGAAAACAATAAGTTTTTCTTGTATAAAAATATGCTTATAGGATGGCATTTAAGATGGTAGAATCAGGCTTATACTGAGAGAAGTGTGACTTGTAGTGATGCATTTTTACGGAAAGACTTTTTTCTGCGGAAAGGCAAACCTATATTAATGCCTTTCGTTTGATAGATGAACATTTTAAGTAATACGATCCCTGATACAACATCAAAACCTATTACTACGTTACCTGGCTGAGAAAAACGAAAACATTCCCTGCATTATAATAATAATAACACATTTTATTCATCTGTAAAGGCCTCCGGCCCAAGGAACCGTATAATCAACATTCCATCACTTTAAAGGATACGTTGGGGCGCTTAAACTCTGTGATGCACATTATAAATCAAATGAAAATGCAATTTGAAGAAACATATTTACAAATACATTCTGATTCGCATGTCAGTATAAGTGCTGCCATCTACCGTCAGATAAGTGTTATAACCACTTATCTCTGGCTATTCATTAACTAGTACTGCTTAAAAGCCACAGATAGGTAGCAGATTTGTAAAGCACATGCACTACATCATAAATATAGAAAAACTTACAAAAGTAAATGTTAATATATATAACCAGAAGTATGTTTTAAACTAATACTTTTTCATTATGGAAAAAAATTCCCATTATGGAAGGGGGAAACCCCTCTCATTCTCATACCATCTTCAAGTACCTGTAATTAACCTTAATAAAACCATGGTTCATTTTAGAAAATAAATCTATATTTTCAGACACTAAAATATATAGCGTATAATAATAATATTATAAATTAATATATATATATATATATAAAACTTAGTTTTCATAAATCCAATACATATTATATACATGATATACATATATCAGAACGAATTGTATCGATATAAAGATTCAGCTCTATAATTTGAAATGTAAAATGTAAAATCCAGCTAACCGTCTCAGTCCCCCCCCCCCCCCCCCCCCCACCTGGCTACGCCCCTGAGTTAATCGTCGTATCGATGAGACAAAAATGACTAACAATGTAATTGGTGCCTCCGACAGGATGTGTCCATCCCTGTGTGTGTGTGTGTTTGTGCGTTCGTTCACAATATAACTTACCCAGTCGTAAACGGAATCTCATGAAATTTTCAGGGAATTTCTAGTATGGGCCAATGAAAAATTGAATAGATTGTGGTGTTGATCCGGCACATGATCGTGATTCAGGAAATGTCAGGCTTTTATTATAAAATGCATATTTCTGGAAAGGGAACCTGGAACGATGCAACACACTGAGCTTATTAGTATGATCACAAGAAAAGGGTGTGTGTGTGTGTGAGAGAGAGAGAGAGAGAGAGAGAGAGAGAGAGAGAGAGAGAGAGACTTGATCATTTTTCCATCTGATCAAATGAAATATTTAAATTTTGTTCATTACATTTAACAAATAAATAAAATTGATTATGTCCATAAGGACCATGTATTGATGTATTCATTTGTATACACGACTTGCATTATGAGATGTTATCCGACTTGGTTGCTGATAGAATAAAAGATTGTAGCTTACTCCCTATGACAGCTGATGGGCGGTTGTAGAGTTTATATCCATAAGAATATGTAGGTCCCTTTTTTTTTTGGGGGGGGGGGGGGGTTGATGAGTTTATTTCTATATCAACATTTAGGTCTCTTTTTTTGGGTAGACTTTTTAAATTCATTTGCCTGTGTTCGTGCTAAATATGGAAGTTTAAATAAATATTATTTTTTGGGGTCCATATAAGTCATAGGTGACAGATCGGCAGATCTGTTTTTGACCTTGACCTGATTTCCAAGGTCGTACATCCCACAGCTTATTTTCTATTATCGCTAAGTTGCGGATGTCGTTCTAGTGATCTTCTTAGACTTCATCAAGTGTGAATATGACACAGTTAGAAACTTTAAAATGTTTCTGTCACATATTAAGCATGAACGTGAATCTTGGAAAAAAAAAAAGATGGTTGGGTTTAGGAATGTTAGGAAGTTGAGAAAATGTGAAAAATGGAAATATTGAAACGATACGTTATTATAATATCAAGGTACAATTTTCTCAAGTTTGCTAAATGGTCTCAATGTCACAATTATCAGGCAAATTAGGCACAGAAAGCAATGGGTTTAATAAAGAAATATTAAAATAATTATAAATCTACAACAACGTCTCAGCTATTTCATATCTTTGATATGATGGTAATGCCTGTGTTGACATATGGATGAGAAATACGGGGAGAATGTGAATGAATTATATAGAAAGAATACAAACAATGTTTTGTAAGTTTTTGCTTAAGCTGAGTTCATCAGCACCATTCGCTGATGTTTTCGAAAATTGTGTGACTGTGGAAGACTTCCAATTAAAATATATTGTATTTTAAAATTGATGAAATATTGGACAAAATGTATTACACATGTCAGAAAGTAGGCTTGTGAAACAAGCTTACTAATTTTTGTACCAGTTAGATTCAGTTGGTAGAAGAAATTTGTCAACACAGGTAAAAATTTGAATTGATACTTGTGGATTTGGTTATGTTTGGAATACCCAAGATGTTGGTGATGTTGATGTATTCATCAAGGTAATTTCAACAACGAGCTCGTGATATTGGTGAACAAGAATGACATCAACAAATGAAAAATAACAAAAAAATACAAAGTTATACACAATATAAATCCTTACTGGAAACTGAAAAAACATATTGGTCTTGTGTACAAAATATTATACACAAACAAAACTTAACTAGAAAAAGATGCTCACTCCGTGATCTTGAAATAGAGACTATTAGAAGGCATGAAATCTCTGAATAATACAGTTCTAAATTCGATGTAGCATATAACTTTAACATTGTATATCTGTTTTATTTTTACAGATATGATATATTTTTTTTATTTATCTACACGAGATAAGTATTCCTAGTAGTGACATCTGGTTGAAACAATATGTACCATTTAGACTGTAATTCCGTTCGTAATTCTAGGTTGGTGCTGACATCTACTGTAAACATTGAGTACCACTGGTACAAACTTTTGAGAGACGAATGCATCAAGGATTAGTGTAACATTTTATTGGTATATGGAACACACCTGCTTATACCTTTAGTTTAAACTATAAGGCGAATGTTTAACTGTAAATGATATGGAAATCCTACTAGAGCTTTGTCATACTGACTATATATAGGATGAAATACATATTTGCAAACATAAATCACTATCTCAAAAAGAGAACTCCATAATGAAAAAGTATTAGTTTAAAACATACTTCTGGTAATATATATTTACATTTACTTTTTTAAGTTTTTCTATATTTATGATTTAGTGCATGTGCTTTACAAATCTGCTACCTATCTGTGGCTTTTTAGCAATACTAGTTAAGAAGAATAGCCAGAGATAAGTGGTTATAACACTTATCTGACGGTAGATGGCAGCACTTATACTGACATGCGAATCAGAATGTATTTGTAAATATGTTTCTTCAAATTGTATTTTCATTTGATTTATAATGTGCATCACAGAGGTTAAGCGCCCCAAAGTATCCTTTAAAGTGATGGAATGTTGATTATTCGGTTCCTTGGGCCGGAGGCCTTTACAGATGAATAAAATGTGTTATTATTATTTTATGCAGGGAATGTTTTCGTTTTTCTCAGCCAGGTAACGTAGTAATAGATTTTAATGTTGCATCAGGGATCGTATTACTTGAAATGTTCACCTATCAAACGAAAGGCATTAATATAGGTTTGCCTTTCCGCAGAAAAAAATCTTTCCGTAAAAATGCATCACTATTAATCACCCTTCTCTCAGTATAAGCCTAATTCTACCATCTTAAATGCCATCCTATAAGCATATTTTTATACAAGAAAAACTTATTGTTTTCAAAAGTAACATGTTTAGGCTTATGTCAGAAACACGATTGTGCAGTTGAAAAAAAGGTAGAAAATATAGAAGATAAAGGCCTAAATGCCGGGAATCTGAAGAAATTATAGACCATTATGGTAGGAAAATATAGGAATATAGGAAGTCGGTGGAATACCACCTGTAAAATATTTCGTTTTTGTGTCATGTTTGTTACTTTTTGTCAGCTGCTAAAGTGGAAAACAACCAGGAGGTCACCTTTCCCACGGATTGGTACACGGAATCCCACGGATGTCTGTTAGCAACTTTACGGACAAATGTTTTGAAGGGTTAAGGTAACAGTAAAGGAATATAAATTAATCTTTTAGGTAATCTGTATAGCAAAAAATAAATATTGATTAAATGAATTCATATTATTGTGCGATGGGGATTTTTTTTTGTCCCCGAAAAGGACCAGGTCATTCGTTGGTATTATGGGACGCCTTTGGACCAAAGATGAAAGCTGTGATTCAACCATGGCGCGGGTGAATCCTCTCAATGTGTATCGCATAGCAAAATTTTATCAAGATCCTTGATGAGAGGCTACATTTCTAGTTATGATCGATAAGTGAGACCAGCTTCTGTGGCACAGGGGTAGAGCGCATGATGATCGCGAGTTCGGATCTAAGCCGAGGCTGCGAGATATTTCACGGTCGGCCCCCCCCCCCCCCCCCCCCCCAAGGTGAGGGCCCCGCAGGCTTAACGGAGATGCTGTGCCCAACAGTCATTGTTCACCCACAAACGAGTGCGCTTTTTGGGGGTTCCTCGGTTTTATGACCCAGCAATGGGGATTACACACACCAAGGACCCGCAGGAGTGGTACACCGACCATGGTTGACGCCACGATTTACCGGGTACAAGCTCCTGCCACGTATTCCGAAACCGGAATGGAACACTACAGATGTGCATATTAATAGTTAAGCAAGCATAAAAATAATGGTAACGGATAAAAATGATAAAAAAAAAGAAAAAAAAGATCGATATGGGTTTCATATAGAGAAGCTTGAAATGCAGTTTACCTTTTTAGTCTGTTTTGTATCAGCATGAATTTTTTTAACAGGGAATTGCCTTACTGGTTATTAAATAGACAGTGTCACCATCGAGCAACGGGCCTATTCTAATATAGATTACATCCTGATATATATAATCTTGCAAATATTGTATACCAGGGATAACAAACCGGATTTATAAACCTTTTCCACACGCTGATGAAATCTCCCTTGCTGACACATGGATTGTATCTGACTAAGGTTGATTATATCTATTCTTAGAAGAAACAGGACCCCGGTTGTCGCCCTGGATTGTGTGTTCAAACTGATCTTGTGGTAACCAGGGGATAGATATTCTTCCATATAAACATTGTAACTCAAGCCAATCTTGGTCAAAATCGCGATAATGGTATATGATTTCGAAAAGCCCACACCGGCTATTTTGATACCGTCAAGGACATCCGGTTAATTTTAACAATACGAAGTAAGGACAAAGGCCATTTTCACTTTATGTATTTAAAGCCCAAGCGCTCTCAGGCTAGGACAGTGTAGCCAAGTGAAGCTTTAAAAGTGTGACTCCGTGGACCCAACGGTAGGTTCTTCTTTCTCGAATTTATTTAATCACATTCATTTAAAATCAATATCATTCAAGGATAACCTGTAACGCATGAATGTTTTAATTTGAACCTGCGTAGAGATTACTTTGAAGTAATATTCTTTTAAAGAAACATATTGAACGTATACATAAATCCATATATGTGATTATTTTTGTTTACTTTAGGAGCTTGCAAAGAACTGTAAAATGTGTTACCGTCAGTCAAATATTCTTTCTTCACAATCGATTCTCTCCGCAGTATATCAGTTAATATGAAAACAAACAATAATTTAGCCGATATTCGACTTTATTTATTTTTTTTTTTTCATTTCTTATAAGAAAATAATGTGTAAAGTGTAGTTTGATGTTAACAGGCGTAGATGAAAAGAAATATAAAATGCCAGTCAATTGTGAACAGTACCAGGAACAAGATTTAATGAGACAGTAATAGAGTGTGATAAAGCAGATGGAAAAAAGCCAAATAAGCCCCCCTCCCCGCATAAAACAATTTACTTTTCAGTTTCACAAGAAATTAACCAAACTCAAGCCGCTCCGACATATATAGGATAAAACTGCGTTTTGATATGATGTGTTTAGGAACACAATTATGTAATGATCATGTTGTTCCGAGATCATATGAAATTTTATCGAAAGTTAATAATAAAAATTGAAAAAGAAATTCAGCTTTGATTTCGAAATAAAGTGCCTGAGAAAGCAATTTTCCTTTTACTGCCCTAACGACATTCATAGTTCTATTCCCTTGTATGCTGTTGACGCTCAGCGGTCAATCTGTTCTCACGGATATTGTTGTTTGGTTTGGTTCAGTAACATTGACCTCAGCTGACCGACGCTGGTGGTTCTGAGATACACAGTAATTAATTACCTGGTTTTACCTGTTTAAAGTGATTTGTTACCCAACATCCGCACAAAACCCCCTTAACCAATTTATTAAACATTTCGTACTCATTAAAAGACACAGCGATGTAATCTAACATCTTGACATGAGAGCTCACGCCAAGACTTCGTCTTGCATGTAGATGTACATGATAAAATATTATAAACACTAGCCAAGTATTGGTTACAGCCCAATGAAATGTTATGCAAGCCGTGATGTTTGCGAGGCTTGTGTCACATTGCAGGCGAGCCGTTTAGGCGAGCCTGCCATGATTGACACAAGCCGAACAAATCTCATGGCTTGCATTAGATTTTATTGGGCTATAACTGATTTGTCCCACATGCTCCGCCTCCTTGGTCGAAGGTCACGCGTGTCATTTTTTTTTGGCAGCGCACCAGTCCTTTGCCATATTTGGAAAGTCGCTACGCAACAACACTTGCATGGTCACTTTTCGATAGTTTTCATGTCCCCGTGATGCAAGCGGATTTGAACACGTGTACAGTTAGAACAACGGAAAATACGCCGCATATGGGACAAAGCATTGATGATGTCCACAGAAACATCGGAACGTGTTCGTTCAGTAGCATAAGGAGATTAACTTAAAAGCCAGACCGGCATTTAGATTTATATTCTGATTATACTGGTTTATCCTCGGAATACTTAAACTTACGAACTGCTGCATATTAACACATTCTTTGGTAAAGATTAAAAAATGAATTTATGGACTTGGTTTTGACCTTTCTGCAAAAATATAATAATTATCGCACCATTTCATTAGATACCACGTGTAACTTTTAAAACAATTTAAAATTGCAGTGGAGGATCCATGGAGAGGGGGGTTCCAGCAGGCCGGATCCCATCATTTGAGCGGTTACATCATTTTATCCAGCGTTTAAACCATATTTTCCTGCGTGGACCCCTCCCTTTTTGGTTAAGGGCATTTTTATCAGGTTTCTTGATAGTCGTCCTGGGTTGAACCCTCCCCTTTCCAAAATACTAGATCCGCCCCTGAACGGACAATGAAATACCATTTTTGTCATGTCGGGGAAATATCATTTTATAACCCCTATTTTTGGACGCATTTTATTTCTACATTTCCCCATGTTTCTTTGTAGGAACCATGAAGCTACTTTTGGTTGCTATGACACTGTGCTTTGGCGCTGCCGTTGCCTGGGACAACGGCTGGGACGGTATTCTGTTCAAGGTGTGTCCGGCCGGGAGTTCATTCGGGCGGATAAGAAGTGTCCACAGCAACAGGAAAGAAGACCGCCTGTACCAGTTTGACTGCAGGAAGGGCCCCATATCGTCATCATCATGCTACTGGACCGGCTACGTCAACAACTTCGACGGTCCGATGAACTTCAACTGCAGAGGTAACAATGTTGTGACAGGCGTCATGAGTCACCATAGCAACCACCATGAAGACAGACGGTAAATTATTATTTACATTTTTTTAGCGTAAAGACAAATGTGCGTCATAACAATTTGTGTATATTTATATTTAGAGTTTTTGAAAATTTTGTCTAAAAAAGGTGATTCTTCTTAATAAGGTCGTCTTTAAATAAACCGTAGATCCCCTTAAAATAATAAATATATTTATATATATATATATATATATATATATATATATATATATATATATATTCATAGGAAGTCCCCCAATATTTCAACAAATTTTAGCGATAAAACGTTGAGAAAAGGTCGTTTTGTCATTAACACACATATATATATATATATATATATATATATATATATATTTATATATATATATGTATATATATAGCCGTAATACAATACGAAAATCAACGAAAGGGGGGAGAAGATTCGGGAGAAATTGGTATAAAAGGTGATTCTTCTTTAAGCGATTGTCTCTAAATAAACCCCGTAGATTGATATATGTGTGTGTATGTGTTAAGTTCATACAAGTATATACAAGTATACAAATAAAAAAGAGAAATAGTGGAAGCGGGATGTTACGAAATGTTTGAAAGATAATAGTTTGGATGAATATTCAATTTACGACACATAACGCTAAAATGCGCTACCTCTGGGTATATGATAAATACGGGTTGACAAGTGGAAAGGCGCGTTCGACACGTGGTCCCAGTGGTATTTAACAATGGCAAAATGGGGCTTGTTGGAGTAACCCTATTTTTCCCACTTGGCGACCTTCATCTTTTTCTACTTCAGTGATTGCACCGAGGGAGCAAAAAATGATACCAAGATATTCTTGTGAAAATAATACTTTTTAGTCAAATAAAATTGAACGAATATGAAATGAAACGTATATTATAAATCCGTCCCGTTTGGTTAGTATGATAACCTTGACATCTGGCCACTGGCCCTTTTGAGCTGTTTATTAGGTACTGAAAAGTTAAAAGTCGTTTGAACCACTTGACATCTGGTGATAAAATATCTTAGAAGAAACGAATGCAGCATTAGCTCGAGTGTAAGTCAGTGTCTTATTCTCATTCTCACAGCTTCCGGTTCAGGTGTTGTCCACTGCGTGGCAGTTTGAGGTACTGTCACGTGACCTCCTATATCAACGACTGGGACAGCTACATGGACTACACTGTTCCCTCTGACAGCGTCATCCGGGGATTCAAGAGCTATCACAGTAACAGCAAAGAGTGAGTAATTAAAAAATACCCAAACTAGAAATCTGCATTTTCAGAAATACTATGTTTGCAACCACTAATTCGGCTTATAGTCCGAGCTTTTGTCGTGCCGGGTGGGTGCACATGTGTGAGTATTCTTTAATGGCTTTGCTGAATCCGCATCATGTGCCAGATCAACACCAGGATCCAATCCTTGGAAATTTCATGAAATTCGGTTCAGGAGTTATATTGCAAACTAACACACGCACACTCACACGAAAGGAGTGAAACATTTGTATTTAATGAAAGCTGGTTATTACAAAAAAAAAGAAATAATACATACACATGTAGCACTTGATTAAGTGACCGAATATTTAAGTGAATTTAGGATTTTTGATTCTGACTAAAGTTATTCCAGTTTTTTTTTTTTTTTTTTTTTTTTACTCGAACGCCAGTTTCACTCTAATTACGACAGTTGACGATGCAAAACCCATGCTCTGGACACACGGATTCACTACCTGAAAGATGGCGCAGCAATAGTCCCTTCCAAAAATAATGTTAATGCTTTCTTTCTAATTTATGGGAAACTGTAGACATCACCCCAATAGGTCATTTGGCATAGTAGTTGCGCAACATTGGCTGACTTGCCCCACCATCATTTATCATATAGATGAATGATATAATGACGTCATCCACCTTGTAATTCCATTAATAAAATGCTACATAGACCATTTTATTTTTCAATATCAGATATCTAGATATTCTAGATGATCCCTCAATCGACCAAATTAAACTGAAGATGTACTGACTGCAACTGGGCCAAAACATATCAAACAGTTTCGGCACTCTTTAGAAGCATCGTTGTAAATACTCAACATAATCTGCAACAGGCTGTTCCTATCACATTCGTAAAACCTGTCGGCGATGCTTAGCACTTAGGTTTCGGGTGCGGTATAATTACGAGGAAAGACATGTTATGTTATATCTCCAATGATAAAAGAAAATAGCCACTTTACCTCAAGTCGAATATAACGGGGAAGGTTCCTGTTAGAAGCTCTGGAAAGTAACTAAATTGATTCACTAAACAAATTCTGCACTTTAAGCCCATTTTACAGCAGACTGTCGGTACGCGCAGCGTAGCATTCTCGTGAAAAAGTGCGTGACCGCTTTAGTCACAACATTCCCTTTGAAGCCATTTGAAGACGGTCGCCTTTCTGTAAGGTCAAGTGATAGTCGTACTCAAAAGAGTTGGGGATTGTGGGAAAACACATCTTTGTCCAACAACGCAATGAGACTTCTAAATGTACCACTTCTAAATGTGGCGTAGTTAAAATGTAGTGAAGTGGTAATGTAGTCCATTGATATATGTTTATCTTGAGTAGAAACGACCTCTGGCCGTAGGATGCTGAAGTCAAATATTTTTTTTTTCCAAGTCAGCCACTGTTGAGTAGCAAACACGTTTCCGGGCTGTAAAATAATATCACATTCAAGCTTTACTTACTTTCATACATCAGATGTATTTTTGTGTTATATCTTATTTCACTTGCATTTTATTCTATTCCAGAGATCGCCGCTGGCAGGTATCCATCTGCCGTAAATAGATCTGAAGAACTAGACCAGACCATCGATTCGGAGACGAACGGTGCCGCATGTACAGAAGACACTCTCTGACTATTTTTTTTTTTCAAAATACTGCCCACCTGCGGGTTATACTTTTAACTATTGATAGAAGAGGATTTACGCTTCATTTAGAGAGGAATAAGGGATTTCCTTCCAAAAATATTCAGTAAGATGTATGTTTGTGATACATAATTAAAACATTAGTTAAATTTTTGTATGAAACAACGTTGGACACGAAAGTTAATTCAATGAAAATAATTGCATATATGTATCATTTTTATTTCTCTGTATACAATCGTTGAATAAAAATAACCAAATAACTTCCAGTTATACTTTGTGTAATATGTGGTTTACCTTATAGCAGGAAAATTCCGTACTAGCGTGTTTTTTATATTGTGGAACATCTCTAAAAGACCACCTGTCTGATAAAACCACTTGTCTATTTAGACCGCCCTTGAGTGAACCAGACGTTTTCACCCTGATTTTAACTCACCTGTCTATAATGAGACCACCAGTTAATTAAGACCATGTTTTGCCAATCCCACGGGTGGTCTTATAAAACAGTTTTACGTTAATTTTCTCAGTGATGACTACCTAAAAAACTGGCTAACAAGAAATGTGCTCAGAGAGCGCAGACCTCCGCCTAGGCAGTTCGTTAGGCTTACCCCCACATGGCATTGTAAGAAATGCAATATTTTCCCTCATAAAAAAAAGCCTTCCATGCTGTACGTTGATAAAGCGACACTTTTCTGGGAAAGTGCACGTGGCGTGACGTCAATGTCCTCTGTAGTCATTGTACTCATTCATGGGTTATTTACCCCAAAATTGTAAAAATTTGTTCCTTTTATCATTGCCGAGCAATCCTTCAAATTTCATCAACATCCGTTCATAACTTTGAGTTATGTTGCTTACAGACAAACACAGAGACAAACCAACGCCACCAAAAACATAACAACCCCCCTGCCCCCCCCCCCCCCCCATCCCTCTTGGCGGTGGTAATAATGTATATAAGTTTACACTTACACAAATAATGTAGTACTCGAGTACGGACTTGGACTCGAGTCCACGTTTTAGCTACTCGGACTTTGACTCGAGAATTCTGGACTCGGACTAGTACTCGGAGGTTAGGACGCAAGAAATCAGGCCTAGTCCATCCCCGAGTCCATGCAAGAACTCTTTCTCATACTGTAAGACGTACATGTATGTGCGAAATACTAACAGAACACTATAAAAAGTTTGTATATACCAAGCTTTACCTCTGCATCGGGAGCTAAATGTAATAAAACATTTAAGTAAACAGCAAATACGTAAAATAAACATGAAAATCTCAAAATTTACATTAAAATTTCTTTCAATAAGAATAAATCCAATATATTGGACTCGGATTCGGACTTGGACTCGGGGCTCCAAATGACTCGGCTTGAAGAAGGTGGGCTTGGACTAGAATCTCAAAGACTCGGACTTGGGGTTTAGTAGCCATGGGTAGGACTTGAATTCGGACTTGCATGTGGTGGACTCGACTTCATCACTGGCTTAACCTGTGTTAATTAGATTGAATGATACTATTTATAAATTAGAAATGAAATATATTAATAATTAGAATTAGAGACGTTGGTTCCACTTACATTTTGATATGAAACATTATACAACTAAACCTGGTTCAGAATTTACCTATACTGGAAACGTAATACCTTATTTTTTTTAAATCTACATAATTAATTATATTTTAAATGTGTCACACAGACAACAAATGTGTGTATATGTATATATATATATATATATATATATATATATATATATTCAGAGAGAGAGAGAAAAAAACAGATGGGTGGGGGTGAAGGGAGGTGTTTACAAAAAAGTTATCCCAAATTTGATAACCCTCCCACGCCAGCTGGTCCCCCTATACCCCCCCCCCCCCACCCCGTCCTCCTCCCGACCCTGGAAGATATGTTGACGCCACTGTACTACTTTTCAAAGTGTACCCAATGTGTTACCCTGTGACAGCCCACACTGGTTTATCCATACCAGATAATCACTCGCCCTGTCATCTCCAATATCAACCAGCTCGTGACGATACCACCCACTTAAGCGATCCAGACCGTGGAAGGCATGGTTACCCGGTTATCTAATTGTTTATGAGATACTGTGGTAAACTTCATATTCGCGGGGTCAAAATTTTGCGAAATTCGTTCTTTCGATAATTCTAGAGGGTTATATTTTCGCGATCTCACCATGCAGTTATTTAAATGCATTATATTAAATAATATGTTTCCATTTACTATAATAATTTGAGACAGGCCGAGAGGACGATCGAACTCGCGAAAACTACCGTTATAGACAGATCATATGAAAAATCATATGTAATTTGAAATAGAAATTTTTTATTTACAGGCAACCTACAAGAATATATATATATATATATATATATATATCTGTATTTTCAACTAGTATAAATGCCGTTTCTGACATCAGTTTTCGGAAACAAAACAAATCATTTTGGCTGAGTTGAATTTTCTGAATGTATGAAGTGTGAATCCCGTGTGTAAAAAATACTAAGATCATTTTCGATATTATTAATTGTGTTATGACTTATTCAAACCAGCTTTTGCTGCTAATATATAGAAATGTACTGGAAAATGTGATCAAATGGCTTGCAAAGAAAAATGAAAAATCCTTAGCTATCAAGCAACTATCAACATAGAATACTGACCACGCTTACGTACTGGCAACTGACCTCTGCGGAATACGCATTCGGACCACGGATATGGGCTACGAACTTATGGAAAACGATATGTAGTTTTTTTTTTTTTTTTTTTTTTTTTTTTTTTATGCCATTGATACCAAAAGTCCCCAATAGATGTCAGCATCCCCGATGTAGAAATAACCCGCCACATATTCAAAAAATTATAAGCAGTGTTAATGATATGTGCTGTCTCCGCCAGATTTCAGCACGAGGCATAAATATTTCGTGCAGCTATAAAAACATCGAATCTGTAGAAAAAAACAATGTTAAAGTTTTGTGCTGCACTGTAAATTGATCCAAATAAACGCCAACTGTCTCTACCAGAAAGCGCTACCATAATCTTACCCCAAAAGATGTAGAAATGGATAAAACGTGTAATCTGCATCTCCAACTTCCCCATATGAACCCTTTTTTTAAATTTAGCCTTAGCCTACGAAAACCTCCGCTAAGTTCTTAATACTTAGCTATGTGCTGCACAGTGCAACGGTTCACAAACGTCAGCTCTTGAGCAAAGGCGGCCATGATACCAAGGAATGGCCCGGTCCTCGGCGGGACAAAAAAAAACATTTCTCCCAATATCCTAAAATCCTTTCAGTAAAAACTTTATCATGGTTATATCCATTTGTATACCATCAAAAACTGAAATTGTATTCCTTGGGTGTTACCCCTAACCCTATTCCAGATTTGTTCAAAATCCGTTCATAACATTTTGCGGAAAATGTGTTTGAGTGTTTTAGTCGCTTACAGCCAGACAAAATTAATTACCATACAACAGTAAAATCTAAGTACACACGCAGCTAGCTGTATTGAATGAATGGATTGGACAGGCTGTTCGCCAAGGACGCTAGATGTTTGCCTGCAATTTGTCAAGCATACAGGATAATCTACCTCCACATATGAGAGTATCTTCATTAGCAATATCCCGTATTACATGTATATCACTACTGGGGGGAGGTACAATATTCTTTTAACTGCATTATATTATATTCGAAACGCGAATGGACACATTATAATCTGTGAACATACTGGATATGAACAACTATAACTAGTTTCAAGATGAAGATGTTTGCAATCGCAGAGCGGTCACTGGAATTCTCTCTCCGCCTCCCGAAACTGAGCGATAATTGGGATTCGGTGATGAACTGTACTATCTTGGACATTAGGGTAAGGTCAGAAAACCAAAATCAGGCGCAAATATTAGTGATAGAAAATGGTTTTAAAATCATAATCGATGACTATAGAATAAAAACGAAAGATCATCGATTATCAATCGATTAATTTATGTACTTTTTATATAATCTTGAAATCTGCTTTATACTAGTGCCTAAAATATTGACCCCAGTAAATGATATGACATGTACATCGGTATTCATAATGAAACCATCAATCCATCCGGATCTAAGGTCGACTTTCCTTTGGACGATTGTTGGTTGCACAAGGTTCCGTTTTGATGCCGTTCGTTACTTTGTGTTCCTATATCTCTGACAGGATTAGTTCCTTTGCATGTGCATACATAATCGTTTTTAATTGATTATGCAAAAATGCAAACGACTTAATTGATTTTGAAAAAAAAAGACCAATCATCGATTTACTCATCGATTTACTCGATTGGTCGGCACATCACCAGCAAATATGTAACCTAGAACAAATATAGTACCCAGAAGTCAGTTTTTGAAGATCAGCAACATCTAAGATCTAGCGCAATCAAGGACAGATGAAAGGATAAAATATCTTAAGTGTTTTACTATTGGAACCTGGGAAAGTCCATAAAAAAATACCCAAATATTGATACAGAAATAAACTCAAAAGTTCTCATCAAATATAATACGTGTATTTAGTGTGTTAACAATAATCTGTATTTCTATCAGCAAACGTATCAGTGACGTAGCAACTCACAATGCATCTTAAGCACACACACATGACAACATGAAAACACATACATGACCCTTATTTACATAATATATTTTATTAATTTGTCACGTATGTCATTCACAATTTAAATTATTATTCGATTTTCTTTTCTGTTATATACATATAAAGTGATATTTGATCAGATGGCAAATTGATCAAATTATTCCCTTCATCCCTCCCCCACTCTCTCTCTCTCTTTCTCTCTCTCTCTCTCTCTCTCTCTCTCTCTCTCTCTCTCTCTCTCTCTCTCTCTCTCTCTCTCTCTCTCTCTCTCTCTCCGTATCTCCCTTTCACTCACACATACATATACACACTCGACATCTTACCCTTGGTTTGTGATCATAGATATAAGCTCAATTTGTTGCATCTCCAGATATACTCTTACGTTTTTAACGAAGTCTGTCACCGAATATAACATATAATGTGACTGAGGACGGATCATTAACTGATTGTATCAATCTGACATATTCATATATAAGAATTTAAACGACATGAGGCGATTTATATTGTGGATTATACCCTTTAGCGACATCTAAATCCCTGGCCATTCTCTCAAGTTCAAGTAAACCCGTGTTCGTCTGTTCGTACCTGTATCCAACGAGCTTACGGTAAAACATAAGTGAGAATCCAATGAAAACTAAAATGGCTGGTCCTAAGATGACCATTGACGTAATAGTGTATTTATAATTCCCTGTTGTCTGGAACGTGTGGAAGCGAACCCATATTAAAACACCCATCTCGGCCATGAAGAGGAGAATACCAATCCCTGTGGAGAAAATCCATGACATTTCTATATATAGATGCATTGCGTCATGCGGGGATTCCCTGAGCGTCTGTGGGGACTCCCATGCACTAGCGGCCTCTATGAACGGGAGAATGCACGTGCTGATCATAAGTGCTAGGAGATGCGTTACCACTAGCAACGTGGTACAGATGGAGAAGGTCATCATGATGGATGGCGGGATGTCGCCTTCTAATGATACCTCCACCATTGATACCTGCAAATCAATCAGATCGTATTACTCTTATCGCCTCAACTTATCAGCTAGACATGGCAGTGATGTGATAGACATTCAACCTCACTGATAAGTGTATCATTTAAATAAGAGCAAAGTGCGCTGCCCTTATCTTTAAACCCCGCTGTGTCCCCTATACTCTGCATTGTCAGTACTATGCGATTATGGCCTGTAAGAATAGTAAGAAAATTATCTGATAATAATATATATGTATCACTTGTTAAGCTTTTTGTATTGGCATTAGATGCATTTTATTTACATAAAGGCTAAATAAAAAGAGTCGCAATAATTTTTAATAAAATTGTTTTTATCAAAGTGAAAACAGCTGTTCTTTTTTTTTAAAGACTTATGTTGAACAGTACTCCAATCAAACACTTCGAGGACAATATAAAATTCAGCAGGATTAATTAACGTCCACTGAGAGCATGGCGATGCATTATCAATTTCATCAAAGCACACGGCGAGGTTGACCCTGCCATTGATTCAGACCGGACCTGACTGAAAGTGAAGTCGGCGCTCGAGCCAGTCACAAGTCTCCGGGAAATCTGGCCTGCACTGGCTCCCTCAGCAACGACAAAATTTGACAGATTGAGTTGGTATACTGTTAGATTTTAAGGCGAAAATAGAAGATACTGATAGCGTTGAAGATCGTAGTGAGAGAGGTGGAGGAAGCCGGAGAGACGACCAACCTTGGACGGGCCACTACAACTCACTCTCATGGCAGCACCTGGGATCGAACCCGGGTCGCCAGCGGAGAAGACCGAGCGTTTTAACGCTCAGCTATCCAGCCCCCCCCCCCCCCCCCCCGGACCGGCCGGTATATTTCATAATTACCGGGCCGTTATACCGGTTCGTCATAGTACATCGTATTTCGTACGGCATCTGATTTAAAACCGGACTGTTCAGTATATAAACATATAAAGCGTGTACCCTCTCCTTATACGCATACCCCCGTGTCAACAGTATAATTATATTGGATATATATGAGCGTAATAAAATGATTAAACAATTTGCCTCATGGCAGATTATTTATATATCGTAAAGAGCCCAATCTCTGCATTACATACAAAAAAGAATGAATATACAAACCATTGCAAATCCTGCGAACAAGGCTGACGTTTTGCTGGAAGCTTTCAACTTTGCTTTGGCCAAATTCAGCCGCTTCCATCCCGCGACTTGCTTGACGGATTCCTCCACATCTGATATTTCCTTAGCCTGCATAATGGTATCCGTCCCGCTGATAGGTCAGTTCTGGACACGTGGCAAAATGAAATCCCTTGTTGGTCTTTTCTCGAGAATCGTGATCAAATGACAATAAATATTCGTCTGTGCAGGGGTATGTGCTCAACTAGCAGATCATTCATTGGTAATCCCGGTACAGGTGACTAAATGATCAATCATAGTTCACCTATTGGCCTGATGAGATCACCTGGATTTTCTTTCATTGAATGCCTTTGTGGTCCGACAACAATATATACAGGAATGCTTTCCTTTTGTTGTAAACAAGCTACAGATAACGACGATACAAATACATCCTTGCTGTCACATGGGCACCTATCAGCTCCCTTATGTATTCCTTTCGCACTGGTTATAAGTCAAGTTTATACATTAGAGGATACTTCCTGAATATGCTTTTGTAATAGCTCTGTATGGTGTATGAGGAATACAGATATATGGATCATTCGTTAACAGTATATTTCCTCCTAATTCTTCAGTGTGCTGCACATAGAGTAATCTCTAGACAAACCTTTGGTGCTGCGATCCCATGGTACTCCCTGATCGCTTTATATGTGTGTATAATATTTAGAGTGGATATCTCCCAAGTTCACTGCAATGAAAAAAAAAATTTTTATGTATAGCTGTATGGTCAACATAAATACTGTCATCTCGGTTCTCCTACCGGTATAAGTATATCTACATTTACAGTTAAGATAGCAGAATTCGAGACACCTTTAAATTGGTGACACAGCAACGAAGGTTACCCTACGCTGACTGACTGGGTCCCATTCCTTATTGTTACTGAACGAATACCGAACGCAGAACGCGTTGCTAAGTTCACTATCAGTGTCAACTGAGCTGAGTTAATTTGAAAACCAATTATACGGCACGATACAAAGTTTGTCACACTTACAAGTATATTGAGTTTTCATAGTGATAACACTATTTGCGACCAGTGCATGTATACCATATGAGAGTGAAACTATACAAAGAGGCATTTTATATACGAATGTATATATACGTTTATATACATATATACATATATATACACACGCATATATATAAATACATATATATACACATATAGATATATATAGACATATATATATAGACAGATAGGCAGATAGATGGACAGATAGACTTATAGACAGGTAAATAGACAGATACACAGACAGACAGATAGACAAACAGAGAGACACGTTTTCTTTAAGAGGTGTTCCAAAGCGATTTCGAGAGGTATAATACATATTCTACAAATATATGTATATAAAAACATACGTTTATATACATATATATACATATATATACACGCATATATATAAATACATATATATACACATATAGATATATATAGACATATATATATAGACAGATAGGCAGATAGATGGACAGATAGACAGATAGACAGGTAAATAGACAGATACACAGACAGACAGATAGACAAACAGAGAGACACGTTTTCTTTAAGAGGTTCGAGAGGAATAATAAATTTTATACAAATATATGTATATAAAAACATGCAAAGCCACCTTTACGGCAACAACCACCAGACATTTTTACCTGATGAGTACAACAGCAGGTTGTAAGCCATAAAGCTAGAAAGCTCTGATTTCATGCAGATATAGCTCTGATTCATGGCATATAAAGCTCTGATTTCTTGGCGAACAAAGCTCTGATTTCATGGCATACAAAACTCTGATTTCATGGCACAGAGCGTTCTTGTTGCAGTTTCTTGAAGAACCAACAATAAATGCAAATAATATGTGATATATATAAATATGTATATATATATATGTATTGTTATATATTTATATATATTTATTTCCTGTTTGCTTTCTGTTTGTCACATTAAGCTTCATACACAGGGGACCTTATACTGAGTGTATTTTTAGTCCATGAAAAAAAAAAAAAAAAAAAAACGGAGCAGATATTTATATAATTCATGCAGTTGTAATATGGTGAGAAACTTCCTGGGCAATATGTTAATATATATACATGTATATATATATATATATATATATATATATATATATATATCATTGAATTTGATCGAGGCACGCGTGTGCTAGCTGACCCGTGCTGTGTCGTCAAGATGTATAGTGGAGATATAGATAGATAGGTCTTGATCTTGTTAAAATGGTTACAAAAATGACATATGACCCCGTGGGTTTGTGGGTTCTCGTCTCGTCGGGAAGTTCGGAATAGAGTTTTTACCACACGGTAGGGCCATTGTTTTTAATATGGTGAATGTATACACTGAGCGGCATTTCATTGGCTGATGAAACACCTGTTGTGCTAGCTTAGATTCTTAGCCCCGGAACGGGCGAGAAAGCGACAACCATGCAGCTTCAATTATAAACTTACAATCGATGCCGTTTTTCCTTTTTTCCAGTTTTTAATGTGAACATGTGACCCCAGTGCTACTGCATTACCGTGTGCTGGCTATGTTTTTGTAGTCACTGTGGAACCGTGTCCGGAACCGTGCAGAGTTTTCTCGAACCTTAGTACAATTTTGTCGAAACGTATAAATAGCTCAAACGAGTTGCTATGTGTATACGTGGGTCCATGGTGACAGAGCCTGTCCAATAATATAAAGGAAGATTGGTGGCAAGGCTACCTTATTAAATGATTGATATGAGACTTACATGCAGAAAATGGTAAACAAGATCATGAAAGATGAATTTCATCCCTTGTAATATGGATTATTTTAATTCTTGCGGTCTGGATAAAGGATAGCCTTGCCATAAATTATAGGGCAAATTGCTTTAAAATGCATTTGTATGTAAAGCAATCAAATCATTTAACCATGTGTAATCTCTACAATCTTATTTATCTCTTGGATGAAATGGTATCATATTGATATGGAGTTAGTTACAGAGAAATTATGTGATATGTTTAATCAAGGAGTAAATAACAGATGGAGTTCCAACTCGGAGTCTGGCCGTGTCGAATGTTGCTGACGGGAGTCATAAAACTCGCTGCTCAAAGGCACAGAGAGATGTCTCTTATTAGCCCGGTGCTAATTGATACAACGCGAAAATCCCCCTTCGGCGTGACTTCGGGACGGCTCGTTAGTTCCCGGAGACCCCAAACGTGAACTAACGCTGTCTCATCAATTAAGCTGGTTTCTCTGCGAATTTATCTCCTCGAGTATTGAACGTAATTATTGGAACAATCGTAAGTTTACACAATATATTTTCATATAAACATCGTGTGGCAGCCAAGAGAACGCGTGTTAAGCCGTCGTTGCTAATGACGCCTGAGCTCTCGCTGGGTAGCAGTAAACATTGGCGATAATACGATAACAACGCCATCAATGAGGCAGCGTGCAATGGCTTACAGTTATCAATGAACATTTAAAGGACATAATCAGGAGCTATACTTTGCATATTCTTTCACACTGTTCCAGTACCTCCCATTGAGCTGTTAAACACCTTGTAATTGTTTGTAAACACAGTTCATGTGTGTCTGTTTACAATAACAAGGCCGCGTGGACATAGGTCCGATTTTGCGCATGCGCAACAGATAAAATGCGATGTTTCAGCCAGAGGGACATGTATTACATTTTTTGGGCCAAGTCAGTCAGAACATCTCCTGATTGACATATAATTTGGCCAAGGCTGTGCACGAATTCCCATGCGCTGTGTTTATATTATGTTGACACCTGGGATCGCGCCAAGTCCACTGATTTTAACACTCGTGTACAGGAGTAAGCCAACGGTTTCATTGCAAACTTTTGGCAGGTACCAATTTATTTCAAAGAGAAGACGCTATTTTTCGTGTAAATTCAGAATGTTTCATATGTGATTGGGCCACTTAAAAGTCGTCCGAACATGGGCGTCATAACATTTTGTTATCCATGGAATAGTATATAACAAAGCTAACTGTTAATACCTGTCAGAAGTGTGAAGACTGAAGGGAACTTAAAGAATTCCGAAATTATCAAGGAAAATAAGGTTTACACTTACCAGTCGTCCGTCATGTATCACGGCAGATAATGATGCAGAGTGACTGCATCTATATCCCAAAATTGCCCAAGTGATTCCTCAACACGAGACCTAAATATACCTGTTGCGCATAAATCTTAACAAAACAA
The DNA here is from genome assembly GCA_026874595.1 of Sipunculus nudus. Taxonomy (NCBI): domain Eukaryota; kingdom Metazoa; phylum Annelida; class Sipuncula; order Golfingiida; family Sipunculidae; genus Sipunculus; species Sipunculus nudus. The sequence goes on from CM049321.1 coordinate 31,751,261, forward strand.
ACGATCTGCGTATTTATATTTCTGGTAAATTTGATTCCAGTGATTTACTGCTCAGTTACTATATACATTATTTTATATATATATATATATATATATATATATATATATATATATATATATATATATATATATATATATATATATATCGCTCTCGGCCTGACAAGCTTCAGCGGACTGAGCAGGTAACATCAGAGAACCTCACTATATCAAAATCAGTGCCGCGGTATCGCGGTGCAATAGGCACACAATAGTGTTAATGGGCTTATCATGTCTTTATTGCAATTAGCGCACGACTGACACGCCAAACCTGGCAGCCTTCCCAGAGTTGGAACTCCATTTGTTATAAACTTAGTATAATAATCAACAACACTTGTGCATTGTTTATACATAGGTCTGAATACGTGCTAATAACTGCATTGGTGTTTTTCATTTTATGTAACTATAGGTGCTAATGCATGTCATGAAAATGATGATTGACGATGTACATGTGAATGTAGTGAACCACGATATCTGTTAGCTCTCTCCACAAAAACTATCCTAATGTATATTTTAAGCATTGGACAATAAAGTATTATTCTATTCTGTTCTATTCTATTCTATTCTGTTTAATGCTATATATATGCTATATGCTATGCTGTTCTATTCTATTCTATTTTATTCTTTTCTTTTCTATTCTATTCTATTCTATGCTATGCTATGATATACAATGCTATGTTATGCTATTCCATTCTATTATATAATTATTCTATTCTATGCTATTCTTTGCTATTCTATGCTGTGCTATTCTATTCCATTCCATTCTATTCTATAATATCCTATGCTTAACTATGCTATATGCTATACTAAGCTATGCTATTCTGCTCTTTTCTGTTATATTCTTTTCTATTCTATTCTATTCGAGTTGTCTTATTTATGATTAGAAAAGAATATTTAGAATCAGGTTGAGCTCTAACAACTATGGTGAAGGTCTCTCGCCTTTTTATCATCTTTATTCATTAACATATGTCACACATGTTGAAAACGGAAGTCTAATTGTTTTAAGGATATTGTATTAATTTGTATATCATTATTATTTTGCTTCCGCAAGGAAGGTATGCGTTCATCCCCGCTCGCCTGTGTGTTTCTCTGTGTGTTTTTTCACAACATATCTCATGCAATCATGAACGGAATCTCAAGAAATTTGATCTCAGGGCAGATCGGAATTAAAGGACTTGATTAGAGTTTGGCGTGGACCTGGCACAAGATTCGGATTCAGGACGTCATCGAGGAATATTCAGAAATATACAATTACTTGTGCATGAATGAAATTGGGAATATGAGCCGAATAATTAAATGAATGAAAACTCGGTTTGGGAGCATACCGCAAGAAAGACCTTCACCTCAGCTAAGTGCACACACACACACACACACACACATATATATACATATATCTGTTTGTGAACCGCATATGTTTCTAACTGGTATTTATTTAGTTTTGCTTATGTTGCAGATATCATCGTACGCTTCTATTTATAGATTTATGTGCATTAAGATAAAATCTCGCGTCGGTGCATGGATTATGCAAGGATCCGGTATTTTAAAGCCGCAGGCAAATCTGACTTCATTCAATAACCTGACACATATATATTTTAAGTTTTAAAAATTTTAGGGGGATATATACTAGGATAATATTCCGGCAGAGGTACGTATCGGCCAGTGAGGTTTGGGTGTTTTGGAGGGGAGGGGGTGTCCCCTTCCTGTTGTGTGGGGCTTTTTAGTGATTTTCTGTCAAAATGTGAGCTATTTAGAAACGATTTAGGTAGAAAATAACAGGGGGAATTTTCGCCCCAGAAACCAACAACAAATGAAAATCTATGCTCCTGGTACATCCCTTGGATCCATCACTATATTTATTTCTCAATGAGAATTAACTTAGGATTTAAACTTTAAAACCGGAATTATTTATTTCATTCAAGCGATCAACTGCTGAGTTTTCTGTAAAGCTGTGGAAACGGTTGAACCATTTCACATTTTAAGTCAATTTTTGGCACTTTAGTCATTTCTGAAAGACTGCAGTTTATTGATATTTGTGAAGATGTGCATTTTTGCTCAAATTGTTTACAAAATGATTTCATGGATTGAGATTATATCGTATTTTTATGGCAAATTGACATTTTTTTTCTTTTAATTGCCGAAATGAGTTGGGTATAGGCCTAATATGATATGTTAAAGTGTAATCTCCACCCCTCATCCCTGATAGAAAATATTTCATATCGCCCTGTCCCTAGCTCACAAATCTTGCCAATGAAGCACACATACACATGGTACGCAGCTGGACAAAGCGTAGCCACAGTACATGGGTCCAACGGGCCCTTATGTGTACAAATTACTGTACACAGTAAGCAGATGTTATGAATATACAATGGCTGGACATTCTACGTATTACACTTATATTGTACTGACTAACTTTAGAGCTTATCACATCCGCAACCTATGAAGCACGTGTATACCGTTGCAGTCAATAAAAACACACATGGCTGACACTATTTCTTACCTCAAATTTTGAGAGAGCTTCACAAGTTGAGTGACTGACCTGTCGTCTGCGCTGGACTCAAAAGTCGTCTGCTCAAGATCATGTGACAGTTGCCACGGTCAGTGCGCGGGGTCACGGACACCAGTACATCGTCCGCACATGTATGTATGTAACTAAAGTCTGTCTGTGCTAACTCACGGTTCTACACGTACAGGAGCCCCAAACACAAACGGTGTTCAGTTCAAAGCACATATACCTGAAAGTAAGGCTACCTTTCTGATGCGGTGTTTTGCGCGCTATAGATCACTAAATGTACGCACGACCGCGTATACATGTATGTAAATAATTATATACAGACTACAGAGGCACGGGAACAAAAGGGGCAATCCTCTTTCTTCACTGCTGTTCGGGCCGGTGGTTGTTTTATAAATCCGTGCGTGTAAACGTACTCGGGATGACTTCAGTGCATGAAGTATATATATTATATTCAGTAAATTTATTCAGTAAATCGCCCTATTGTAAATACATCATCGCTGGATTTCTAAACCAAAACGGAACTCACTGTGTAATAAATATAAACATTTCATCAATCTATATATAATCATAACCTAAATCTCAAAGCATTCATGACACAAGGGCAAGATATTGAGGGGCGGACTCAGAATTCAGAGAGGGGTGGATTCCATATAACCCTGAACAACTTATAAGGCTTAAAAGGTACTTAGATTTGAAAAGTGGCATCCAGATCACCTGAATTCCTATTTGGTCCGCTGCAAATATTTCTATCTTTCCGTAATCCAGGAACTATTGCTCTCCCTGTGACGTCAGTTTATCATCAATGTTTGGGCGGGATAATTAAGGGGCATAGGGTAATTAGGCCCGATCACCTTTTTTAATAAACCTGCTAATACTGAAATATCCTTTAGCTTTTTAAAGTATATATATATATATATATATATATATATATATATATATATATAAATATATATATATATTTGTGATTAACATCTGCACGATATGTGGTTGACTTCATTCAAATAGTTTATAATCCACCTGTTAACGGTCCATCAAGGAGAAAGGCAGAAATCGAACCAAAGGCTATATTAGTGATCACATTGACCCTTCCTCCCCCCCCCCCCCCTACAGTTGCTAAAAAATGGGGATATATATACCCCCGGCCCCTGCTTCTATCTCAACAAAATGACACCAACCTGCATTTCGCATTTGCGGTCGCTCGTGATCACTGCATGCGCTGGAAATATTTTCGGAGCCGAAAGGGGGGCCAGGTCACGGTGTGGTATATTTTGCGCAGAGCTCTGAGCCGAGAACCCAAATGTCAGAAACGATTACCTCTTACATACCTTAACATGTGTGAGATACACAAACTCCCACCTGGCTGAAGCACGTGTTGTTCATTTATTGCTTGCCGTAAATCTTCGATTTCTGCAAGCAGGTTGGTCAGTCGCGGATGTCTGTTTGTTGCTTGCCGGATATCTTCGATTTCTGCAAGCAGGTTGGTCAGTCGCGGATGTCTGTTTGTTGCTTGCCGGAATCAAAGATTTCGGCAAGCATATTGGTCAGTTGAGTATGTCTGTTTGTCTGTCTGTCTGTTTGTTTGTTGCTTGCCGGAAATCTTCGATTTCCGCAAGCATATTGGTCAGTTGCGTATGTCTGTTTGTCTGTTTGTCTGTTTGTTTGTTTGTCACCACTCTCCTGGCCACAATTTTGCCACAATAACCTTGAAACTTACAGGGATGTTCGAAAACGTAATTTCTAGGTGCCCTATTGTTTTTGGTCAACATTGCTCCAAGGTCAAGGGTCAAGGTCACGACAGGTATGGTTAACGGTTTTTGCACTATAACTTCGCCATAAATAGGCTTATTCACTTCTGCAATAGCTCATTTTTTTCGTCATCACCTGGCCTTTCTTTTGACATGTAGCTTACTTAAATTTGCCGTTACCATGGTTACATTTTTTGGGCAAAAATCATGGAAATTGGAAATAACACGACCATTTTTTGTAACTTTGTCAATTTTTAAGCTACAGACGTCTGGTTTTGGTCATTATGTACCTTATGGGCAGCTTGACATGATAAAACTGAAAGTCTCGCCAAATCTCGCACCATTTCTCGTCAAACGAGAGTCTTCGAGATTTCATTAAATATGACCTACAGGTTGCATTTTTTTAACAATGGCTTTGAAATTGATATATTTTGTGTTATTTATAAATATCTCGAAATCAGTTTTTCATTTTTTGGAAATAGCCACCAGGGGGCGTGGTACATGAAACACTGTAACATGTCATTTTTCTGCAATATCTCAAAAAATATTAAACGTGACACCATTTTTTTTGGTCGTATCTGAAACTAGGAACATGGGCTTATCTCTTCGCACATGTTGCTTTGTGCTGCCGTTACCATGGTTACCAAATTTTGGGGTAAAACTTGACAATCTGAAAATTCGGAGTTTTCCAGATTCTATCTCTGTTGATATTTGCGATAGAAAGGTCTGGTTTTTGGCGTTAGACAGCATCCCTCTAGTTCTAAGCCGTTCAATCGCAAGTCTCGTCATATCTCGCACCGTTTCTCGTGAAACGAGAACAAGTGACCATTCAAAGAAATGCCTATAATTCTGTCATTTTTCACGCTACAGACACATGGTTTGCAGCGCTGGATAGCGGCTGACACTCGCAGTCACATTCAGGGGTCACATTGTTAGTCTCGTCAAATCTCGCGCCGTTTTTCGCCATACCACGAAGACACTCGCCGTCGCCGCAAGTGGCGGCAGGGTCCTTACGGTGGGCGGCCGGCGTGTGCAGCGGTCCGTGACGGCCTCTCCGGGCCCCATCTATGATCATACATGTTGGAGGCACAGTCCATACTTTATTGCTTGCCGGAAATCTTCGATTTCCGCAAGCATATTGGTCAGTTGCGTATGTCTGTTTGTCTGTTTGTTTGTTTGTCACCACTCTCCTGGCCACAATTTTGCCACAATAACCTTGAAACTTACAGGGATGTTCGAAAACGTAATTTCTAGGTGCCCTATTGTTTTTGGTCAACATTGCTCCAAGGTCAAGGGTCAAGGTCACGACAGGTATGGTTAACGGTTTTTGCACTATAACTTCGCCATAAATAGGCTTATCCACTTCTGCAATAGCTCATTTTTTTCGTCATCACCTGGCCTTTCTTTTGACATGTAGCTTACTTAAATTTGCCGTTACCATGGTTACATTTTTTGGGCAAAAATCATGGAAATTGGAAATAACACGACCATTTTTTGTAACTTTGTCAATTTTTAAGCTACAGACGTCTGGTTTTGGTCATTATGTACCTTATGGGCAGCTTGACATGATAAAACTGAAAGTCTCGCCAAATCTCGCACCATTTCTCGTCAAACGAGAGTCTTCGAGATTTCATTAAATATGACCTACAGGTTGCATTTTTTTAACAATGGCTTTGAAATTGATATATTTTGTGTTATTTATAAATATCTCGAAATCAGTTTTTCATTTTTTGGAAATAGCCACCAGGGGGCGTGGTACATGAAACACTGTAACATGTCATTTTTCTGCAATATCTCAAAAAATATTAAACGTGACACCATTTTTTTTGGTCGTATCTGAAACTAGGAACATGGGCTTATCTCTTCGCACATGTTGCTTTGTGCTGCCGTTACCATGGTTACCAAATTTTGGGGTAAAACTTGACAATCTGAAAATTCGGAGTTTTCCAGATTCTATCTCTGTTGATATTTGCGATAGAAAGGTCTGGTTTTTGGCGTTAGACAGCATCCCTCTAGTTCTAAGCCGTTCAATCGCAAGTCTCGTCATATCTCGCACCGTTTCTCGTGAAACGAGAACAAGTGACCATTCAAAGAAATGCCTATAATTCTGTCATTTTTTACGCTACAGACACATGGTTTGCAGCGCTGGATAGCGGCTGACACTCGCAGTCACATTCAGGGGTCACATTGTTAGTCTCGTCAAATCTCGCGCCGTTTTTCGCCATACCACGAAGACACTCGCCGTCGCCGCAAGTGGCGGCAGGGTCCTTACGGTGGGCGGCCGGCGTGTGCAGCGGTCCGTGACGGCCTCTCCGGGCCCCATCTATGATCATACATGTTGGAGGCACAGTCCATACTTTATTGCTTGCCGGAAATCGAAGATTTCCGCAAGCATATTGGTCAGTTGCGTATGTCTGTTTGTTGCTTGCCGGAATCAGAGATTTCGACAAGTATGTTGATCAGTTCCGTTTGTTTGTTTGTCTGTATGTCCCCGCTCTACAGGCCACAATTTTGCACCAATCGTCCTGAAACTTATAGATAGAGTGTATAATCGGTTCTTCTGGGAGCCTATTGTTTTTGGTCATGATCGGTCAAGGGTCAAGGTCAGGGTCACCAAAAAGCTCAAAAACGGTTTTTTCTTCATACCTTCGTCAAAAATAGCCGTAGGCACCTAATCTGTAGCCCGTTTTATTTGCCACTGCATGGCCACTTCCAACACTGCAAAATTGCCTCATTTCGCTGTTACCATGGTTACGCAATTTTGGGGAGAAATCATGGAATTTCGTGATATTTTTCAAATTTGCAGCAATTTTACTGATTCTGAGATATTTTATGTAACATAAGAATATCTCGAAACGGGTTTTTCAGATTTTGGAAATGACCGCCAGGGGGCGTTGCAGATGAAAAAACATGAAAATTTGTTTTGGTGCTATACCTCCAGAACTATTAAACATTTGGCCATTTCCATCACAGCACCTTAAACTAGGGTCCATGGGCTTGTTTTTGCGCATAGGTGCCAAAGTGCGCTATTGCCAGATTTCTCTATTTTTGGGGTAAAACCTTTCAATTTTGAAAATATGCAGTTTTCAGCTTCTAACTCTGTCAGTTTTTATGCTAGAGAGGTCAAAATTTTTGCATCTTGTAGCCCTTGGTGAGTTCTCGGTGATCCAACCAAAAATCTTGCAAAATCTCGCACCGTTTCTCGTCGAATGAGATTTCGCGATTTCACGGTGACATGCCCTATAGGCCACAGATATGCAGGCATCCTTTTGAAACTGATACATGTTACGTCATACACTAATATCTCGAAAGCAATTGTTCAGTTTTTGGAAAATTTCCGCTAGGGGGCGCTGCACTGCAACACCGTACCCACTATCATTGTTTAACCATATCTCCAAAACTACACATGTTAGGTACATAAACTGTACACCATATGAATTGGCGTTTCATGGCCTTTCTGCCCATGACCTCTTTTGTTTCATCATACACGGTCCCCACAAATTTTAGCAACTTTGTAAAAATTAAAACCCGCATGCACAAATACATATGCCATCACGCATGCATGCACGTGTTTTAGTATGAAAGACAGACACGCTTTCCCGTGACTGCAAAAATTATAGCGTTCGCCGTATAAAATAAGTGACCACAGGCACTCTTTGCCGGCCGGTTTGCCATTTCTGTCGCGTTATAGTTTATTGCTTGCCGGAATCAGAGATTTCGACAAGTATGTTGATCAGTTCCGTTTGTTTGTTTGTCTGTATGTCCCCGCTCTACAGGGCACAATTTTGCACCAATCGTCCTGAAACTTATAGATAGAGTGTATAATCGGTTCTTCTCGGAGCCTATTGTTTTTGGTCATGATCGGTCAAGGGTCAAGGTCAAGGTCACCAAAAAGCTCAAAAACGGTTTTTTCTTCATAACTTCGTGAAAAATAGCCGTAGGCACCTAATCTGTAGCCCGTTTTATTTGCCACTGCTTGGCCACTTCCAACACTGCAAAATTGCCTCATTTCGCTGTTACCATGGTTACGCAATTTTGGGGAGAAATCATGGAATTTCGTGATATTTTTCAAATTTGCAGCAATTTTACTGTTTCTGAGATATTTTATGTAACATAAGAATATCTCGAAACGGGTTTTTCAGATTTTGGAAATGGCCGCCAGGGGGCGTTGCAAATGAAAAAACATGAAAATTTGTTTTGGTGCTATACCTCCAGAACTATTAAACATTGGGCCATTTCCATCACAGCACCTTAAACTAGGGTCCATGGGCTTATTTTTGCGCATAGGTGCCAAAGTGCGCTATTGCCAGATTTCTCTATTTTTGGGGTAAAACCTTTGAATTTTGAAAATATGCAGTTTTCAGCTTCTAACTCTGTCAGTTTTTATGCCAGAGAGGTCGAAATTTTTGCATCTTGTAGCCCTTGGTGAGTTCTCGGTGATCCAACCAAAAATCGTGCAAAATCTCGCACCGTTTCTCGTCGAATGAGATTTCGCGATTTCACGGTGACATGCCCTATAGGCCACAGATATGCAGGCATCCTTTTGAAACTGATACATACCACGAAGACACGTGCAATTGACGCAAGTGGCGACAGGGTCCTTACGGTGGGTAGCCGTCGTGTGCAGCGGTGCGTGTCGGCCTTTCCGGGCCCTATCTATTATCATACATGTTGGAGGCACAGTCCAGACTTTATTACTTGTATTACTTGCCGGAAATCTTCGATTTTCGAAAGCATGTTGGTCACCCGTGTATGTTTGTTCCTTCATCTTATGTATTATACTAATATCTCAAAAATTATTTTTTATTTTCCCGATATGGCTGCTTGGGGGCGCTACACTTGACCCTTCCAAAAAATCAGTTTTTTTAACATATTTCCGTAAGAGTAAACCTATATTACACAAACTATAGCTTATTTTCTTTCTCTTGGTCTTCTTCAAAACATGGTCAAGTCACCTGGTTTCCATCTAGTGTCACTTTGTCAGTATGTCTGTCTGTTTGTCATTTATCCTCGTATTCGCCTGCTTGCTAGTTTTTGCACTTTAGATATAGCAATCAACAAGTCAGATATGTGGACGAATCCTTTTGAAACTATTACATCTTATGTCATACACTTATATCACGAAACGCATTTGTCGTCTTCAGGATATGTCCACTAGAGGGCGCTGCAGTCGAACATATCCAGTATATCATTATTTGGCCATATCTCCAAAATTATAAGCCTCAATTACATAAACTATAGCTTATTTTCTTCCTCTGAGTCTTCTCCATAACCTGATTAAGTCATCTTTTCTCCATCTTGTGTCCCTTTGTAAGTTTGTCTGTTTGTTTGTCAGTTGTCCTCAAATTCGCCGGCTTTTTGGTTCTTGAGTCTCACTGATAGCATTCTACAGGCCACCGTTTTGAAAGGATCATTTTTAGCTCAGCTGACTTTCAGTCATGCTGGGCTATAGCGATGGGTCTTTGTCCGTCGTCCTTCCATCTGTCCATCCTGCTGACCGGCCGTCCGTCTGTTAGCAGGGCACAAATCGTAACTGTACGGGCTAGGGTCATGAACCCTATGTAGTCTTAGAGGTTCTAAAATGATCTCCTTGCAAACCTGAAATTAGGTCACTGACCTATATTCTCGAAGTTACAGGGTGTGTATGCACCCCCCAGAAATAATTCTTTTAGCTAAAATTTTCATCCAAAACCTTCCATCTTTCACATACAGCTCATCTACCAACAGGGGAAGAACCATAATTATTTTGAAGTCAACAGGTCAAAGGTCAAGGTCACAGGAGTCCCTTTATTTAATGCCTGTGGATGCATTTTAAGCCAAATCTTTCATCCCAATTCTTTGAACTTTTACATATATTTCACCTACTAAGAGGGAGAAGAATCCTATAGATTTTTAGGTCACAAGATCAAAGATCAGGGTCACAGGATCCAATTTTTTTAAAAGGTTGTGAAAACATTTCAAGCTAGACATTTCATTCCAAACTTCCCATCACTGATATCGCTTCTCTGCCAACAGGGGAAAAGACCTGTTGAATTTGAGGTCAAAGGTGAAGTTCACTGCACCCACTTTTTGTGTGGAGTCATTTTCAGGAAACTTTTCAATCTATACCTTCCATTTGTCATATATGGCTTACCTACCAATAGGGGAAGAAGCCTATCGATGTCGAGTTCAAAAGGTCAAAGGTCAAGGACACATTACTTAATTATTCTAAATGGTTGTGAACATTTTGCAAGTGAAACTGTTCAACCCAAACCTTCAGTCTTTCACATATGCCATATCTATGCATCACTCAATTTGATTCAAACTTCATATTTATAAGCACCCGTTTCTCAATAATTCTTGCATGGATTTCCTTGATTTTTGCTATATATTTTGATCTTATATTTGCCCTTTTTGGTGTTTCTTTTGAGACTGACAGGTATCAAGCAAGCTGTGGGAATAGTTACTGATAGCTTAACAATCATTCATTTTTCCTAAGACCATCAAGTCACTGTGTTTTAACCAGACATAGGTGATGTATATTTCTGTTGTCGTAGAAAATTTCAACATATTGGCAAATTGGTTCTTCAAAATGTGACTGGAAGTTGTGAATCTCAGCCCATGATGTGGCAGGTCATGCTTTGCAGCTGAGCGTCATGACCCATGGGTCACTTGTTAAACTATTACATCTTACATCTTACAGTAATATCTCGAAACAGATTATTCATTTTCTGGATATTGCCAATAGGGGGCGTTGCACTCGCCTCTCCCCTATATATATTTCTTTGCCAAATCTACAAAACTATAAACTTCAATTACAAACACCATATCTCCGACATTATAAACTCTACCTTCACTTGTAGTCTATTATCTCAGGTGTGTCAGTATATTTGTCTGTTTTGAGCTATGTCTGATTTCATGTTCTTTTGTGTGATATATGTCGTTCAACAGGCCAAACGTTCCAGCAATCGCTTTAAAAGTCATTCAATTGATAGAAAACCGTCAGTTTGTCCTGTTTGTCCATCTGTCTGTCATTTAAGTCCGGCAAGCTCTCGACCTATGGTCGTCTAGTCTGTTTGTCTGTTTGTTGCTTGCCGGAATCAGAGATTTCGACAAGTATGTTGATCAGTTCCGTTTGTTTGTTTGTCTGTATGTCCCCGCTCTACAGGCCACAATTTTGCACCAATCGTCCTGAAACTTATAGATAGAGTGTATAATCGGTTCTTCTCGGAGCCTATTGTTTTTGGTCATGATCGGTCAAGGGTCAAGGTCAGGGTCACCAAAAAGCTCAAAAACGGTTTTCTCTTCATACCTTCGTCAAAAATAGCCGTAGGCACCTAATCTGTAGCCCGTTTTATTTGCCACTGCATGGCCACTTCCAACACTGCAAAATTGCCTCATTTCGCTGTTACCATGGTTACGCAATTTTGGGGAGTAATCATGGAATTTCGTGATATTTTTCAAATTTGCAGCAATTTTACTGATTCTGAGATATTTTATGTAACATAAGAATATCTCGAAACGGGTTTTTCAGATTTTGGAAATGGCCGCCAGGGGGCGTTGCAGATGAAAAAACATGAAAATTTGTTTTGGTGCTATACCTCCAGAACTATTAAACATTGGGCCATTTCCATCACAGCACCTTAAACTAGGGTCCATGGGCTTATTTTTGCGCATAGGTGCCAAAGTGCGCTATTGCCAGATTTCTCTATTTTTGGGGTAAAACCTTTGAATTTTGAAAATATGCAGTTTTCAGCTTCTAACTCTGTCAGTTTTTATGCTAGAGAGGTCAAAAGTTTTGCATCTTGTAGCCCTTGGTGAGTTCTCGGTGATCCAACCAAAAATCTTGCAAAATCTCGCGCCGTTTCTCGTCGAATGAGATTTCGCGATTTCACGGTGACATGCCCTATAGGCCACAGATATGCAGGCATCCTTTTGAAACTGATACATGTTACGTCATACACTAATATCTCGAAAGCAATTGTTCAGTTTTAGGAAAATTACCGCTAGGGGGCGCTGCACTGCAACCCCGTACCTACTATCATTGTTTAACCATATCTCCACAACTACACATTTTAGGTACATAAACTGTACACCATATGAATTGGGCTTTCATGGCCTTTCTGCCCATGACCTCTTTTGTTTAATCATACATGGTCCCCGCCAATTTTAACAACTTTGTAAAAATTAAAACCCGCATGCACAAATACATATGCCATCACGCATGCATGCACGCGTTTTAGTATGAAAGACAGACACGCTTTCACGTGACTGCAAAAATTATAGCGTTCGCCGTATAAAATAAGTGGCCACAGGCACTCTTTGCGGGCCGGTTTGCCATTTCTGTCGCGTTATAGTTTATTGCTTGCCGGAATCAGAGATTTCGACAAGTATGTTGATCAGTTCCGTTTGTTGCTTGCCGGAAGATTTCCGGCAAGCATGTTGGTCAGTTGCGTATGTCCGGTTGTCTGTTTGTTTTTTTGTTTTTTTTGTGTGTTTGTCTGCGCTCTCCTGGCCACAATTTTGCAGCAATCGACATGACCCTTACAGGGTTGATTGACAACCAAACACCCTGGAACCCTATTGTTTTTGGTCAACATTGCTCCAAGGTCAAGGGTCAAGGTCACGACAGGCGTGGTTAATGGTTTTTGCACTATAACTTCGCCATAAATAGGCTTATCTACTTCTGCAATAGCTCATTTTTTTCGTCATCACCTGGCCTTTCTTTTGATATGTAGCTTACTTAAATTTGCCGTTACCATGGTTACATTTTTTGGGCAAAATTCATGGGAATTGGAAATAACACGACCATTTTTTTGTAACTTTGTCAGTTTTTAAGCTAGGCAGATCTAGTTTTCGGCATTTTGTTCCACATGACCAGCTTTACACGACAGAACTGAAAGTTACGCCAAATCTCGCGCCATATCTCGTCAAACGAGAAAAAACGAGACTTCGCGGAAATGCTAATAACTCGGCGACTTTTACAGCTAGACAGGTCTGGTTTTCGGCATTTCGTTCCACCAAACAAGCTTGACACGACAGAGCTGCAAGACAGGCCAAATCTCGCACGGTATCTCGTCAAACGAGAAAACACGGGATTTCACGGAAATGCTTATAACTGGGCCAGTTTTACAGCTAGACAAGTCTGGTTTTCGGCATTTAGTTCCACTAGACCAGCTTGACACGACAGATATGCAAGTGCCGTTACCATGGTTACATTTTTTGGGCAAAAATCATGGAAATTGGAAATAACACGACCATTTTTTGTAACTTTGTCAGTTTTTAAGCTAGGCAGATCTAGTTTTCGAAATTTTGTTCCACATGACCAGCTTGACACGACAGAACTGAAAGTCACGCCACATCTCGCGCCATATCTCGTCAAACGAGAAAAAACGAGACTTCGCGGAAATGCTTATAACTCGGCGACTTTTACAGCTAGACAGGTCTGGTTTTCGGCATTTCGTTCCACCAAACAAGCTTGACACGACAGAGCTGCAAGACAGGTCAAATCTCGCACCGTATCTCGTCAAACGAGAAAACACGGGATTTCACGGAAATGCTTATAACTGGGCCAGTCTTACAGCTAGACACGTCTGGTTTCCGGCATTTCCTTCCACATGACCAGCGTGACACGATAGATGTGCAAGTCAGGCCAAATCTGGCACCCTATCTCATCAAACGAGAAAACACGAGATTTCACGGAAATGCTTATAACTCGGCGAGTTTTACAGCTAGACAGGTCTAGTTTTCGGCATTTTCTTTCAAATGACCAGCAGGACATGACAGAACTGAAGGTCAGGCCGAATGTCGCACCGTATCTCGTCAAACGAGAAAACATGAGATTTCACGGCATTGGTTATAACTTTGCGAGTTTTACAGATAGACACGTCTGGTTTTCGGCATTTTGTTCCACTAGACCAGCTTGACACGACAGACATGCATGTCAGGCAAAATCTCGCACCGTATCCCGTCAAACAAGAAAACACGAGATTTCACGGAACTGCAGCTAGACAGGTCTAGTTTTCGGCATTTAGTTCCTCATGACCCGCTTGACATGACAGAACTCCAAGTCAGGCACAATCTCGCACCGTATCTCGTCAAACGAGAAAACACGAGATTTCACCAAAATGCTTTTAACTCGGCGATTTTTACAGGTACGAAGGTCTAGTTTTCGGCATTGTGTCACATATGAACTGCTTGATTAGATAAAGCCATAAGTCTGCCCAAATCTCGCACCATATCTCGTCAAACGAGAAAACACGAGAGTACACGGAAATGCTTATAACTCGGCGCCTTTTACAACAAAGTAGTTCTAGTTTTCGGCATTTTGTCACATATGACCAGCTTGACATGACAAACCTGAAAACGTCTCACTGCTTGTTGTCAAACGAGATTAACGGGATTTCATGAAAAAATTTTGAACTTGGTCCCTTTTACACTAGAAAGATATGCAGCTGTTAAAGGTCAGCATGCATAAATAAACATATTATCCGTTTCTGCTGCCCCCACAATGTTGCTCATTCATATGACTGTTTCTACATGCACTCTCTGTCTATCTGTCTGTATCATTTCCATTTCCGGCAAGCGCGTGACCTCTGGTCATCTTGTTTGTTTGTCACCACTCTCCTGGCCACAATTTTGCCACAATAACCTTGAAACTTACAGGGATGTTCGAAAACGTAATTTCTAGGTGCCCTATTGTTTTTGGTCAACATTGCTCCAAGGTCAAGGGTCAAGGTCACGACAGGTATGGTTAACGGTTTTTGCACTATAACTTCGCCATAAATAGGCTTATCCACTTCTGCAATAGCTCATTTTTTTCGTCATCACCTGGCCTTTCTTTTGACATGTAGCTTACTTAAATTTGCCGTTACCATGGTTACATTTTTTGGGCAAAAATCATGGAAATTGGAAATAACACGACCATTTTTTGTAACTTTGTCAATTTTTAAGCTACAGACGTCTGGTTTTGGTCATTATGTACCTTATGGGCAGCTTGACATGATAAAACTGAAAGTCTCGCCAAATCTCGCACCATTTCTCGTCAAACGAGAGTCTTCGAGATTTCATTAAATATGACCTACAGGTTGCATTTTTTTAACAATGGCTTTGAAATTGATATATTTTGTGTTATTTATAAATATCTCGAAATCGGTTTTTCATTTTTTGGAAATAGCCACCAGGGGGCGTGGTACATGAAACACTGTAACATGTCATTTTTCTGCAATATCTCAAAAAATATTAAACGTGACACCATTTTTTTTGGTCGTATCTGAAACTAGGAACATGGGCTTATCTCTTCGCACATGTTGCTTTGTGCTGCCGTTACCATGGTTACCAAATTTTGGGGTAAAACTTGACAATCTGAAAATTCGGAGTTTTCCAGATTCTATCTCTGTTGATATTTACGATAGAAAGGTCTGGTTTTTGGCGTTAGACAGCATCCCTCTAGTTCTAAGCCGTTCAATCGCAAGTCTCGTCATATCTCGCACCGTTTCTCGTGAAACGAGAACAAGTGACCATTCAAAGAAATGCCTATAATTCTGTCATTTTTCACGCTACAGACACATGGTTTGCAGCGCTGGATAGCGGCTGACACTCGCAGTCACATTCAGGGGTCACATTGTTAGTCTCGTCAAATCTCGCGCCGTTTTTCGCCATACCACGAAGACACTCGCCGTCGCCGCAAGTGGCGGCGGGGTCCTTA
Organism: Sipunculus nudus; assembly: GCA_026874595.1. Taxonomy (NCBI): domain Eukaryota; kingdom Metazoa; phylum Annelida; class Sipuncula; order Golfingiida; family Sipunculidae; genus Sipunculus; species Sipunculus nudus. The sequence continues at coordinate 31,767,240 of CM049321.1, forward strand.
CGGTGGGCGGCCGGCGTGTGCAGCGGTCCGTGACGGCCTCTCCGGGCCCCATCTATGATCATACATGTTGGAGGCACAGTCCATACTTTATTGCTTGCCGGAAATCTTCGATTTCCGCAAGCATATTGGTCAGTTGCGTATGTCTGTTTGTCTGTTTGTCTGTTTGTCACCACTCTCCTGGCCACAATTTTGCCACAATAACCTTGAAACTTACAGGGATGTTCGAAAACGTAATTTCTAGGTGCCCTATTGTTTTTGGTCAACATTGCTCCAAGGTCAAGGGTCAAGGTCACGACAGGTATGGTTAACGGTTTTTGCACTATAACTTCGCCATAAATAGGCTTATCCACTTCTGCAATAGCTCATTTTTTTCGTCATCACCTGGCCTTTCTTTTGACATGTAGCTTACTTAAATTTGCCGTTACCATGGTTACATTTTTTGGGCAAAAATCATGGAAATTGGAAATAACACGACCATTTTTTGTAACTTTGTCAATTTTTAAGCTACAGACGTCTGGTTTTGGTCATTATGTACCTTATGGGCAGCTTGACATGATAAAACTGAAAGTCTCGCCAAATCTCGCACCATTTCTCGTCAAACGAGAGTCTTCGAGATTTCATTAAATATGACCTACAGGTTGCATTTTTTTAACAATGGCTTTGAAATTGATATATTTTGTGTTATTTATAAATATCTCGAAATCAGTTTTTCATTTTTTGGAAATAGCCACCAGGGGGCGTGGTACATGAAACACTGTAACATGTCATTTTTCTGCAATATCTCAAAAAATATTAAACGTGACACCATTTTTTTTGGTCGTATCTGAAACTAGGAACATGGGCTTATCTCTTCGCACATGTTGCTTTGTGCTGCCGTTACCATGGTTACCAAATTTTGGGGTAAAACTTGACAATCTGAAAATTCGGAGTTTTCCAGATTCTATCTCTGTTGATATTTGCGATAGAAAGGTCTGGTTTTTGGCGTTAGACAGCATCCCTCTAGTTCTAAGCCGTTCAATCGCAAGTCTCGTCATATCTCGCACCGTTTCTCGTGAAACGAGAACAAGTGACCATTCAAAGAAATGCCTATAATTCTGTCATTTTTCACGCTACAGACACATGGTTTGCAGCGCTGGATAGCGGCTGACACTCGCAGTCACATTCAGGGGTCACATTGTTAGTCTCGTCAAATCTCGCGCCGTTTTTCGCCATACCACGAAGACACTCGCCGTCGCCGCAAGTGGCGGCAGGGTCCTTACGGTGGGCGGCCGGCGTGTGCAGCGGTCCGTGACGGCCTCTCCGGGCCCCATCTATGATCATACATGTTGGAGGCACAGTCCATACTTTATTGCTTGCCGGAAATCGAAGATTTCCGCAAGCATATTGGTCAGTTGCGTATGTCTGTTTGTTGCTTGCCGGAATCAGAGATTTCGACAAGTATGTTGATCAGTTCCGTTTGTTTGTTTGTCTGTATGTCCCCGCTCTACAGGCCACAATTTTGCACCAATCGTCCTGAAACTTATAGATAGAGTGTATAATCGGTTCTTCTGGGAGCCTATTGTTTTTGGTCATGATCGGTCAAGGGTCAAGGTCAGGGTCACCAAAAAGCTCAAAAACGGTTTTTTCTTCATACCTTCGTCAAAAATAGCCGTAGGCACCTAATCTGTAGCCCGTTTTATTTGCCACTGCATGGCCACTTCCAACACTGCAAAATTGCCTCATTTCGCTGTTACCATGGTTACGCAATTTTGGGGAGAAATCATGGAATTTCGTGATATTTTTCAAATTTGCAGCAATTTTACTGATTCTGAGATATTTTATGTAACATAAGAATATCTCGAAACGGGTTTTTCAGATTTTGGAAATGACCGCCAGGGGGCGTTGCAGATGAAAAAACATGAAAATTTGTTTTGGTGCTATACCTCCAGAACTATTAAACATTTGGCCATTTCCATCACAGCACCTTAAACTAGGGTCCATGGGCTTGTTTTTGCGCATAGGTGCCAAAGTGCGCTATTGCCAGATTTCTCTATTTTTGGGGTAAAACCTTTCAATTTTGAAAATATGCAGTTTTCAGCTTCTAACTCTGTCAGTTTTTATGCTAGAGAGGTCAAAATTTTTGCATCTTGTAGCCCTTGGTGAGTTCTCGGTGATCCAACCAAAAATCTTGCAAAATCTCGCACCGTTTCTCGTCGAATGAGATTTCGCGATTTCACGGTGACATGCCCTATAGGCCACAGATATGCAGGCATCCTTTTGAAACTGATACATGTTACGTCATACACTAATATCTCGAAAGCAATTGTTCAGTTTTTGGAAAATTTCCGCTAGGGGGCGCTGCACTGCAACACCGTACCCACTATCATTGTTTAACCATATCTCCAAAACTACACATGTTAGGTACATAAACTGTACACCATATGAATTGGCGTTTCATGGCCTTTCTGCCCATGACCTCTTTTGTTTCATCATACACGGTCCCCACAAATTTTAGCAACTTTGTAAAAATTAAAACCCGCATGCACAAATACATATGCCATCACGCATGCATGCACGTGTTTTAGTATGAAAGACAGACACGCTTTCCCGTGACTGCAAAAATTATAGCGTTCGCCGTATAAAATAAGTGACCACAGGCACTCTTTGCCGGCCGGTTTGCCATTTCTGTCGCGTTATAGTTTATTGCTTGCCGGAATCAGAGATTTCGACAAGTATGTTGATCAGTTCCGTTTGTTTGTTTGTCTGTATGTCCCCGCTCTACAGGCCACAATTTTGCACCAATCGTCCTGAAACTTATAGATAGAGTGTATAATCGGTTCTTCTGGGAGCCTATTGTTTTTGGTCATGATCGGTCAAGGGTCAAGGTCAGGGTCACCAAAAAGCTCAAAAACGGTTTTTTCTTCATACCTTCGTCAAAAATAGCCGTAGGCACCTAATCTGTAGCCCGTTTTATTTGCCACTGCATGGCCACTTCCAACACTGCAAAATTGCCTCATTTCGCTGTTACCATGGTTACGCAATTTTGGGGAGAAATCATGGAATTTCGTGATATTTTTCAAATTTGCAGCAATTTTACTGATTCTGAGATATTTTATGTAACATAAGAATATCTCGAAACGGGTTTTTCAGATTTTGGAAATGACCGCCAGGGGGCGTTGCAGATGAAAAAACATGAAAATTTGTTTTGGTGCTATACCTCCAGAACTATTAAACATTTGGCCATTTCCATCACAGCACCTTAAACTAGGGTCCATGGGCTTGTTTTTGCGCATAGGTGCCAAAGTGCGCTATTGCCAGATTTCTCTATTTTTGGGGTAAAACCTTTCAATTTTGAAAATATGCAGTTTTCAGCTTCTAACTCTGTCAGTTTTTATGCTAGAGAGGTCAAAATTTTTGCATCTTGTAGCCCTTGGTGAGTTCTCGGTGATCCAACCAAAAATCTTGCAAAATCTCGCACCGTTTCTCGTCGAATGAGATTTCGCGATTTCACGGTGACATGCCCTATAGGCCACAGATATGCAGGCATCCTTTTGAAACTGATACATGTTACGTCATACACTAATATCTCGAAAGCAATTGTTCAGTTTTTGGAAAATTTCCGCTAGGGGGCGCTGCACTGCAACACCGTACCCACTATCATTGTTTAACCATATCTCCAAAACTACACATGTTAGGTACATAAACTGTACACCATATGAATTGGCGTTTCATGGCCTTTCTGCCCATGACCTCTTTTGTTTCATCATACACGGTCCCCACAAATTTTAGCAACTTTGTAAAAATTAAAACCCGCATGCACAAATACATATGCCATCACGCATGCATGCACGTGTTTTAGTATGAAAGACAGACACGCTTTCCCGTGACTGCAAAAATTATAGCGTTCGCCGTATAAAATAAGTGACCACAGGCACTCTTTGCCGGCCGGTTTGCCATTTCTGTCGCGTTATAGTTTATTGCTTGCCGGAATCAGAGATTTCGACAAGTATGTTGATCAGTTCCGTTTGTTTGTTTGTCTGTATGTCCCCGCTCTACAGGCCACAATTTTGCACCAATCGTCCTGAAACTTATAGATAGAGTGTATAATCGGTTCTTCTGGGAGCCTATTGTTTTTGGTCATGATCGGTCAAGGGTCAAGGTCAGGGTCACCAAAAAGCTCAAAAACGGTTTTTTCTTCATACCTTCGTCAAAAATAGCCGTAGGCACCTAATCTGTAGCCCGTTTTATTTGCCACTGCATGGCCACTTCCAACACTGCAAAATTGCCTCATTTCGCTGTTACCATGGTTACGCAATTTTGGGGAGAAATCATGGAATTTCGTGATATTTTTCAAATTTGCAGCAATTTTACTGATTCTGAGATATTTTATGTAACATAAGAATATCTCGAAACGGGTTTTTCAGATTTTGGAAATGACCGCCAGGGGGCGTTGCAGATGAAAAAACATGAAAATTTGTTTTGGTGCTATACCTCCAGAACTATTAAACATTTGGCCATTTCCATCACAGCACCTTAAACTAGGGTCCATGGGCTTGTTTTTGCGCATAGGTGCCAAAGTGCGCTATTGCCAGATTTCTCTATTTTTGGGGTAAAACCTTTCAATTTTGAAAATATGCAGTTTTCAGCTTCTAACTCTGTCAGTTTTTATGCTAGAGAGGTCAAAATTTTTGCATCTTGTAGCCCTTGGTGAGTTCTCGGTGATCCAACCAAAAATCTTGCAAAATCTCGCACCGTTTCTCGTCGAATGAGATTTCGCGATTTCACGGTGACATGCCCTATAGGCCACAGATATGCAGGCATCCTTTTGAAACTGATACATGTTACGTCATACACTAATATCTCGAAAGCAATTGTTCAGTTTTTGGAAAATTTCCGCTAGGGGGCGCTGCACTGCAACACCGTACCCACTATCATTGTTTAACCATATCTCCAAAACTACACATGTTAGGTACATAAACTGTACACCATATGAATTGGCGTTTCATGGCCTTTCTGCCCATGACCTCTTTTGTTTCATCATACACGGTCCCCACAAATTTTAGCAACTTTGTAAAAATTAAAACCCGCATGCACAAATACATATGCCATCACGCATGCATGCACGTGTTTTAGTATGAAAGACAGACACGCTTTCCCGTGACTGCAAAAATTATAGCGTTCGCCGTATAAAATAAGTGACCACAGGCACTCTTTGCCGGCCGGTTTGCCATTTCTGTCGCGTTATAGTTTATTGCTTGCCGGAATCAGAGATTTCGACAAGTATGTTGATCAGTTCCGTTTGTTTGTTTGTCTGTATGTCCCCGCTCTACAGGCCACAATTTTGCACCAATCGTCCTGAAACTTATAGATAGAGTGTATAATCGGTTCTTCTGGGAGCCTATTGTTTTTGGTCATGATCGGTCAAGGGTCAAGGTCAGGGTCACCAAAAAGCTCAAAAACGGTTTTTTCTTCATACCTTCGTCAAAAATAGCCGTAGGCACCTAATCTGTAGCCCGTTTTATTTGCCACTGCATGGCCACTTCCAACACTGCAAAATTGCCTCATTTCGCTGTTACCATGGTTACGCAATTTTGGGGAGAAATCATGGAATTTCGTGATATTTTTCAAATTTGCAGCAATTTTACTGATTCTGAGATATTTTATGTAACATAAGAATATCTCGAAACGGGTTTTTCAGATTTTGGAAATGACCGCCAGGGGGCGTTGCAGATGAAAAAACATGAAAATTTGTTTTGGTGCTATACCTCCAGAACTATTAAACATTTGGCCATTTCCATCACAGCACCTTAAACTAGGGTCCATGGGCTTGTTTTTGCGCATAGGTGCCAAAGTGCGCTATTGCCAGATTTCTCTATTTCTGGGGTAAAACCTTTCAATTTTGAAAATATGCAGTTTTCAGCTTCTAACTCTGTCAGTTTTTATGCTAGAGAGGTCAAAATTTTTGCATCTTGTAGCCCTTGGTGAGTTCTCGGTGATCCAACCAAAAATCTTGCAAAATCTCGCACCGTTTCTCGTCGAATGAGATTTCGCGATTTCACGGTGACATGCCCTATAGGCCACAGATATGCAGGCATCCTTTTGAAACTGATACATGTTACGTCATACACTAATATCTCGAAAGCAATTGTTCAGTTTTTGGAAAATTTCCGCTAGGGGGCGCTGCACTGCAACCCCGTACCTACTATCATTGGTTAACCATATCTCCAAAACTACACATGTTAGGTACATAAACTGTACACCATATGAATTGGCGTTTCATGGCCTTTCTGCCCATGACCTCTTTTGTTTCATCATACACGGTCCCCACAAATTTTAGCGACTTTGTAAAAATTAAAACCCGCATGCACAAATACATATGCCATCACGCATGCATGCACGCGTTTTAGTATGAAAGACAGACACGCTTTCCCGTGACTGCAAAAATTATAGCGTTCGCCGTATAAAATAAGTGACCACAGGCACTCTTTGCCGGCCGGTTTGCCATTTCTGTCGCGTTATAGTTTATTGCTTGCCGGAATCAGAGATTTCGACAAGTATGTTGATCAGTTCCGTTTGTTTGTTTGTCTGTATGTCCCCGCTCTACAGGCCACAATTTTGCACCAATCGTCCTGAAACTTATACATAGAGTGTATAATCGGTTCTTCTGGGAGCCTATTGTTTTTGGTCATGATCGGTCAAGGGTCAAGGTCAGGGTCACCAAAAAGCTCAAAAACGGTTTTTTCTTCATACCTTCGTCAAAAATAGCCGTAGGCACCTAATCTGTAGCCCGTTTTATTTGCCACTGCATGGCCACTTCCAACACTGCAAAATTGCCTCATTTCGCTGTTACCATGGTTACGCAATTTTGGGGAGAAATCATGGAATTTCGTGATATTTTTCAAATTTGCAGCAATTTTACTGATTCTGAGATATTTTATGTAACATAAGAATATCTCGAAACGGGTTTTTCAGATTTTGGAAATGACCGCCAGGGGGCGTTGCAGATGAAAAAACATGAAAATTTGTTTTGGTGCTATACCTCCAGAACTATTAAACATTGGGCCATTTCCATCACAGCACCTTAAACTAGGGTCCATGGGCTTGTTTTTGCGCATAGGTGCCAAAGTGCGCTATTGCCAGATTTCTCTATTTTTGGGGTAAAACCTTTCAATTTTGAAAATATGCAGTTTTCAGCTTCTAACTCTGTCAGTTTTTATGCTAGAGAGGTCAAAATTTTTGCATCTTGTAGCCCTTGGTGAGTTCTCGGTGATCCAACCAAAAATCTTGCAAAATCTCGCACCGTTTCTCGTCGAATGAGATTTCGCGATTTCACGGTGACATGCCCTATAGGCCACAGATATGCAGGCATCCTTTTGAAACTGATACATGTTACGTCATACACTAATATCTCGAAAGCAATTGTTCAGTTTTTGGAAAATTTCCGCTAGGGGGCGCTGCACTGCAACCCCGTACCTACTATCATTGGTTAACCATATCTCCAAAACTACACATGTTAGGTACATAAACTGTACACCATATGAATTGGCGTTTCATGGCCTTTCTGCCCATGACCTCTTTTGTTTCATCATACACGGTCCCCACAAATTTTAGCGACTTTGTAAAAATTAAAACCCGCATGCACAAATACATATGCCATCACGCATGCATGCACGCGTTTTAGTATGAAAGACAGACACGCTTTCCCGTGACTGCAAAAATTATAGCGTTCGCCGTATAAAATAAGTGACCACAGGCACTCTTTGCCGGCCGGTTTGCCATTTCTGTCGCGTTATAGTTTATTGCTTGCCGGAATCAGAGATTTCGACAAGTATGTTGATCAGTTCCGTTTGTTTGTTTGTCTGTATGTCCCCGCTCTACAGGCCACAATTTTGCACCAATCGTCCTGAAACTTATACATAGAGTGTATAATCGGTTCTTCTGGGAGCCTATTGTTTTTGGTCATGATCGGTCAAGGGTCAAGGTCAGGGTCACCAAAAAGCTCAAAAACGGTTTTTTCTTCATACCTTCGTCAAAAATAGCCGTAGGCACCTAATCTGTAGCCCGTTTTATTTGCCACTGCATGGCCACTTCCAACACTGCAAAATTGCCTCATTTCGCTGTTACCATGGTTACGCAATTTTGGGGAGAAATCATGGAATTTCGTGATATTTTTCAAATTTGCAGCAATTTTACTGATTCTGAGATATTTTATGTAACATAAGAATATCTCGAAACGGGTTTTTCAGATTTTGGAAATGACCGCCAGGGGGCGTTGCAGATGAAAAAACATGAAAATTTGTTTTGGTGCTATACCTCCAGAACTATTAAACATTGGGCCATTTCCATCACAGCACCTTAAACTAGGGTCCATGGGCTTGTTTTTGCGCATAGGTGCCAAAGTGCGCTATTGCCAGATTTCTCTATTTTTGGGGTAAAACCTTTCAATTTTGAAAATATGCAGTTTTCAGCTTCTAACTCTGTCAGTTTTTATGCTAGAGAGGTCAAAATTTTTGCATCTTGTAGCCCTTGGTGAGTTCTCGGTGATCCAACCAAAAATCTTGCAAAATCTCGCACCGTTTCTCGTCGAATGAGATTTCGCGATTTCACGGTGACATGCCCTATAGGCCACAGATATGCAGGCATCCTTTTGAAACTGATACATACCACGAAGACACGTGCAATTGCCGCAAGTGGCGACAGGGTCCTTACGGTGGGCAGCCGACGTGTGCAGCGGTGCGTGTCCGATTTTCCGGGCCCCATCTATTATCGTACATGTTGGAGGCACAGTCACAACTTTATTGCTTGCCGGAAATCTTCGATTTCTGCAAGCAGGTTGGTCAGTCGCGGATGTCTGTTTGTCTGTTTGTCTGTCTGTCTGTCTGTGTACTCTCTACAGGCCACAATTTTGCAGCAATTGCTTTTAAACTTACACAGATGGTAGACAAGGAAAAGTCCTGGAGGCCTATTGTTTTTGGGCAATATAGGTCAAAGGTCAAGGTCAAGGTCATCAAAAGTTCCTAAAGTGCTCTTTTCTTCATATCTCCATTACTATTTGTCATAGCCACTTCAAACATGGCTCATTTTAATCGGCATTCCAAGGCATTTCTTCTGATATATATGTTGCTGAAATCTGCTGTTTCTATGGTCACACATTTTTGGGGAAAACTCATGATTTTCGAAAATAAAAGGCCTAATTTTTCTAACTTTGTCATTTTTAAAGCTAGAGAGTTCTAGTTTTTTGCATCAGATAGTACTAAATAAGCTTTTTATCATACAAGTGAAAGTCTCTTAAAATCTCGCACCATTTCTCGTCAAACGAGAATTTTCGAGATTTCATTAAATATGGCTTACAGGTCGCATTTTTTAAACTATGACTTTGAAAATGACATATTTTGTGTTATTTAGAAATATCTCGAAACCAATTTTTCATTTTTTGGAAATAGCCACCAGGGGGCGTGGTACATGAAACACTGTAACATATCATTTTTCTGCAATATCTCAAAAAATATTAAACGTGACACCATTTTTTTGTCGTATCTGAAACTAGGAACATTGGCTTATCCCTTCGCACATGTAGCTTTGTGCTGCCGTTACCATGGTTACCGAATTTTGGGGTAAAACTTGACAATCTGAAAATGCGGAGTTTTCCAGCTTCTATCTCTGTTGATATTTGCGATAGAAAGGTCTGGTTTTTGGCGTTAGACAGCATCCCTCTAGTTCCAAGCCGTTCAATCGCAAGTCTCGTCATATCCCGCACCGTTTCTCGTGAAACGAGAACACGTGACCATTCAAAGAAATGCCCATAATTCTGTCATTTTTGACGCTACAGACACATGGTTTGCAGCGCTGCATAGCGGCTGACACTCGCGGTCACATTCAGGGGTTACATTGTTAGTCTCGTCAAATCTCGCGCCGTTTTACGCCAAACCACGAAGACACGTGCCGTCGCCGCAAGTGGCGGCAGGGTCCTTACGGTGGGCGGCCGGCGTGTGCAGCGGTCCGTGACGGCCTCTCCGGGCCCCATCTATTATCGTACATGTTGGAGGCACAGTCACAACTTTATTGCTTGCCGGAAATCTTCGATTTCTGCAAGCAGGTTGGTCAGTCGCGGATGTCTGTTTGTCTGTTTGTTGCTTGCCGGAAATCTTCGATTTCTGCAAGCAGGTTGGTCAGTCGCGGATGTCTGTTTGTTGCTTGCCGGAAATCTTCGATTTCTGCAAGCAGGTTGGTCAGTCGCGGATGTCTGTTTGTTACTTGCCGGAATCAAAGATTCGGCAAGTATGTTGATCACTTGCGTATGTTTGTTTGTCTGTTTGTCTGTTTGTCTGTTTGTCTGTTTGTCTGTTTGTCTGTCTGTCTGTCTGTGCTCTACAGGCCACAATTTTTCACCGATCGCTCTGAAACTTATAGATATAGTGTAAGATCGGTTCTCCTCGGAGCCTATTGTTTTTGGTCATGATCGGTGAAAGGTCAAGGTCAGTGTCACCAAAAGACCTAAAATTTTTATTTTCTTCATATCTTCGTCAATAATAATCGTAGCCGCATAATCTGTAGCTCATTTTACTCCTCTTTATGTTAGCTTTCCAATTGCTATCAAATTTTTCCGGTCAGTTGTTACCATGGTAACGTATTTTTGGGGGAAAATCTGAAAATTCGAAAATTTGACTCCAAATTTCTCATTTTTTAAGTTAGAGAGGTCTAGTTTTTTGCATTGTGTAGCATTTAATATGCTCTATGGAAAATTAATGCAAGTCTCGCAAAATCTCCTGCCATTTTTCGTCAAACGAGATTTTTCGAGATTTCATTAAATACGATTTTGAGGTGGCAGTTTTACAGCTAACGTTCTAAAAGTGACATATTTTCTGTTTTTCTGTATTATCTCGAACTTGTTTTTTCATTTTTCGAAAATAGCCACCAGGGGGCGTGGTACCGGAAACACTACAACTTTTCATTTTTCCGCAATATCTAAAAAAATATTAAGCATATAACAATTTTCTTTGTCGCATCTAAAACTAGGATCATTGCCTTATTCCTTCCTATATATAGCCTTGTGCTGCCGTTACCATGGTTACCAAATTTTGGGGTTAAACTTGACGATCTGAAAATATGTAGTTTTTGGCTTCTATCTCGGTTGATATTTATGCTTTAAGGGTCTAGTTTTTAGCATAAGGCTGCTTTCTTTTGGGTTTAAGCTATTCCATTGCAATTCTCGTCAAATCTCGCTCGGTTTATTGCCAAACGAGAAATTACGAGATTTCACAGAAATGCTTATAACTTGATCACGGTTAATGCTAAAATGGAGTAGTTTTCAGCATTTGGTAGTATTTCAGAAGCTGGACATGATAAAACTGGAAATCTCGCCACATCTCGTGTCATCTCCTGCCAAACGAGAATATTATAGATTTCAAACAAATGTCTTTATGTCGGTCATTTTCATGCTAGATATTTTATTTTTCTATTGTTTAAGAATCATTTGACTAGTTTTAAGTGATAAAAGTGAATATCTCGTCATATCTCGCACCATTTCTTGTCAAACGAGAACATGGGACCATTCAAGGAAACGCCTTTAATTGTGTTATTTTTATGTGGAAGACTTATAGTTTTCAGCATTTGATAGCGTCTAACATTCTCGGTCACATTATATGATTATATTGTAAGTTTCTTCGAATCTTGCATCGTTTTTCTTCAAATAAAAAAGTACATCCAATTGCCATGACCATAAGCGATGGCAGTATGTAATAGTAAATGTCGGCAGGGGCATTACATTTGACAGTTTAAGCTTTGTTCTATGGATGTGCGATGGTCCATGAAAAGTCACAATCCGGATTGATCCCACCTGTGCTTTTGGTGGTGGCCTCTTTTCATTCTTTGTATGGCCGCACTTTGAGGATTTCAATGCATTGAAAGCTTAATGACCTATTGTAAAGGATAATCCCTTAAAAAAAAAACAAAAACAAAAAAACAAAGAGAGAGGCTCCCCGAAATGTTACGGAATGCAGAGATAGTGGTGCTGGTAAGCACAATCACAACTATAATATCAGGGACGGATCCCTGATTTGCAGTTGGGTGTGTCAAATCAGGGACGGATATCCGGATTGCAATTAGGGGTAGGGGTTAAATATAAATTATACATCATATAATAATAATAATAATAATAATAATAATAATAATAACATACAAATTAAATTTCGCGAAGCTTACTTTTATCATTTTGGAAAATTACCACCCAGATGCCGCTGCAGTAATCATTATTGTACCATATCTCCAAAACTATAAACTGTGTCACAACTTTGATTGTAGCATCTGAAACTAGATTTAATGCGTTTATCCTCTTGGTTACTCTTTCATATTCTTCCCTTACCATAGTGACCTTATGAAGGTTACAATTCACGAAATTCAAAGTATGAAGAATTATTCGAATAGACTGTGTTATTTTATTCATGCTTTCAATTTTGTATGGCATGAGTACACGACCTTCACCTGGAGTTTTTTTCTGTCTGTCTGTCTGTTTGTCTGTCTACTCGTCTGCGACTTTTGAAAATCAGTAAAACCACATAAAGATGTGCTTATGTTTTCCAAACAATAGGGGTTGGTCATTTGACCTGTTCCAAATGTTTTTTGCCTTTCTACTGTTTGTTGTCTGTTAGTTTGACTTTCTAATTTCTACTTCCGGCAAGTCCCGACCTATGGTCGTCTAGTCTGTTTGTTTGTTTGTTTGTCTGTCTGTCTGTCTGTGTACTCTCTACAGGCCACAATTTTCCAGCAATTGCTTTCAAACTTATACAGCTGGTAGACAATCAAAAGTCCTCGAGGCCTATTGTTATTGGGCGACATAGGTCCAAGGTCAAGGTCAAGGTCATCAAAAGTATACAAAACGGTTTTTTGTTCATATCTGTGTTAATATTGGTCGTATCTACTTCAACAGTAGCTCATTTTAATCATCATTCCAAGGCCTGTTTTCTGGTGTGTAGCTGACTCAATTTGCGGTAACCATGGTAATGCATTTTTGGGGAAAAGTGCTGATATTTTTCTAAATTTGTCAGTTTTAAAGCTACAGAGGTCTAGTTTTTTGCTTCAGGTAGCATTCACCTAGTACTACAAGATTCTATTAAGAGTCTCGCAATATCTCGTATAATATCTCGTCAAATGAGATAATTGGAGATTTCAGTAATCTTGCCCTGGAGGCCACAGTTTTGCAGGAATCTTTTTGAAACTGGCATATCTTAAGTCCTACACTATTATCTCGAAATCAATTTTTTCATTTTTTTAATTCGGCCGCTAGGGGGCGCTTGGTGCAAACCTCTCCAACATATCATGTTTTGGCAATATCTCAAAAATTATAAGCCTCAATTACAAAAACTATAGTTTATTTTTTTCATCTAAGTCTTCTTCATGAAGTCGTTTAGTCATCTGGTCTCAATCTTGTGTCACTTTGTCTGTGTGTCCGTCTGTTTCTTAGTTGTCCTCAAATCCGCTTGCTTGCCGGTTCTTGCGTCTCACATATAGCCTTCTACAGGACACAGTTTTGAAAGAATCTTTTTAAAACTATTAAATCTTATGTCTCACACTAATATCTCGAAAACGATTTTTCATTTTCCAGAATTGGCCGCTAGGTGGCGGTGCACTCAAACTTGCACAACATATCATTTTTTGGTCATATCTCCAAAACTATAAACATCATTTACATAAACTATAGCTTATTTTCTTCCTCTGGGTCTTTCCAAAAACCTGGTGTATTCATTTGGTCTCAATCTTGAGTCACTTTGTCTGTGTGTCCGTCTGTTTCTCAGTTGTCCTCAAATTCGCTTGCTTGCCGGTTCTTGCGTCTCACATATAGCATTCTACAGGCCACAGTTTTGAAAGAATCCTTTTAAAACTATTACATCTTATGTCTTACACTAATATCTCGAAACCCATTTTTCATTTTCCAGAATTGGCCGCTAGGGGGCGGTGCACTCAAACTTGCACAATATATCATTTTTTGGCCATATCTCCAAAACTATAAACATCATTTACATAAACTATAGCTTATTTTCTTCCTCTGGGTCTTTCCAAAAACCTGGTGTATTCATTTGGTCACTATCTTGAGTCACTTTGTCTGTGTGTCCGTCTGTTTCTCAGTTGTCCTCAAATTCGCTTGCTTGCCGGTTCTTGCGTCTCACATATAGCATTCAACAGGCCACAGTTTTGAAAGAATCCTTTTAAAACTATTACATCTTATGTCTTACACTAATATCTCGAAACCCATTTTTCATTTTCCAGAATTGGCCGCTAGGGGGCGGTGCACTCAAACTTGCACAACATATCATTTTTTGGCCATATCTCCAAAACTATTAACCTCATTTACATAAAATTATAGCTTATTATCTTCCTCTTAGGTTTCTTCATAACATGATTAAGTCATCTGTTCTCAATCTTGGGTCAGTATGTTTGTCTGTTTGTCAGTTGTCCTCAATTTTGCCTGCTTCCTGGTTCTTGCGTCTCACATGTAGCATTCTACTGGCCACAGTTTTGAAGGAATCGTTTTGTAAATTACACTTGTCATATATCGTGATGATATCTGGAAGTCCTATGTTTATTATTCAAATAAGTCAAAGGTCAAGGTCAAGGTGATCAAAATATATCAAAATCTTATTTTCTTTAGAACTTTGTTAATATTGGTTCTTTCTTCACAAACTATGGATTATTTTCTTTCACTTTGACACTGCTCGTTCATCTGACTAACTTTAAATCATTTCCGGCAAGCGCGTGACCTCAGGTCATCTAGTCTGTTTGTCTGTTTGTTTGTTTGTCACCACTCTCCTGGCCACAATTTTGCCACAATAACCTTGAAACTTACAGGGATGTTCGAAAACGTAATTTCTAGGTGCCCTATTGTTTTTGGTCAACATTGCTCCAAGGTCAAGGGTCAAGGTCACGACAGGTATGGTTAACGGTTTTTGCACTATAACTTCGCCATAAATAGGCTTATCCACTTCTGCAATAGCTCATTTTTTTCGTCATCACCTGGCCTTTCTTTTGACATGTAGCTTACTTAAATTTGCCGTTACCATGGTTACATTTTTTGGGCAAAAATCATGGAAATTGGAAATAACACGACCATTTTTTGTAACTTTGTCAATTTTTAAGCTACAGACGTCTGGTTTTGGTCATTATGTACCTTATGGGCAGCTTGACATGATAAAACTGAAAGTCTCGCCAAATCTCGCACCATTTCTCGTCAAACGAGAGTCTTCGAGATTTCATTAAATATGACCTACAGGTTGCATTTTTTTAACAATGGCTTTGAAATTGATATATTTTGTGTTATTTATAAATATCTCGAAATCAGTTTTTCATTTTTTGGAAATAGCCACCAGGGGGCGTGGTACATGAAACACTGTAACATGTCATTTTTCTGCAATATCTCAAAAAATATTAAACGTGACACCATTTTTTTTGGTCGTATCTGAAACTAGGAACATGGGCTTATCTCTTCGCACATGTTGCTTTGTGCTGCCGTTACCATGGTTACCAAATTTTGGGGTAAAACTTGACAATCTGAAAATTCGGAGTTTTCCAGATTCTATCTCTGTTGATATTTGCGATAGAAAGGTCTGGTTTTTGGCGTTAGACAGCATCCCTCTAGTTCTAAGCCGTTCAATCGCAAGTCTCGTCATATCTCGCACCGTTTCTCGTGAAACGAGAACAAGTGACCATTCAAAGAAATGCCTATAATTCTGTCATTTTTCACGCTACAGACACATGGTTTGCAGCGCTGGATAGCGGCTGACACTCGCAGTCACATTCAGGGGTCACATTGTTAGTCTCGTCAAATCTCGCGCCGTTTTTCGCCATACCACGAAGACACTCGCCGTCGCCGCAAGTGGCGGCAGGGTCCTTACGGTGGGCGGCCGGCGTGTGCAGCGGTCCGTGACGGCCTCTCCGGGCCCCATCTATGATCATACATGTTGGAGGCACAGTCCATACTTTATTGCTTGCCGGAAATCTTCGATTTCCGCAAGCATATTGGTCAGTTGCGTATGTCTGTTTGTCTGTTTGTCTGTTTGTCACCACTCTCCTGGCCACAATTTTGCCACAATAACCTTGAAACTTACAGGGATGTTCGAAAACGTAATTTCTAGGTGCCCTATTGTTTTTGGTCAACATTGCTCCAAGGTCAAGGGTCAAGGTCACGACAGGTATGGTTAACGGTTTTTGCACTATAACTTCGCCATAAATAGGCTTATCCACTTCTGCAATAGCTCATTTTTTTCGTCATCACCTGGCCTTTCTTTTGACATGTAGCTTACTTAAATTTGCCGTTACCATGGTTACATTTTTTGGGCAAAAATCATGGAAATTGGAAATAACACGACCATTTTTTGTAACTTTGTCAATTTTTAAGCTACAGACGTCTGGTTTTGGTCATTATGTACCTTATGGGCAGCTTGACATGATAAAACTGAAAGTCTCGCCAAATCTCGCACCATTTCTCGTCAAACGAGAGTCTTCGAGATTTCATTAAATATGACCTACAGGTTGCATTTTTTTAACAATGGCTTTGAAATTGATATATTTTGTGTTATTTATAAATATCTCGAAATCGGTTTTTCATTTTTTGGAAATAGCCACCAGGGGGCGTGGTACATGAAACACTGTAACATGTCATTTTTCTGCAATATCTCAAAAAATATTAAACGTGACACCATTTTTTTTGGTCGTATCTGAAACTAGGAACATGGGCTTATCTCTTCGCACATGTTGCTTTGTGCTGCCGTTACCATGGTTACCAAATTTTGGGGTAAAACTTGACAATCTGAAAATTCGGAGTTTTCCAGATTCTATCTCTGTTGATATTTGCGATAGAAAGGTCTGGTTTTTGGCGTTAGACAGCATCCCTCTAGTTCTAAGCCGTTCAATCGCAAGTCTCGTCATATCTCGCACCGTTTCTCGTGAAACGAGAACAAGTGACCATTCAAAGAAATGCCTATAATTCTGTCATTTTTCACGCTACAGACACATGGTTTGCAGCGCTGGATAGCGGCTGACACTCGCAGTCACATTCAGGGGTCACATTGTTAGTCTCGTCAAATCTCGCGCCGTTTTTCGCCATACCACGAAGACACTCGCCGTCGCCGCAAGTGGCGGCAGGGTCCTTACGGTGGGCGGCCGGCGTGTGCAGCGGTCCGTGACGGCCTCTCCGGGCCCCATCTATGATCATACATGTTGGAGGCACAGTCCATACTTTATTGCTTGCCGGAAATCTTCGATTTCCGCAAGCATATTGGTCAGTTGCGTATGTCTGTTTGTCTGTTTGTCTGTTTGTCACCACTCTCCTGGCCACAATTTTGCCACAATAACCTTGAAACTTACAGGGATGTTCGAAAACGTAATTTCTAGGTGCCCTATTGTTTTTGGTCAACATTGCTCCAAGGTCAAGGGTCAAGGTCACGACAGGTATGGTTAACGGTTTTTGCACTATAACTTCGCCATAAATAGGCTTATCCACTTCTGCAATAGCTCATTTTTTTCGTCATCACCTGGCCTTTCTTTTGACATGTAGCTTACTTAAATTTGCCGTTACCATGGTTACATTTTTTGGGCAAAAATCATGGAAATTGGAAATAACACGACCATTTTTTGTAACTTTGTCAATTTTTAAGCTACAGACGTCTGGTTTTGGTCATTATGTACCTTATGGGCAGCTTGACATGATAAAACTGAAAGTCTCGCCAAATCTCGCACCATTTCTCGTCAAACGAGAGTCTTCGAGATTTCATTAAATATGACCTACAGGTTGCATTTTTTTAACAATGGCTTTGAAATTGATATATTTTGTGTTATTTATAAATATCTCGAAATCGGTTTTTCATTTTTTGGAAATAGCCACCAGGGGGCGTGGTACATGAAACACTGTAACATGTCATTTTTCTGCAATATCTCAAAAAATATTAAACGTGACACCATTTTTTTTGGTCGTATCTGAAACTAGGAACATGGGCTTATCTCTTCGCACATGTTGCTTTGTGCTGCCGTTACCATGGTTACCAAATTTTGGGGTAAAACTTGACAATCTGAAAATTCGGAGTTTTCCAGATTCTATCTCTGTTGATATTTGCGATAGAAAGGTCTGGTTTTTGGCGTTAGACAGCATCCCTCTAGTTCTAAGCCGTTCAATCGCAAGTCTCGTCATATCTCGCACCGTTTCTCGTGAAACGAGAACAAGTGACCATTCAAAGAAATGCCTATAATTCTGTCATTTTTCACGCTACAGACACATGGTTTGCAGCGCTGGATAGCGGCTGACACTCGCAGTCACATTCAGGGGTCACATTGTTAGTCTCGTCAAATCTCGCGCCGTTTTTCGCCATACCACGAAGACACTCGCCGTCGCCGCAAGTGGCGGCAGGGTCCTTACGGTGGGCGGCCGGCGTGTGCAGCGGTCCGTGACGGCCTCTCCGGGCCCCATCTATGATCATACATGTTGGAGGCACAGTCCATACTTTATTGCTTGCCGGAAATCTTCGATTTCCGCAAGCATATTGGTCAGTTGCGTATGTCTGTTTGTCTGTTTGTCTGTTTGTCACCACTCTCCTGGCCACAATTTTGCCACAATAACCTTGAAACTTACAGGGATGTTCGAAAACGTAATTTCTAGGTGCCCTATTGTTTTTGGTCAACATTGCTCCAAGGTCAAGGGTCAAGGTCACGACAGGTATGGTTAACGGTTTTTGCACTATAACTTCGCCATAAATAGGCTTATCCACTTCTGCAATAGCTCATTTTTTTCGTCATCACCTGGCCTTTCTTTTGACATGTAGCTTACTTAAATTTGCCGTTACCATGGTTACATTTTTTGGGCAAAAATCATGGAAATTGGAAATAACACGACCATTTTTTGTAACTTTGTCAATTTTTAAGCTACAGACGTCTGGTTTTGGTCATTATGTACCTTATGGGCAGCTTGACATGATAAAACTGAAAGTCTCGCCAAATCTCGCACCATTTCTCGTCAAACGAGAGTCTTCGAGATTTCATTAAATATGACCTACAGGTTGCATTTTTTTAACAATGGCTTTGAAATTGATATATTTTGTGTTATTTATAAATATCTCGAAATCGGTTTTTCATTTTTTGGAAATAGCCACCAGGGGGCGTGGTACATGAAACACTGTAACATGTCATTTTTCTGCAATATCTCAAAAAATATTAAACGTGACACCATTTTTTTTGGTCGTATCTGAAACTAGGAACATGGGCTTATCTCTTCGCACATGTTGCTTTGTGCTGCCGTTACCATGGTTACCAAATTTTGGGGTAAAACTTGACAATCTGAAAATTCGGAGTTTTCCAGATTCTATCTCTGTTGATATTTGCGATAGAAAGGTCTGGTTTTTGGCGTTAGACAGCATCCCTCTAGTTCTAAGCCGTTCAATCGCAAGTCTCGTCATATCTCGCACCGTTTCTCGTGAAACGAGAACAAGTGACCATTCAAAGAAATGCCTATAATTCTGTCATTTTTCACGCTACAGACACATGGTTTGCAGCGCTGGATAGCGGCTGACACTCGCAGTCACATTCAGGGGTCACATTGTTAGTCTCGTCAAATCTCGCGCCGTTTTTCGCCATACCACGAAGACACTCGCCGTCGCCGCAAGTGGCGGCAGGGTCCTTACGGTGGGCGGCCGGCGTGTGCAGCGGTCCGTGACGGCCTCTCCGGGCCCCATCTATGATCATACATGTTGGAGGCACAGTCCATACTTTATTGCTTGCCGGAAATCTTCGATTTCCGCAAGCATATTGGTCAGTTGCGTATGTCTGTTTGTCTGTTTGTCTGTTTGTCACCACTCTCCTGGCCACAATTTTGCCACAATAACCTTGAAACTTACAGGGATGTTCGAAAACGTAATTTCTAGGTGCCCTATTGTTTTTGGTCAACATTGCTCCAAGGTCAAGGGTCAAGGTCACGACAGGTATGGTTAACGGTTTTTGCACTATAACTTCGCCATAAATAGGCTTATCCACTTCTGCAATAGCTCATTTTTTTCGTCATCACCTGGCCTTTCTTTTGACATGTAGCTTACTTAAATTTGCCGTTACCATGGTTACATTTTTTGGGCAAAAATCATGGAAATTGGAAATAACACGACCATTTTTTGTAACTTTGTCAATTTTTAAGCTACAGACGTCTGGTTTTGGTCATTATGTACCTTATGGGCAGCTTGACATGATAAAACTGAAAGTCTCGCCAAATCTCGCACCATTTCTCGTCAAACGAGAGTCTTCGAGATTTCATTAAATATGACCTACAGGTTGCATTTTTTTAACAATGGCTTTGAAATTGATATATTTTGTGTTATTTATAAATATCTCGAAATCGGTTTTTCATTTTTTGGAAATAGCCACCAGGGGGCGTGGTACATGAAACACTGTAACATGTCATTTTTCTGCAATATCTCAAAAAATATTAAACGTGACACCATTTTTTTTGGTCGTATCTGAAACTAGGAACATGGGCTTATCTCTTCGCACATGTTGCTTTGTGCTGCCGTTACCATGGTTACCAAATTTTGGGGTAAAACTTGACAATCTGAAAATTCGGAGTTTTCCAGATTCTATCTCTGTTGATATTTGCGATAGAAAGGTCTGGTTTTTGGCGTTAGACAGCATCCCTCTAGTTCTAAGCCGTTCAATCGCAAGTCTCGTCATATCTCGCACCGTTTCTCGTGAAACGAGAACAAGTGACCATTCAAAGAAATGCCTATAATTCTGTCATTTTTCACGCTACAGACACATGGTTTGCAGCGCTGGATAGCGGCTGACACTCGCAGTCACATTCAGGGGTCACATTGTTAGTCTCGTCAAATCTCGCGCCGTTTTTCGCCATACCACGAAGACACTCGCCGTCGCCGCAAGTGGCGGCAGGGTCCTTACGGTGGGCGGCCGGCGTGTGCAGCGGTCCGTGACGGCCTCTCCGGGCCCCATCTATGATCATACATGTTGGAGGCACAGTCCATACTTTATTGCTTGCCGGAAATCTTCGATTTCCGCAAGCATATTGGTCAGTTGCGTATGTCTGTTTGTCTGTTTGTCTGTTTGTCACCACTCTCCTGGCCACAATTTTGCCACAATAACCTTGAAACTTACAGGGATGTTCGAAAACGTAATTTCTAGGTGCCCTATTGTTTTTGGTCAACATTGCTCCAAGGTCAAGGGTCAAGGTCACGACAGGTATGGTTAACGGTTTTTGCACTATAACTTCGCCATAAATAGGCTTATCCACTTCTGCAATAGCTCATTTTTTTCGTCATCACCTGGCCTTTCTTTTGACATGTAGCTTACTTAAATTTGCCGTTACCATGGTTACATTTTTTGGGCAAAAATCATGGAAATTGGAAATAACACGACCATTTTTTGTAACTTTGTCAATTTTTAAGCTACAGACGTCTGGTTTTGGTCATTATGTACCTTATGGGCAGCTTGACATGATAAAACTGAAAGTCTCGCCAAATCTCGCACCATTTCTCGTCAAACGAGAGTCTTCGAGATTTCATTAAATATGACCTACAGGTTGCATTTTTTTAACAATGGCTTTGAAATTGATATATTTTGTGTTATTTATAAATATCTCGAAATCGGTTTTTCATTTTTTGGAAATAGCCACCAGGGGGCGTGGTACATGAAACACTGTAACATGTCATTTTTCTGCAATATCTCAAAAAATATTAAACGTGACACCATTTTTTTTGGTCGTATCTGAAACTAGGAACATGGGCTTATCTCTTCGCACATGTTGCTTTGTGCTGCCGTTACCATGGTTACCAAATTTTGGGGTAAAACTTGACAATCTGAAAATTCGGAGTTTTCCAGATTCTATCTCTGTTGATATTTGCGATAGAAAGGTCTGGTTTTTGGCGTTAGACAGCATCCCTCTAGTTCTAAGCCGTTCAATCGCAAGTCTCGTCATATCTCGCACCGTTTCTCGTGAAACGAGAACAAGTGACCATTCAAAGAAATGCCTATAATTCTGTCATTTTTCACGCTACAGACACATGGTTTGCAGCGCTGGATAGCGGCTGACACTCGCAGTCACATTCAGGGGTCACATTGTTAGTCTCGTCAAATCTCGCGCCGTTTTTCGCCATACCACGAAGACACTCGCCGTCGCCGCAAGTGGCGGCAGGGTCCTTACGGTGGGCGGCCGGCGTGTGCAGCGGTCCGTGACGGCCTCTCCGGGCCCCATCTATGATCATACATGTTGGAGGCACAGTCCATACTTTATTGCTTGCCGGAAATCTTCGATTTCCGCAAGCATATTGGTCAGTTGCGTATGTCTGTTTGTCTGTTTGTCTGTTTGTCACCACTCTCCTGGCCACAATTTTGCCACAATAACCTTGAAACTTACAGGGATGTTCGAAAACGTAATTTCTAGGTGCCCTATTGTTTTTGGTCAACATTGCTCCAAGGTCAAGGGTCAAGGTCACGACAGGTATGGTTAACGGTTTTTGCACTATAACTTCGCCATAAATAGGCTTATTCACTTCTGCAATAGCTCATTTTTTTCGTCATCACCTGGCCTTTCTTTTGACATGTAGCTTACTTAAATTTGCCGTTACCATGGTTACATTTTTTGGGCAAAAATCATGGAAATTGGAAATAACACGACCATTTTTTGTAACTTTGTCAATTTTTAAGCTACAGACGTCTGGTTTTGGTCATTATGTACCTTATGGGCAGCTTGACATGATAAAACTGAAAGTCTCGCCAAATCTCGCACCATTTCTCGTCAAACGAGAGTCTTCGAGATTTCATTAAATATGACCTACAGGTTGCATTTTTTTAACAATGGCTTTGAAATTGATATATTTTGTGTTATTTATAAATATCTCGAAATCAGTTTTTCATTTTTTGGAAATAGCCACCAGGGGGCGTGGTACATGAAACACTGTAACATGTCATTTTTCTGCAATATCTCAAAAAATATTAAACGTGACACCATTTTTTTTGGTCGTATCTGAAACTAGGAACATGGGCTTATCTCTTCGCACATGTTGCTTTGTGCTGCCGTTACCATGGTTACCAAATTTTGGGGTAAAACTTGACAATCTGAAAATTCGGAGTTTTCCAGATTCTATCTCTGTTGATATTTGCGATAGAAAGGTCTGGTTTTTGGCGTTAGACAGCATCCCTCTAGTTCTAAGCCGTTCAATCGCAAGTCTCGTCATATCTCGCACCGTTTCTCGTGAAACGAGAACAAGTGACCATTCAAAGAAATGCCTATAATTCTGTCATTTTTCACGCTACAGACACATGGTTTGCAGCGCTGGATAGCGGCTGACACTCGCAGTCACATTCAGGGGTCACATTGTTAGTCTCGTCAAATCTCGCGCCGTTTTTCGCCATACCACGAAGACACTCGCCGTCGCCGCAAGTGGCGGCAGGGTCCTTACGGTGGGCGGCCGGCGTGTGCAGCGGTCCGTGACGGCCTCTCCGGGCCCCATCTATGATCATACATGTTGGAGGCACAGTCCATACTTTATTGCTTGCCGGAAATCTTCGATTTCCGCAAGCATATTGGTCAGTTGCGTATGTCTGTTTGTCTGTTTGTTTGTTTGTCACCACTCTCCTGGCCACAATTTTGCCACAATAACCTTGAAACTTACAGGGATGTTCGAAAACGTAATTTCTAGGTGCCCTATTGTTTTTGGTCAACATTGCTCCAAGGTCAAGGGTCAAGGTCACGACAGGTATGGTTAACGGTTTTTGCACTATAACTTCGCCATAAATAGGCTTATCCACTTCTGCAATAGCTCATTTTTTTCGTCATCACCTGGCCTTTCTTTTGACATGTAGCTTACTTAAATTTGCCGTTACCATGGTTACATTTTTTGGGCAAAAATCATGGAAATTGGAAATAACACGACCATTTTTTGTAACTTTGTCAATTTTTAAGCTACAGACGTCTGGTTTTGGTCATTATGTACCTTATGGGCAGCTTGACATGATAAAACTGAAAGTCTCGCCAAATCTCGCACCATTTCTCGTCAAACGAGAGTCTTCGAGATTTCATTAAATATGACCTACAGGTTGCATTTTTTTAACAATGGCTTTGAAATTGATATATTTTGTGTTATTTATAAATATCTCGAAATCAGTTTTTCATTTTTTGGAAATAGCCACCAGGGGGCGTGGTACATGAAACACTGTAACATGTCATTTTTCTGCAATATCTCAAAAAATATTAAACGTGACACCATTTTTTTTGGTCGTATCTGAAACTAGGAACATGGGCTTATCTCTTCGCACATGTTGCTTTGTGCTGCCGTTACCATGGTTACCAAATTTTGGGGTAAAACTTGACAATCTGAAAATTCGGAGTTTTCCAGATTCTATCTCTGTTGATATTTGCGATAGAAAGGTCTGGTTTTTGGCGTTAGACAGCATCCCTCTAGTTCTAAGCCGTTCAATCGCAAGTCTCGTCATATCTCGCACCGTTTCTCGTGAAACGAGAACAAGTGACCATTCAAAGAAATGCCTATAATTCTGTCATTTTTTACGCTACAGACACATGGTTTGCAGCGCTGGATAGCGGCTGACACTCGCAGTCACATTCAGGGGTCACATTGTTAGTCTCGTCAAATCTCGCGCCGTTTTTCGCCATACCACGAAGACACTCGCCGTCGCCGCAAGTGGCGGCAGGGTCCTTACGGTGGGCGGCCGGCGTGTGCAGCGGTCCGTGACGGCCTCTCCGGGCCCCATCTATGATCATACATGTTGGAGGCACAGTCCATACTTTATTGCTTGCCGGAAATCGAAGATTTCCGCAAGCATATTGGTCAGTTGCGTATGTCTGTTTGTTGCTTGCCGGAATCAGAGATTTCGACAAGTATGTTGATCAGTTCCGTTTGTTGCTTGCCGGAAATCTTCGATTTTCGCAAGCATGTTGATCACCCGCGTATGTTTGTTTGTTTGTTTGTTTGTCTGTCTGTCTGTCTGTTTGTCTGTATGTACACGCGCTACAGGCCACAGTTTTTAAGCAATCGCTCTGAAACTTATCCATAAACTGTAAGATCTGTTCTCCTCGGAGCCTATTGTTTTTGGTCATGATCGGTCAAAGGTCAAGGTCAGGGTCACCAAAAAACCTTAAATCTTTATTTTCTTCATATCTTCGTCAATAATAATCGTAGCCGCATAATCTGTAGCTCATTTTATTCCTCACTATGTTAGCTTTCCAAGTGCTGGCAAATTTTTCCGGTCAATTGTTACCATGGTAACGTATTTTGGGGGGAAAATAAGAAAATTCGAAAATTTCCCTCCAAATTTCTCATTTTTTGAGTTAGAGAGGCCTAGTTTTTTGCAATGCGTAGCGTTTAATATGCTCTATGCGAAATTAATGTGAGTCTCGCAAAATCTCGTGCCATTTGTCGTCAAATGAGACTTTCCGAGATTTCATTAAATATGATTTACAGGTGGCAGTTTTACAGCTAAGGTTCTGAAAGTGACATATTTTCTGTTGTTCTGTATTATCTCAAACTTGTTTTTTCATTTTTCGGAAATAGCCACCAGGGGGCGTGGTACTGGAAACACTGTAACATATCATTTTTCCGCAATATCTAAAAAAATATTAAGCATATAACAATTTTTTTTGTCGCATCTAAAACTAGGATCATTGCCTTATTCCTTCGTACATTTAGCCTTGTGCTGCCGTTACCATGGTGACCAAATTTTGGGGTAAAACTTGACAATCTGAAATACGGAGTGTTCCTGCTTCTGTCTCTGTCAATATTTGCGATAGAACGCTCTGGTTTTTGGCGTTAGATAGCATTAGTTTACTTCTTAGTCTTCAATAGAAAGGCTCGTCATATCTCGCACCGTTTCTCGTGAAACGAGAACACGAGACCATTCAAAGAAATGCCTATAATTCTGTCATTTTTTACGCTACAGACACACGGTTTGCAGCGTTGGATAGCGGCTGACACTCGCAGTCACATTCAGGGGTCACATTGTTAGTCTCGTCAAATCTCGCGCCGTTTTTCGCCAAACCACGAAGACCCGTGCCATCGCCGCAAGTGCCGGCAGGGTCCTTATGGTGGGCGGCCGGCGTGTGCAGCGGTGCGTGTCGGCCTTTCCGGGCCCTGTCTATTATCCTACATGTTGAGGCACAGTCACAACTTTATTGCTTGCCGGAAATCTTCGATTTTCCAAGCATGTTGGTCACCCGCGTATGTTTGTTCCTTCATCTTATGTTTTACACTAATATCTCAAAACTTATGTTTCATTTTCCGGATATGGCTGCTAGGGGGCGTTGCACTAGACACATCCAAACAAATCAGTTTTTGGACATATTTCCGTAAGAGTAAACCTTTGTTACACAAACAGTAACTTATTTTCTTTCTCTTGGCCTTCTGCAAAATATGGTAACGTCATCTGGTGTCCATCTTGTGTTACTTTGTCAGTATGTCTGTCTGTTTGTCAGTTATCTTCAAATTCGCCTACTTGCTGGTTCTTGCATCTCACATATAGCAATCAGATTTTTTGAGGAATCCTTTTGAAACGATTACATCTTATGCCATTCACTAATATTACGAAACGCATTTGTCGTCTTCAGGATATGTCCACTAGAGGGCGCTGCAGTCGAACATCCCCAATATATCATTATTTGGCCATATCTCCAAAACTGGAAACCTCAATTACATAAACTATACCTTATTTTCTTCCTCTGAGTCTTCCCCATGACCTGGTTAAGTCATCTTGTCTTCATCTTGTGTCCCTTTGTCAGTATGTCTGTTTGTTTGTCAGTTGTCCTCAAATTCGCCTGCTTGTTTGTTCTTCCGTCTCACTAATAGAATTCTACAGGCCACAGTTTTGAAAGAATCTTTTTTAAACTATTAAATCATATGTCTTACAGTTATATCTCGAAACAGATTATTAGCGAATCTGTGAGCTTATGCTATGGTGCAGCGTCGTCCGTCGTCTGTAGGTTAACCATATATATCTCAAAAACGGCAGGAACTAGCATTACCAATTTTTTTTGTAAATAAACAGTCATCTGAAAAGCACTATCGGATTTTGTTTATTTTTTGGCTTTCTGCATTTACTGAGATTTTATAGGGAAAAAGCTAAAAAAGCTTTAAAAATTTTCTTCTACGAAACTGTCCGGCCAATTAGGCCAATATTTCTAAGAAATGATCTCTTGAACAATCTATCTCAAGTTTGTTCGATTGGTTTCAGTTCGGAGATTAAACAGGAGGTTGAACTTAGTCATCTGCCAAAAAAGCAAACTAAAATTAAAATCTCAGAAACGGCTAGAGCTGTCATTACCAAATTTTATACCTATATTTGTCTCATATGTCATATCTGAAATTGAGGTATTGGTGGCGCCACTTGCATTGATCTGTTTTTTACAAGGGAAAATGTAATTTTAGACTCCAGGTTATACTCTGTTTTATGATGAAACTGTTAAGCTGATTGGTTTAAACTTTACAAGAATTATTCTATGGTAGGTTTCTGCCAGTTTTATAAGAAGAGATTGGGTAAATGCAACTTTAAAAAAGCAGTGTAGCCAATTGAAAACTATGATTTATTTTCTTCCTCTGAATCTACTCGATAATCTGAGTAGGTCATCTGGTCTTATTCTTGTGTCATTTTTTGAGTATGTCTGTCTGTTTGTCAGTGATCCTAAATTTCGCCTGCTTTGCTGGACCTTGCTTCTTGCAGTTAGCAATTTTCAGGACACAGTTTTGAGGGAATCCTTTTGGAACTGGAACAACATCTTATTTCTTACATTAAAGTCTCAAAAGAAATTTTAATGTTTGGGATATGGCCGCTACCATATATTGGCCATACCTCCGACACTATAAACTCTACCTACTAAAACTATAGCTCATTTTGCTTCTATTTACGTTCCCAACTTTTTTCTGGTAGTCTGTTATCTCAGGTGTGTCAGTATATCTGTCTGTTTTGAGCCAAGTCTACTTTCATGGTCTGTTGTGTGATATATGTCATTCAACATGCAAAACTTTCCAGCAATCGCTCTGAAAGTCATTCAATTGATAGAAAAGCGACAGTTTGTCCTGCTTGTTTCGCTGTCTTATTTCCAGCCATTTCCGGCAAGCGTTCGACCTCTGGTCGTCTAGTTTGTTTGTCTGTATGTCCCCGCTCTACAGGCCACAATTTTGCACCAATCGTCCTGAAACTTATAGATAGAGTGTATAATCGGTTCTTCTGGGAGCCTATTGTTTTTGGTCATGATCGGTCAAGGGTCAAGGTCAGGGTCACCAAAAAGCTCAAAAACGGTTTTTTCTTCATACCTTCGTCAAAAATAGCCGTAGGCACCTAATCTGTAGCCCGTTTTATTTGCCACTGCATGGCCACTTCCAACACTGCAAAATTGCCTCATTTCGCTGTTACCATGGTTACGCAATTTTGGGGAGAAATCATGGAATTTCGTGATATTTTTCAAATTTGCAGCAATTTTACTGATTCTGAGATATTTTATGTAACATAAGAATATCTCGAAACGGGTTTTTCAGATTTTGGAAATGACCGCCAGGGGGCGTTGCAGATGAAAAAACATGAAAATTTGTTTTGGTGCTATACCTCCAGAACTATTAAACATTTGGCCATTTCCATCACAGCACCTTAAACTAGGGTCCATGGGCTTGTTTTTGCGCATAGGTGCCAAAGTGCGCTATTGCCAGATTTCTCTATTTTTGGGGTAAAACCTTTCAATTTTGAAAATATGCAGTTTTCAGCTTCTAACTCTGTCAGTTTTTATGCTAGAGAGGTCAAAATTTTTGCATCTTGTAGCCCTTGGTGAGTTCTCGGTGATCCAACCAAAAATCTTGCAAAATCTCGCACCGTTTCTCGTCGAATGAGATTTCGCGATTTCACGGTGACATGCCCTATAGGCCACAGATATGCAGGCATCCTTTTGAAACTGATACATGTTACGTCATACACTAATATCTCGAAAGCAATTGTTCAGTTTTTGGAAAATTTCCGCTAGGGGGCGCTGCACTGCAACACCGTACCCACTATCATTGTTTAACCATATCTCCAAAACTACACATGTTAGGTACATAAACTGTACACCATATGAATTGGCGTTTCATGGCCTTTCTGCCCATGACCTCTTTTGTTTCATCATACACGGTCCCCACAAATTTTAGCAACTTTGTAAAAATTAAAACCCGCATGCACAAATACATATGCCATCACGCATGCATGCACGTGTTTTAGTATGAAAGACAGACACGCTTTCCCGTGACTGCAAAAATTATAGCGTTCGCCGTATAAAATAAGTGACCACAGGCACTCTTTGCCGGCCGGTTTGCCATTTCTGTCGCGTTATAGTTTATTGCTTGCCGGAATCAGAGATTTCGACAAGTATGTTGATCAGTTCCGTTTGTTTGTTTGTCTGTATGTCCCCGCTCTACAGGGCACAATTTTGCACCAATCGTCCTGAAACTTATAGATAGAGTGTATAATCGGTTCTTCTCGGAGCCTATTGTTTTTGGTCATGATCGGTCAAGGGTCAAGGTCAAGGTCACCAAAAAGCTCAAAAACGGTTTTTTCTTCATAACTTCGTGAAAAATAGCCGTAGGCACCTAATCTGTAGCCCGTTTTATTTGCCACTGCTTGGCCACTTCCAACACTGCAAAATTGCCTCATTTCGCTGTTACCATGGTTACGCAATTTTGGGGAGAAATCATGGAATTTCGTGATATTTTTCAAATTTGCAGCAATTTTACTGTTTCTGAGATATTTTATGTAACATAAGAATATCTCGAAACGGGTTTTTCAGATTTTGGAAATGGCCGCCAGGGGGCGTTGCAAATGAAAAAACATGAAAATTTGTTTTGGTGCTATACCTCCAGAACTATTAAACATTGGGCCATTTCCATCACAGCACCTTAAACTAGGGTCCATGGGCTTATTTTTGCGCATAGGTGCCAAAGTGCGCTATTGCCAGATTTCTCTATTTTTGGGGTAAAACCTTTGAATTTTGAAAATATGCAGTTTTCAGCTTCTAACTCTGTCAGTTTTTATGCCAGAGAGGTCGAAATTTTTGCATCTTGTAGCCCTTGGTGAGTTCTCGGTGATCCAACCAAAAATCGTGCAAAATCTCGCACCGTTTCTCGTCGAATGAGATTTCGCGATTTCACGGTGACATGCCCTATAGGCCACAGATATGCAGGCATCCTTTTGAAACTGATACATACCACGAAGACACGTGCAATTGACGCAAGTGGCGACAGGGTCCTTACGGTGGGTAGCCGTCGTGTGCAGCGGTGCGTGTCGGCCTTTCCGGGCCCTATCTATTATCATACATGTTGGAGGCACAGTCCAGACTTTATTACTTGTATTACTTGCCGGAAATCTTCGATTTTCGAAAGCATGTTGGTCACCCGTGTATGTTTGTTCCTTCATCTTATGTATTATACTAATATCTCAAAAATTATTTTTTATTTTCCCGATATGGCTGCTTGGGGGCGCTACACTTGACCCTTCCAAAAAATCAGTTTTTTTAACATATTTCCGTAAGAGTAAACCTATATTACACAAACTATAGCTTATTTTCTTTCTCTTGGTCTTCTTCAAAACATGGTCAAGTCACCTGGTTTCCATCTAGTGTCACTTTGTCAGTATGTCTGTCTGTTTGTCATTTATCCTCGTATTCGCCTGCTTGCTAGTTTTTGCACTTTAGATATAGCAATCAACAAGTCAGATATGTGGACGAATCCTTTTGAAACTATTACATCTTATGTCATACACTTATATCACGAAACGCATTTGTCGTCTTCAGGATATGTCCACTAGAGGGCGCTGCAGTCGAACATATCCAGTATATCATTATTTGGCCATATCTCCAAAATTATAAGCCTCAATTACATAAACTATAGCTTATTTTCTTCCTCTGAGTCTTCTCCATAACCTGATTAAGTCATCTTTTCTCCATCTTGTGTCCCTTTGTAAGTTTGTCTGTTTGTTTGTCAGTTGTCCTCAAATTCGCCGGCTTTTTGGTTCTTGAGTCTCACTGATAGCATTCTACAGGCCACCGTTTTGAAAGGATCATTTTTAGCTCAGCTGACTTTCAGTCATGCTGGGCTATAGCGATGGGTCTTTGTCCGTCGTCCTTCCATCTGTCCATCCTGCTGACCGGCCGTCCGTCTGTTAGCAGGGCACAAATCGTAACTGTACGGGCTAGGGTCATGAACCCTATGTAGTCTTAGAGGTTCTAAAATGATCTCCTTGCAAACCTGAAATTAGGTCACTGACCTATATTCTCGAAGTTACAGGGTGTGTATGCACCCCCCAGAAATAATTCTTTTAGCTAAAATTTTCATCCAAAACCTTCCATCTTTCACATACAGCTCATCTACCAACAGGGGAAGAACCATAATTATTTTGAAGTCAACAGGTCAAAGGTCAAGGTCACAGGAGTCCCTTTATTTAATGCCTGTGGATGCATTTTAAGCCAAATCTTTCATCCCAATTCTTTGAACTTTTACATATATTTCACCTACTAAGAGGGAGAAGAATCCTATAGATTTTTAGGTCACAAGATCAAAGATCAGGGTCACAGGATCCAATTTTTTTAAAAGGTTGTGAAAACATTTCAAGCTAGACATTTCATTCCAAACTTCCCATCACTGATATCGCTTCTCTGCCAACAGGGGAAAAGACCTGTTGAATTTGAGGTCAAAGGTGAAGTTCACTGCACCCACTTTTTGTGTGGAGTCATTTTCAGGAAACTTTTCAATCTATACCTTCCATTTGTCATATATGGCTTACCTACCAATAGGGGAAGAAGCCTATCGATGTCGAGTTCAAAAGGTCAAAGGTCAAGGACACATTACTTAATTATTCTAAATGGTTGTGAACATTTTGCAAGTGAAACTGTTCAACCCAAACCTTCAGTCTTTCACATATGCCATATCTATGCATCACTCAATTTGATTCAAACTTCATATTTATAAGCACCCGTTTCTCAATAATTCTTGCATGGATTTCCTTGATTTTTGCTATATATTTTGATCTTATATTTGCCCTTTTTGGTGTTTCTTTTGAGACTGACAGGTATCAAGCAAGCTGTGGGAATAGTTACTGATAGCTTAACAATCATTCATTTTTCCTAAGACCATCAAGTCACTGTGTTTTAACCAGACATAGGTGATGTATATTTCTGTTGTCGTAGAAAATTTCAACATATTGGCAAATTGGTTCTTCAAAATGTGACTGGAAGTTGTGAATCTCAGCCCATGATGTGGCAGGTCATGCTTTGCAGCTGAGCGTCATGACCCATGGGTCACTTGTTAAACTATTACATCTTACATCTTACAGTAATATCTCGAAACAGATTATTCATTTTCTGGATATTGCCAATAGGGGGCGTTGCACTCGCCTCTCCCCTATATATATTTCTTTGCCAAATCTACAAAACTATAAACTTCAATTACAAACACCATATCTCCGACATTATAAACTCTACCTTCACTTGTAGTCTATTATCTCAGGTGTGTCAGTATATTTGTCTGTTTTGAGCTATGTCTGATTTCATGTTCTTTTGTGTGATATATGTCGTTCAACAGGCCAAACGTTCCAGCAATCGCTTTAAAAGTCATTCAATTGATAGAAAACCGTCAGTTTGTCCTGTTTGTCCATCTGTCTGTCATTTAAGTCCGGCAAGCTCTCGACCTATGGTCGTCTAGTCTGTTTGTCTGTTTGTTGCTTGCCGGAATCAGAGATTTCGACAAGTATGTTGATCAGTTCCGTTTGTTTGTTTGTCTGTATGTCCCCGCTCTACAGGCCACAATTTTGCACCAATCGTCCTGAAACTTATAGATAGAGTGTATAATCGGTTCTTCTCGGAGCCTATTGTTTTTGGTCATGATCGGTCAAGGGTCAAGGTCAGGGTCACCAAAAAGCTCAAAAACGGTTTTCTCTTCATACCTTCGTCAAAAATAGCCGTAGGCACCTAATCTGTAGCCCGTTTTATTTGCCACTGCATGGCCACTTCCAACACTGCAAAATTGCCTCATTTCGCTGTTACCATGGTTACGCAATTTTGGGGAGTAATCATGGAATTTCGTGATATTTTTCAAATTTGCAGCAATTTTACTGATTCTGAGATATTTTATGTAACATAAGAATATCTCGAAACGGGTTTTTCAGATTTTGGAAATGGCCGCCAGGGGGCGTTGCAGATGAAAAAACATGAAAATTTGTTTTGGTGCTATACCTCCAGAACTATTAAACATTGGGCCATTTCCATCACAGCACCTTAAACTAGGGTCCATGGGCTTATTTTTGCGCATAGGTGCCAAAGTGCGCTATTGCCAGATTTCTCTATTTTTGGGGTAAAACCTTTGAATTTTGAAAATATGCAGTTTTCAGCTTCTAACTCTGTCAGTTTTTATGCTAGAGAGGTCAAAAGTTTTGCATCTTGTAGCCCTTGGTGAGTTCTCGGTGATCCAACCAAAAATCTTGCAAAATCTCGCGCCGTTTCTCGTCGAATGAGATTTCGCGATTTCACGGTGACATGCCCTATAGGCCACAGATATGCAGGCATCCTTTTGAAACTGATACATGTTACGTCATACACTAATATCTCGAAAGCAATTGTTCAGTTTTAGGAAAATTACCGCTAGGGGGCGCTGCACTGCAACCCCGTACCTACTATCATTGTTTAACCATATCTCCACAACTACACATTTTAGGTACATAAACTGTACACCATATGAATTGGGCTTTCATGGCCTTTCTGCCCATGACCTCTTTTGTTTAATCATACATGGTCCCCGCCAATTTTAACAACTTTGTAAAAATTAAAACCCGCATGCACAAATACATATGCCATCACGCATGCATGCACGCGTTTTAGTATGAAAGACAGACACGCTTTCACGTGACTGCAAAAATTATAGCGTTCGCCGTATAAAATAAGTGGCCACAGGCACTCTTTGCGGGCCGGTTTGCCATTTCTGTCGCGTTATAGTTTATTGCTTGCCGGAATCAGAGATTTCGACAAGTATGTTGATCAGTTCCGTTTGTTGCTTGCCGGAAGATTTCCGGCAAGCATGTTGGTCAGTTGCGTATGTCCGGTTGTCTGTTTGTTTTTTTGTTTTTTTTGTGTGTTTGTCTGCGCTCTCCTGGCCACAATTTTGCAGCAATCGACATGACCCTTACAGGGTTGATTGACAACCAAACACCCTGGAACCCTATTGTTTTTGGTCAACATTGCTCCAAGGTCAAGGGTCAAGGTCACGACAGGCGTGGTTAATGGTTTTTGCACTATAACTTCGCCATAAATAGGCTTATCTACTTCTGCAATAGCTCATTTTTTTCGTCATCACCTGGCCTTTCTTTTGATATGTAGCTTACTTAAATTTGCCGTTACCATGGTTACATTTTTTGGGCAAAATTCATGGGAATTGGAAATAACACGACCATTTTTTTGTAACTTTGTCAGTTTTTAAGCTAGGCAGATCTAGTTTTCGGCATTTTGTTCCACATGACCAGCTTTACACGACAGAACTGAAAGTTACGCCAAATCTCGCGCCATATCTCGTCAAACGAGAAAAAACGAGACTTCGCGGAAATGCTAATAACTCGGCGACTTTTACAGCTAGACAGGTCTGGTTTTCGGCATTTCGTTCCACCAAACAAGCTTGACACGACAGAGCTGCAAGACAGGCCAAATCTCGCACGGTATCTCGTCAAACGAGAAAACACGGGATTTCACGGAAATGCTTATAACTGGGCCAGTTTTACAGCTAGACAAGTCTGGTTTTCGGCATTTAGTTCCACTAGACCAGCTTGACACGACAGATATGCAAGTGCCGTTACCATGGTTACATTTTTTGGGCAAAAATCATGGAAATTGGAAATAACACGACCATTTTTTGTAACTTTGTCAGTTTTTAAGCTAGGCAGATCTAGTTTTCGAAATTTTGTTCCACATGACCAGCTTGACACGACAGAACTGAAAGTCACGCCACATCTCGCGCCATATCTCGTCAAACGAGAAAAAACGAGACTTCGCGGAAATGCTTATAACTCGGCGACTTTTACAGCTAGACAGGTCTGGTTTTCGGCATTTCGTTCCACCAAACAAGCTTGACACGACAGAGCTGCAAGACAGGTCAAATCTCGCACCGTATCTCGTCAAACGAGAAAACACGGGATTTCACGGAAATGCTTATAACTGGGCCAGTCTTACAGCTAGACACGTCTGGTTTCCGGCATTTCCTTCCACATGACCAGCGTGACACGATAGATGTGCAAGTCAGGCCAAATCTGGCACCCTATCTCATCAAACGAGAAAACACGAGATTTCACGGAAATGCTTATAACTCGGCGAGTTTTACAGCTAGACAGGTCTAGTTTTCGGCATTTTCTTTCAAATGACCAGCAGGACATGACAGAACTGAAGGTCAGGCCGAATGTCGCACCGTATCTCGTCAAACGAGAAAACATGAGATTTCACGGCATTGGTTATAACTTTGCGAGTTTTACAGATAGACACGTCTGGTTTTCGGCATTTTGTTCCACTAGACCAGCTTGACACGACAGACATGCATGTCAGGCAAAATCTCGCACCGTATCCCGTCAAACAAGAAAACACGAGATTTCACGGAACTGCAGCTAGACAGGTCTAGTTTTCGGCATTTAGTTCCTCATGACCCGCTTGACATGACAGAACTCCAAGTCAGGCACAATCTCGCACCGTATCTCGTCAAACGAGAAAACACGAGATTTCACCAAAATGCTTTTAACTCGGCGATTTTTACAGGTACGAAGGTCTAGTTTTCGGCATTGTGTCACATATGAACTGCTTGATTAGATAAAGCCATAAGTCTGCCCAAATCTCGCACCATATCTCGTCAAACGAGAAAACACGAGAGTACACGGAAATGCTTATAACTCGGCGCCTTTTACAACAAAGTAGTTCTAGTTTTCGGCATTTTGTCACATATGACCAGCTTGACATGACAAACCTGAAAACGTCTCACTGCTTGTTGTCAAACGAGATTAACGGGATTTCATGAAAAAATTTTGAACTTGGTCCCTTTTACACTAGAAAGATATGCAGCTGTTAAAGGTCAGCATGCATAAATAAACATATTATCCGTTTCTGCTGCCCCCACAATGTTGCTCATTCATATGACTGTTTCTACATGCACTCTCTGTCTATCTGTCTGTATCATTTCCATTTCCGGCAAGCGCGTGACCTCTGGTCATCTTGTTTGTTTGTCACCACTCTCCTGGCCACAATTTTGCCACAATAACCTTGAAACTTACAGGGATGTTCGAAAACGTAATTTCTAGGTGCCCTATTGTTTTTGGTCAACATTGCTCCAAGGTCAAGGGTCAAGGTCACGACAGGTATGGTTAACGGTTTTTGCACTATAACTTCGCCATAAATAGGCTTATCCACTTCTGCAATAGCTCATTTTTTTCGTCATCACCTGGCCTTTCTTTTGACATGTAGCTTACTTAAATTTGCCGTTACCATGGTTACATTTTTTGGGCAAAAATCATGGAAATTGGAAATAACACGACCATTTTTTGTAACTTTGTCAATTTTTAAGCTACAGACGTCTGGTTTTGGTCATTATGTACCTTATGGGCAGCTTGACATGATAAAACTGAAAGTCTCGCCAAATCTCGCACCATTTCTCGTCAAACGAGAGTCTTCGAGATTTCATTAAATATGACCTACAGGTTGCATTTTTTTAACAATGGCTTTGAAATTGATATATTTTGTGTTATTTATAAATATCTCGAAATCGGTTTTTCATTTTTTGGAAATAGCCACCAGGGGGCGTGGTACATGAAACACTGTAACATGTCATTTTTCTGCAATATCTCAAAAAATATTAAACGTGACACCATTTTTTTTGGTCGTATCTGAAACTAGGAACATGGGCTTATCTCTTCGCACATGTTGCTTTGTGCTGCCGTTACCATGGTTACCAAATTTTGGGGTAAAACTTGACAATCTGAAAATTCGGAGTTTTCCAGATTCTATCTCTGTTGATATTTACGATAGAAAGGTCTGGTTTTTGGCGTTAGACAGCATCCCTCTAGTTCTAAGCCGTTCAATCGCAAGTCTCGTCATATCTCGCACCGTTTCTCGTGAAACGAGAACAAGTGACCATTCAAAGAAATGCCTATAATTCTGTCATTTTTCACGCTACAGACACATGGTTTGCAGCGCTGGATAGCGGCTGACACTCGCAGTCACATTCAGGGGTCACATTGTTAGTCTCGTCAAATCTCGCGCCGTTTTTCGCCATACCACGAAGACACTCGCCGTCGCCGCAAGTGGCGGCGGGGTCCTTACGGTGGGCGGCCGGCGTGTGCAGCGGTCCGTGACGGCCTCTCCGGGCCCCATCTATGATCATACATGTTGGAGGCACAGTCCATACTTTATTGCTTGCCGGAAATCTTCGATTTCCGCAAGCATATTGGTCAGTTGCGTATGTCTGTTTGTCTGTTTGTCTGTTTGTCACCACTCTCCTGGCCACAATTTTGCCACAATAACCTTGAAACTTACAGGGATGTTCGAAAACGTAATTTCTAGGTGCCCTATTGTTTTTGGTCAACATTGCTCCAAGGTCAAGGGTCAAGGTCACGACAGGTATGGTTAACGGTTTTTGCACTATAACTTCGCCATAAATAGGCTTATCCACTTCTGCAATAGCTCATTTTTTTCGTCATCACCTGGCCTTTCTTTTGACATGTAGCTTACTTAAATTTGCCGTTACCATGGTTACATTTTTTGGGCAAAAATCATGGAAATTGGAAATAACACGACCATTTTTTGTAACTTTGTCAATTTTTAAGCTACAGACGTCTGGTTTTGGTCATTATGTACCTTATGGGCAGCTTGACATGATAAAACTGAAAGTCTCGCCAAATCTCGCACCATTTCTCGTCAAACGAGAGTCTTCGAGATTTCATTAAATATGACCTACAGGTTGCATTTTTTTAACAATGGCTTTGAAATTGATATATTTTGTGTTATTTATAAATATCTCGAAATCAGTTTTTCATTTTTTGGAAATAGCCACCAGGGGGCGTGGTACATGAAACACTGTAACATGTCATTTTTCTGCAATATCTCAAAAAATATTAAACGTGACACCATTTTTTTTGGTCGTATCTGAAACTAGGAACATGGGCTTATCTCTTCGCACATGTTGCTTTGTGCTGCCGTTACCATGGTTACCAAATTTTGGGGTAAAACTTGACAATCTGAAAATTCGGAGTTTTCCAGATTCTATCTCTGTTGATATTTGCGATAGAAAGGTCTGGTTTTTGGCGTTAGACAGCATCCCTCTAGTTCTAAGCCGTTCAATCGCAAGTCTCGTCATATCTCGCACCGTTTCTCGTGAAACGAGAACAAGTGACCATTCAAAGAAATGCCTATAATTCTGTCATTTTTCACGCTACAGACACATGGTTTGCAGCGCTGGATAGCGGCTGACACTCGCAGTCACATTCAGGGGTCACATTGTTAGTCTCGTCAAATCTCGCGCCGTTTTTCGCCATACCACGAAGACACTCGCCGTCGCCGCAAGTGGCGGCAGGGTCCTTACGGTGGGCGGCCGGCGTGTGCAGCGGTCCGTGACGGCCTCTCCGGGCCCCATCTATGATCATACATGTTGGAGGCACAGTCCATACTTTATTGCTTGCCGGAAATCGAAGATTTCCGCAAGCATATTGGTCAGTTGCGTATGTCTGTTTGTTGCTTGCCGGAATCAGAGATTTCGACAAGTATGTTGATCAGTTCCGTTTGTTTGTTTGTCTGTATGTCCCCGCTCTACAGGCCACAATTTTGCACCAATCGTCCTGAAACTTATAGATAGAGTGTATAATCGGTTCTTCTGGGAGCCTATTGTTTTTGGTCATGATCGGTCAAGGGTCAAGGTCAGGGTCACCAAAAAGCTCAAAAACGGTTTTTTCTTCATACCTTCGTCAAAAATAGCCGTAGGCACCTAATCTGTAGCCCGTTTTATTTGCCACTGCATGGCCACTTCCAACACTGCAAAATTGCCTCATTTCGCTGTTACCATGGTTACGCAATTTTGGGGAGAAATCATGGAATTTCGTGATATTTTTCAAATTTGCAGCAATTTTACTGATTCTGAGATATTTTATGTAACATAAGAATATCTCGAAACGGGTTTTTCAGATTTTGGAAATGACCGCCAGGGGGCGTTGCAGATGAAAAAACATGAAAATTTGTTTTGGTGCTATACCTCCAGAACTATTAAACATTTGGCCATTTCCATCACAGCACCTTAAACTAGGGTCCATGGGCTTGTTTTTGCGCATAGGTGCCAAAGTGCGCTATTGCCAGATTTCTCTATTTTTGGGGTAAAACCTTTCAATTTTGAAAATATGCAGTTTTCAGCTTCTAACTCTGTCAGTTTTTATGCTAGAGAGGTCAAAATTTTTGCATCTTGTAGCCCTTGGTGAGTTCTCGGTGATCCAACCAAAAATCTTGCAAAATCTCGCACCGTTTCTCGTCGAATGAGATTTCGCGATTTCACGGTGACATGCCCTATAGGCCACAGATATGCAGGCATCCTTTTGAAACTGATACATGTTACGTCATACACTAATATCTCGAAAGCAATTGTTCAGTTTTTGGAAAATTTCCGCTAGGGGGCGCTGCACTGCAACACCGTACCCACTATCATTGTTTAACCATATCTCCAAAACTACACATGTTAGGTACATAAACTGTACACCATATGAATTGGCGTTTCATGGCCTTTCTGCCCATGACCTCTTTTGTTTCATCATACACGGTCCCCACAAATTTTAGCAACTTTGTAAAAATTAAAACCCGCATGCACAAATACATATGCCATCACGCATGCATGCACGTGTTTTAGTATGAAAGACAGACACGCTTTCCCGTGACTGCAAAAATTATAGCGTTCGCCGTATAAAATAAGTGACCACAGGCACTCTTTGCCGGCCGGTTTGCCATTTCTGTCGCGTTATAGTTTATTGCTTGCCGGAATCAGAGATTTCGACAAGTATGTTGATCAGTTCCGTTTGTTTGTTTGTCTGTATGTCCCCGCTCTACAGGCCACAATTTTGCACCAATCGTCCTGAAACTTATAGATAGAGTGTATAATCGGTTCTTCTGGGAGCCTATTGTTTTTGGTCATGATCGGTCAAGGGTCAAGGTCAGGGTCACCAAAAAGCTCAAAAACGGTTTTTTCTTCATACCTTCGTCAAAAATAGCCGTAGGCACCTAATCTGTAGCCCGTTTTATTTGCCACTGCATGGCCACTTCCAACACTGCAAAATTGCCTCATTTCGCTGTTACCATGGTTACGCAATTTTGGGGAGAAATCATGGAATTTCGTGATATTTTTCAAATTTGCAGCAATTTTACTGATTCTGAGATATTTTATGTAACATAAGAATATCTCGAAACGGGTTTTTCAGATTTTGGAAATGACCGCCAGGGGGCGTTGCAGATGAAAAAACATGAAAATTTGTTTTGGTGCTATACCTCCAGAACTATTAAACATTTGGCCATTTCCATCACAGCACCTTAAACTAGGGTCCATGGGCTTGTTTTTGCGCATAGGTGCCAAAGTGCGCTATTGCCAGATTTCTCTATTTTTGGGGTAAAACCTTTCAATTTTGAAAATATGCAGTTTTCAGCTTCTAACTCTGTCAGTTTTTATGCTAGAGAGGTCAAAATTTTTGCATCTTGTAGCCCTTGGTGAGTTCTCGGTGATCCAACCAAAAATCTTGCAAAATCTCGCACCGTTTCTCGTCGAATGAGATTTCGCGATTTCACGGTGACATGCCCTATAGGCCACAGATATGCAGGCATCCTTTTGAAACTGATACATGTTACGTCATACACTAATATCTCGAAAGCAATTGTTCAGTTTTTGGAAAATTTCCGCTAGGGGGCGCTGCACTGCAACACCGTACCCACTATCATTGTTTAACCATATCTCCAAAACTACACATGTTAGGTACATAAACTGTACACCATATGAATTGGCGTTTCATGGCCTTTCTGCCCATGACCTCTTTTGTTTCATCATACACGGTCCCCACAAATTTTAGCAACTTTGTAAAAATTAAAACCCGCATGCACAAATACATATGCCATCACGCATGCATGCACGTGTTTTAGTATGAAAGACAGACACGCTTTCCCGTGACTGCAAAAATTATAGCGTTCGCCGTATAAAATAAGTGACCACAGGCACTCTTTGCCGGCCGGTTTGCCATTTCTGTCGCGTTATAGTTTATTGCTTGCCGGAATCAGAGATTTCGACAAGTATGTTGATCAGTTCCGTTTGTTTGTTTGTCTGTATGTCCCCGCTCTACAGGCCACAATTTTGCACCAATCGTCCTGAAACTTATAGATAGAGTGTATAATCGGTTCTTCTGGGAGCCTATTGTTTTTGGTCATGATCGGTCAAGGGTCAAGGTCAGGGTCACCAAAAAGCTCAAAAACGGTTTTTTCTTCATACCTTCGTCAAAAATAGCCGTAGGCACCTAATCTGTAGCCCGTTTTATTTGCCACTGCATGGCCACTTCCAACACTGCAAAATTGCCTCATTTCGCTGTTACCATGGTTACGCAATTTTGGGGAGAAATCATGGAATTTCGTGATATTTTTCAAATTTGCAGCAATTTTACTGATTCTGAGATATTTTATGTAACATAAGAATATCTCGAAACGGGTTTTTCAGATTTTGGAAATGACCGCCAGGGGGCGTTGCAGATGAAAAAACATGAAAATTTGTTTTGGTGCTATACCTCCAGAACTATTAAACATTTGGCCATTTCCATCACAGCACCTTAAACTAGGGTCCATGGGCTTGTTTTTGCGCATAGGTGCCAAAGTGCGCTATTGCCAGATTTCTCTATTTTTGGGGTAAAACCTTTCAATTTTGAAAATATGCAGTTTTCAGCTTCTAACTCTGTCAGTTTTTATGCTAGAGAGGTCAAAATTTTTGCATCTTGTAGCCCTTGGTGAGTTCTCGGTGATCCAACCAAAAATCTTGCAAAATCTCGCACCGTTTCTCGTCGAATGAGATTTCGCGATTTCACGGTGACATGCCCTATAGGCCACAGATATGCAGGCATCCTTTTGAAACTGATACATGTTACGTCATACACTAATATCTCGAAAGCAATTGTTCAGTTTTTGGAAAATTTCCGCTAGGGGGCGCTGCACTGCAACACCGTACCCACTATCATTGTTTAACCATATCTCCAAAACTACACATGTTAGGTACATAAACTGTACACCATATGAATTGGCGTTTCATGGCCTTTCTGCCCATGACCTCTTTTGTTTCATCATACAC
Organism: Sipunculus nudus; assembly: GCA_026874595.1. Classification (NCBI taxonomy): domain Eukaryota; kingdom Metazoa; phylum Annelida; class Sipuncula; order Golfingiida; family Sipunculidae; genus Sipunculus; species Sipunculus nudus. The sequence goes on from CM049321.1 coordinate 31,809,575, forward strand.
GGTCCCCACAAATTTTAGCAACTTTGTAAAAATTAAAACCCGCATGCACAAATACATATGCCATCACGCATGCATGCACGTGTTTTAGTATGAAAGACAGACACGCTTTCCCGTGACTGCAAAAATTATAGCGTTCGCCGTATAAAATAAGTGACCACAGGCACTCTTTGCCGGCCGGTTTGCCATTTCTGTCGCGTTATAGTTTATTGCTTGCCGGAATCAGAGATTTCGACAAGTATGTTGATCAGTTCCGTTTGTTTGTTTGTCTGTATGTCCCCGCTCTACAGGCCACAATTTTGCACCAATCGTCCTGAAACTTATAGATAGAGTGTATAATCGGTTCTTCTGGGAGCCTATTGTTTTTGGTCATGATCGGTCAAGGGTCAAGGTCAGGGTCACCAAAAAGCTCAAAAACGGTTTTTTCTTCATACCTTCGTCAAAAATAGCCGTAGGCACCTAATCTGTAGCCCGTTTTATTTGCCACTGCATGGCCACTTCCAACACTGCAAAATTGCCTCATTTCGCTGTTACCATGGTTACGCAATTTTGGGGAGAAATCATGGAATTTCGTGATATTTTTCAAATTTGCAGCAATTTTACTGATTCTGAGATATTTTATGTAACATAAGAATATCTCGAAACGGGTTTTTCAGATTTTGGAAATGACCGCCAGGGGGCGTTGCAGATGAAAAAACATGAAAATTTGTTTTGGTGCTATACCTCCAGAACTATTAAACATTTGGCCATTTCCATCACAGCACCTTAAACTAGGGTCCATGGGCTTGTTTTTGCGCATAGGTGCCAAAGTGCGCTATTGCCAGATTTCTCTATTTCTGGGGTAAAACCTTTCAATTTTGAAAATATGCAGTTTTCAGCTTCTAACTCTGTCAGTTTTTATGCTAGAGAGGTCAAAATTTTTGCATCTTGTAGCCCTTGGTGAGTTCTCGGTGATCCAACCAAAAATCTTGCAAAATCTCGCACCGTTTCTCGTCGAATGAGATTTCGCGATTTCACGGTGACATGCCCTATAGGCCACAGATATGCAGGCATCCTTTTGAAACTGATACATGTTACGTCATACACTAATATCTCGAAAGCAATTGTTCAGTTTTTGGAAAATTTCCGCTAGGGGGCGCTGCACTGCAACCCCGTACCTACTATCATTGGTTAACCATATCTCCAAAACTACACATGTTAGGTACATAAACTGTACACCATATGAATTGGCGTTTCATGGCCTTTCTGCCCATGACCTCTTTTGTTTCATCATACACGGTCCCCACAAATTTTAGCGACTTTGTAAAAATTAAAACCCGCATGCACAAATACATATGCCATCACGCATGCATGCACGCGTTTTAGTATGAAAGACAGACACGCTTTCCCGTGACTGCAAAAATTATAGCGTTCGCCGTATAAAATAAGTGACCACAGGCACTCTTTGCCGGCCGGTTTGCCATTTCTGTCGCGTTATAGTTTATTGCTTGCCGGAATCAGAGATTTCGACAAGTATGTTGATCAGTTCCGTTTGTTTGTTTGTCTGTATGTCCCCGCTCTACAGGCCACAATTTTGCACCAATCGTCCTGAAACTTATACATAGAGTGTATAATCGGTTCTTCTGGGAGCCTATTGTTTTTGGTCATGATCGGTCAAGGGTCAAGGTCAGGGTCACCAAAAAGCTCAAAAACGGTTTTTTCTTCATACCTTCGTCAAAAATAGCCGTAGGCACCTAATCTGTAGCCCGTTTTATTTGCCACTGCATGGCCACTTCCAACACTGCAAAATTGCCTCATTTCGCTGTTACCATGGTTACGCAATTTTGGGGAGAAATCATGGAATTTCGTGATATTTTTCAAATTTGCAGCAATTTTACTGATTCTGAGATATTTTATGTAACATAAGAATATCTCGAAACGGGTTTTTCAGATTTTGGAAATGACCGCCAGGGGGCGTTGCAGATGAAAAAACATGAAAATTTGTTTTGGTGCTATACCTCCAGAACTATTAAACATTGGGCCATTTGCATCACAGCACCTTAAACTAGGGTCCATGGGCTTGTTTTTGCGCATAGGTGCCAAAGTGCGCTATTGCCAGATTTCTCTATTTTTGGGGTAAAACCTTTCAATTTTGAAAATATGCAGTTTTCAGCTTCTAACTCTGTCAGTTTTTATGCTAGAGAGGTCAAAATTTTTGCATCTTGTAGCCCTTGGTGAGTTCTCGGTGATCCAACCAAAAATCTTGCAAAATCTCGCACCGTTTCTCGTCGAATGAGATTTCGCGATTTCACGGTGACATGCCCTATAGGCCACAGATATGCAGGCATCCTTTTGAAACTGATACATGTTACGTCATACACTAATATCTCGAAAGCAATTGTTCAGTTTTTGGAAAATTTCCGCTAGGGGGCGCTGCACTGCAACCCCGTACCTACTATCATTGGTTAACCATATCTCCAAAACTACACATGTTAGGTACATAAACTGTACACCATATGAATTGGCGTTTCATGGCCTTTCTGCCCATGACCTCTTTTGTTTCATCATACACGGTCCCCACAAATTTTAGCGACTTTGTAAAAATTAAAACCCGCATGCACAAATACATATGCCATCACGCATGCATGCACGCGTTTTAGTATGAAAGACAGACACGCTTTCCCGTGACTGCAAAAATTATAGCGTTCGCCGTATAAAATAAGTGACCACAGGCACTCTTTGCCGGCCGGTTTGCCATTTCTGTCGCGTTATAGTTTATTGCTTGCCGGAATCAGAGATTTCGACAAGTATGTTGATCAGTTCCGTTTGTTTGTTTGTCTGTATGTCCCCGCTCTACAGGCCACAATTTTGCACCAATCGTCCTGAAACTTATACATAGAGTGTATAATCGGTTCTTCTGGGAGCCTATTGTTTTTGGTCATGATCGGTCAAGGGTCAAGGTCAGGGTCACCAAAAAGCTCAAAAACGGTTTTTTCTTCATACCTTCGTCAAAAATAGCCGTAGGCACCTAATCTGTAGCCCGTTTTATTTGCCACTGCATGGCCACTTCCAACACTGCAAAATTGCCTCATTTCGCTGTTACCATGGTTACGCAATTTTGGGGAGAAATCATGGAATTTCGTGATATTTTTCAAATTTGCAGCAATTTTACTGATTCTGAGATATTTTATGTAACATAAGAATATCTCGAAACGGGTTTTTCAGATTTTGGAAATGACCGCCAGGGGGCGTTGCAGATGAAAAAACATGAAAATTTGTTTTGGTGCTATACCTCCAGAACTATTAAACATTGGGCCATTTCCATCACAGCACCTTAAACTAGGGTCCATGGGCTTGTTTTTGCGCATAGGTGCCAAAGTGCGCTATTGCCAGATTTCTCTATTTTTGGGGTAAAACCTTTCAATTTTGAAAATATGCAGTTTTCAGCTTCTAACTCTGTCAGTTTTTATGCTAGAGAGGTCAAAATTTTTGCATCTTGTAGCCCTTGGTGAGTTCTCGGTGATCCAACCAAAAATCTTGCAAAATCTCGCACCGTTTCTCGTCGAATGAGATTTCGCGATTTCACGGTGACATGCCCTATAGGCCACAGATATGCAGGCATCCTTTTGAAACTGATACATACCACGAAGACACGTGCAATTGCCGCAAGTGGCGACAGGGTCCTTACGGTGGGCAGCCGACGTGTGCAGCGGTGCGTGTCCGATTTTCCGGGCCCCATCTATTATCGTACATGTTGGAGGCACAGTCACAACTTTATTGCTTGCCGGAAATCTTCGATTTCTGCAAGCAGGTTGGTCAGTCGCGGATGTCTGTTTGTCTGTTTGTCTGTCTGTCTGTCTGTGTACTCTCTACAGGCCACAATTTTGCAGCAATTGCTTTTAAACTTACACAGATGGTAGACAAGGAAAAGTCCTGGAGGCCTATTGTTTTTGGGCAATATAGGTCAAAGGTCAAGGTCAAGGTCATCAAAAGTTCCTAAAGTGCTCTTTTCTTCATATCTCCATTACTATTTGTCATAGCCACTTCAAACATGGCTCATTTTAATCGGCATTCCAAGGCATTTCTTCTGATATATATGTTGCTGAAATCTGCTGTTTCTATGGTCACACATTTTTGGGGAAAACTCATGATTTTCGAAAATAAAAGGCCTAATTTTTCTAACTTTGTCATTTTTAAAGCTAGAGAGTTCTAGTTTTTTGCATCAGATAGTACTAAATAAGCTTTTTATCATACAAGTGAAAGTCTCTTAAAATCTCGCACCATTTCTCGTCAAACGAGAATTTTCGAGATTTCATTAAATATGGCTTACAGGTCGCATTTTTTAAACTATGACTTTGAAAATGACATATTTTGTGTTATTTAGAAATATCTCGAAACCAATTTTTCATTTTTTGGAAATAGCCACCAGGGGGCGTGGTACATGAAACACTGTAACATATCATTTTTCTGCAATATCTCAAAAAATATTAAACGTGACACCATTTTTTTGTCGTATCTGAAACTAGGAACATTGGCTTATCCCTTCGCACATGTAGCTTTGTGCTGCCGTTACCATGGTTACCGAATTTTGGGGTAAAACTTGACAATCTGAAAATGCGGAGTTTTCCAGCTTCTATCTCTGTTGATATTTGCGATAGAAAGGTCTGGTTTTTGGCGTTAGACAGCATCCCTCTAGTTCCAAGCCGTTCAATCGCAAGTCTCGTCATATCCCGCACCGTTTCTCGTGAAACGAGAACACGTGACCATTCAAAGAAATGCCCATAATTCTGTCATTTTTGACGCTACAGACACATGGTTTGCAGCGCTGCATAGCGGCTGACACTCGCGGTCACATTCAGGGGTTACATTGTTAGTCTCGTCAAATCTCGCGCCGTTTTACGCCAAACCACGAAGACACGTGCCGTCGCCGCAAGTGGCGGCAGGGTCCTTACGGTGGGCGGCCGGCGTGTGCAGCGGTCCGTGACGGCCTCTCCGGGCCCCATCTATTATCGTACATGTTGGAGGCACAGTCACAACTTTATTGCTTGCCGGAAATCTTCGATTTCTGCAAGCAGGTTGGTCAGTCGCGGATGTCTGTTTGTCTGTTTGTTGCTTGCCGGAAATCTTCGATTTCTGCAAGCAGGTTGGTCAGTCGCGGATGTCTGTTTGTTGCTTGCCGGAAATCTTCGATTTCTGCAAGCAGGTTGGTCAGTCGCGGATGTCTGTTTGTTACTTGCCGGAATCAAAGATTCGGCAAGTATGTTGATCACTTGCGTATGTTTGTTTGTCTGTTTGTCTGTTTGTCTGTTTGTCTGTTTGTCTGTTTGTCTGTCTGTCTGTCTGTGCTCTACAGGCCACAATTTTTCACCGATCGCTCTGAAACTTATAGATATAGTGTAAGATCGGTTCTCCTCGGAGCCTATTGTTTTTGGTCATGATCGGTGAAAGGTCAAGGTCAGTGTCACCAAAAGACCTAAAATTTTTATTTTCTTCATATCTTCGTCAATAATAATCGTAGCCGCATAATCTGTAGCTCATTTTACTCCTCTTTATGTTAGCTTTCCAATTGCTATCAAATTTTTCCGGTCAGTTGTTACCATGGTAACGTATTTTTGGGGGAAAATCTGAAAATTCGAAAATTTGACTCCAAATTTCTCATTTTTTAAGTTAGAGAGGTCTAGTTTTTTGCATTGTGTAGCATTTAATATGCTCTATGGAAAATTAATGCAAGTCTCGCAAAATCTCCTGCCATTTTTCGTCAAACGAGATTTTTCGAGATTTCATTAAATACGATTTTGAGGTGGCAGTTTTACAGCTAACGTTCTAAAAGTGACATATTTTCTGTTTTTCTGTATTATCTCGAACTTGTTTTTTCATTTTTCGAAAATAGCCACCAGGGGGCGTGGTACCGGAAACACTACAACTTTTCATTTTTCCGCAATATCTAAAAAAATATTAAGCATATAACAATTTTCTTTGTCGCATCTAAAACTAGGATCATTGCCTTATTCCTTCCTATATATAGCCTTGTGCTGCCGTTACCATGGTTACCAAATTTTGGGGTTAAACTTGACGATCTGAAAATATGTAGTTTTTGGCTTCTATCTCGGTTGATATTTATGCTTTAAGGGTCTAGTTTTTAGCATAAGGCTGCTTTCTTTTGGGTTTAAGCTATTCCATTGCAATTCTCGTCAAATCTCGCTCGGTTTATTGCCAAACGAGAAATTACGAGATTTCACAGAAATGCTTATAACTTGATCACGGTTAATGCTAAAATGGAGTAGTTTTCAGCATTTGGTAGTATTTCAGAAGCTGGACATGATAAAACTGGAAATCTCGCCACATCTCGTGTCATCTCCTGCCAAACGAGAATATTATAGATTTCAAACAAATGTCTTTATGTCGGTCATTTTCATGCTAGATATTTTATTTTTCTATTGTTTAAGAATCATTTGACTAGTTTTAAGTGATAAAAGTGAATATCTCGTCATATCTCGCACCATTTCTTGTCAAACGAGAACATGGGACCATTCAAGGAAACGCCTTTAATTGTGTTATTTTTATGTGGAAGACTTATAGTTTTCAGCATTTGATAGCGTCTAACATTCTCGGTCACATTATATGATTATATTGTAAGTTTCTTCGAATCTTGCATCGTTTTTCTTCAAATAAAAAAGTACATCCAATTGCCATGACCATAAGCGATGGCAGTATGTAATAGTAAATGTCGGCAGGGGCATTACATTTGACAGTTTAAGCTTTGTTCTATGGATGTGCGATGGTCCATGAAAAGTCACAATCCGGATTGATCCCACCTGTGCTTTTGGTGGTGGCCTCTTTTCATTCTTTGTATGGCCGCACTTTGAGGATTTCAATGCATTGAAAGCTTAATGACCTATTGTAAAGGATAATCCCTTAAAAAAAAAACAAAAACAAAAAAACAAAGAGAGAGGCTCCCCGAAATGTTACGGAATGCAGAGATAGTGGTGCTGGTAAGCACAATCACAACTATAATATCAGGGACGGATCCCTGATTTGCAGTTGGGTGTGTCAAATCAGGGACGGATATCCGGATTGCAATTAGGGGTAGGGGTTAAATATAAATTATACATCATATAATAATAATAATAATAATAATAATAATAATAATAACATACAAATTAAATTTCGCGAAGCTTACTTTTATCATTTTGGAAAATTACCACCCAGATGCCGCTGCAGTAATCATTATTGTACCATATCTCCAAAACTATAAACTGTGTCACAACTTTGATTGTAGCATCTGAAACTAGATTTAATGCGTTTATCCTCTTGGTTACTCTTTCATATTCTTCCCTTACCATAGTGACCTTATGAAGGTTACAATTCACGAAATTCAAAGTATGAAGAATTATTCGAATAGACTGTGTTATTTTATTCATGCTTTCAATTTTGTATGGCATGAGTACACGACCTTCACCTGGAGTTTTTTTCTGTCTGTCTGTCTGTTTGTCTGTCTACTCGTCTGCGACTTTTGAAAATCAGTAAAACCACATAAAGATGTGCTTATGTTTTCCAAACAATAGGGGTTGGTCATTTGACCTGTTCCAAATGTTTTTTGCCTTTCTACTGTTTGTTGTCTGTTAGTTTGACTTTCTAATTTCTACTTCCGGCAAGTCCCGACCTATGGTCGTCTAGTCTGTTTGTTTGTTTGTTTGTCTGTCTGTCTGTCTGTGTACTCTCTACAGGCCACAATTTTCCAGCAATTGCTTTCAAACTTATACAGCTGGTAGACAATCAAAAGTCCTCGAGGCCTATTGTTATTGGGCGACATAGGTCCAAGGTCAAGGTCAAGGTCATCAAAAGTATACAAAACGGTTTTTTGTTCATATCTGTGTTAATATTGGTCGTATCTACTTCAACAGTAGCTCATTTTAATCGTCATTCCAAGGCCTGTTTTCTGGTGTGTAGCTGACTCAATTTGCGGTAACCATGGTAATGCATTTTTGGGGAAAAGTGCTGATATTTTTCTAAATTTGTCAGTTTTAAAGCTACAGAGGTCTAGTTTTTTGCTTCAGGTAGCATTCACCTAGTACTACAAGATTCTATTAAGAGTCTCGCAATATCTCGTATAATATCTCGTCAAATGAGATAATTGGAGATTTCAGTAATCTTGCCCTGGAGGCCACAGTTTTGCAGGAATCTTTTTGAAACTGGCATATCTTAAGTCCTACACTATTATCTCGAAATCAATTTTTTCATTTTTTTAATTCGGCCGCTAGGGGGCGCTTGGTGCAAACCTCTCCAACATATCATGTTTTGGCAATATCTCAAAAATTATAAGCCTCAATTACAAAAACTATAGTTTATTTTTTTCATCTAAGTCTTCTTCATGAAGTCGTTTAGTCATCTGGTCTCAATCTTGTGTCACTTTGTCTGTGTGTCCGTCTGTTTCTTAGTTGTCCTCAAATCCGCTTGCTTGCCGGTTCTTGCGTCTCACATATAGCCTTCTACAGGACACAGTTTTGAAAGAATCTTTTTAAAACTATTAAATCTTATGTCTCACACTAATATCTCGAAAACGATTTTTCATTTTCCAGAATTGGCCGCTAGGTGGCGGTGCACTCAAACTTGCACAACATATCATTTTTTGGTCATATCTCCAAAACTATAAACATCATTTACATAAACTATAGCTTATTTTCTTCCTCTGGGTCTTTCCAAAAACCTGGTGTATTCATTTGGTCTCAATCTTGAGTCACTTTGTCTGTGTGTCCGTCTGTTTCTCAGTTGTCCTCAAATTCGCTTGCTTGCCGGTTCTTGCGTCTCACATATAGCATTCTACAGGCCACAGTTTTGAAAGAATCCTTTTAAAACTATTACATCTTATGTCTTACACTAATATCTCGAAACCCATTTTTCATTTTCCAGAATTGGCCGCTAGGGGGCGGTGCACTCAAACTTGCACAATATATCATTTTTTGGCCATATCTCCAAAACTATAAACATCATTTACATAAACTATAGCTTATTTTCTTCCTCTGGGTCTTTCCAAAAACCTGGTGTATTCATTTGGTCACTATCTTGAGTCACTTTGTCTGTGTGTCCGTCTGTTTCTCAGTTGTCCTCAAATTCGCTTGCTTGCCGGTTCTTGCGTCTCACATATAGCATTCAACAGGCCACAGTTTTGAAAGAATCCTTTTAAAACTATTACATCTTATGTCTTACACTAATATCTCGAAACCCATTTTTCATTTTCCAGAATTGGCCGCTAGGGGGCGGTGCACTCAAACTTGCACAACATATCATTTTTTGGCCATATCTCCAAAACTATTAACCTCATTTACATAAAATTATAGCTTATTATCTTCCTCTTAGGTTTCTTCATAACATGATTAAGTCATCTGTTCTCAATCTTGGGTCAGTATGTTTGTCTGTTTGTCAGTTGTCCTCAATTTTGCCTGCTTCCTGGTTCTTGCGTCTCACATGTAGCATTCTACTGGCCACAGTTTTGAAGGAATCGTTTTGTAAATTACACTTGTCATATATCGTGATGATATCTGGAAGTCCTATGTTTATTATTCAAATAAGTCAAAGGTCAAGGTCAAGGTGATCAAAATATATCAAAATCTTATTTTCTTTAGAACTTTGTTAATATTGGTTCTTTCTTCACAAACTATGGATTATTTTCTTTCACTTTGACACTGCTCGTTCATCTGACTAACTTTAAATCATTTCCGGCAAGCGCGTGACCTCAGGTCATCTAGTCTGTTTGTCTGTTTGTTTGTTTGTCACCACTCTCCTGGCCACAATTTTGCCACAATAACCTTGAAACTTACAGGGATGTTCGAAAACGTAATTTCTAGGTGCCCTATTGTTTTTGGTCAACATTGCTCCAAGGTCAAGGGTCAAGGTCACGACAGGTATGGTTAACGGTTTTTGCACTATAACTTCGCCATAAATAGGCTTATCCACTTCTGCAATAGCTCATTTTTTTCGTCATCACCTGGCCTTTCTTTTGACATGTAGCTTACTTAAATTTGCCGTTACCATGGTTACATTTTTTGGGCAAAAATCATGGAAATTGGAAATAACACGACCATTTTTTGTAACTTTGTCAATTTTTAAGCTACAGACGTCTGGTTTTGGTCATTATGTACCTTATGGGCAGCTTGACATGATAAAACTGAAAGTCTCGCCAAATCTCGCACCATTTCTCGTCAAACGAGAGTCTTCGAGATTTCATTAAATATGACCTACAGGTTGCATTTTTTTAACAATGGCTTTGAAATTGATATATTTTGTGTTATTTATAAATATCTCGAAATCAGTTTTTCATTTTTTGGAAATAGCCACCAGGGGGCGTGGTACATGAAACACTGTAACATGTCATTTTTCTGCAATATCTCAAAAAATATTAAACGTGACACCATTTTTTTTGGTCGTATCTGAAACTAGGAACATGGGCTTATCTCTTCGCACATGTTGCTTTGTGCTGCCGTTACCATGGTTACCAAATTTTGGGGTAAAACTTGACAATCTGAAAATTCGGAGTTTTCCAGATTCTATCTCTGTTGATATTTGCGATAGAAAGGTCTGGTTTTTGGCGTTAGACAGCATCCCTCTAGTTCTAAGCCGTTCAATCGCAAGTCTCGTCATATCTCGCACCGTTTCTCGTGAAACGAGAACAAGTGACCATTCAAAGAAATGCCTATAATTCTGTCATTTTTCACGCTACAGACACATGGTTTGCAGCGCTGGATAGCGGCTGACACTCGCAGTCACATTCAGGGGTCACATTGTTAGTCTCGTCAAATCTCGCGCCGTTTTTCGCCATACCACGAAGACACTCGCCGTCGCCGCAAGTGGCGGCAGGGTCCTTACGGTGGGCGGCCGGCGTGTGCAGCGGTCCGTGACGGCCTCTCCGGGCCCCATCTATGATCATACATGTTGGAGGCACAGTCCATACTTTATTGCTTGCCGGAAATCTTCGATTTCCGCAAGCATATTGGTCAGTTGCGTATGTCTGTTTGTCTGTTTGTCTGTTTGTCACCACTCTCCTGGCCACAATTTTGCCACAATAACCTTGAAACTTACAGGGATGTTCGAAAACGTAATTTCTAGGTGCCCTATTGTTTTTGGTCAACATTGCTCCAAGGTCAAGGGTCAAGGTCACGACAGGTATGGTTAACGGTTTTTGCACTATAACTTCGCCATAAATAGGCTTATCCACTTCTGCAATAGCTCATTTTTTTCGTCATCACCTGGCCTTTCTTTTGACATGTAGCTTACTTAAATTTGCCGTTACCATGGTTACATTTTTTGGGCAAAAATCATGGAAATTGGAAATAACACGACCATTTTTTGTAACTTTGTCAATTTTTAAGCTACAGACGTCTGGTTTTGGTCATTATGTACCTTATGGGCAGCTTGACATGATAAAACTGAAAGTCTCGCCAAATCTCGCACCATTTCTCGTCAAACGAGAGTCTTCGAGATTTCATTAAATATGACCTACAGGTTGCATTTTTTTAACAATGGCTTTGAAATTGATATATTTTGTGTTATTTATAAATATCTCGAAATCGGTTTTTCATTTTTTGGAAATAGCCACCAGGGGGCGTGGTACATGAAACACTGTAACATGTCATTTTTCTGCAATATCTCAAAAAATATTAAACGTGACACCATTTTTTTTGGTCGTATCTGAAACTAGGAACATGGGCTTATCTCTTCGCACATGTTGCTTTGTGCTGCCGTTACCATGGTTACCAAATTTTGGGGTAAAACTTGACAATCTGAAAATTCGGAGTTTTCCAGATTCTATCTCTGTTGATATTTGCGATAGAAAGGTCTGGTTTTTGGCGTTAGACAGCATCCCTCTAGTTCTAAGCCGTTCAATCGCAAGTCTCGTCATATCTCGCACCGTTTCTCGTGAAACGAGAACAAGTGACCATTCAAAGAAATGCCTATAATTCTGTCATTTTTCACGCTACAGACACATGGTTTGCAGCGCTGGATAGCGGCTGACACTCGCAGTCACATTCAGGGGTCACATTGTTAGTCTCGTCAAATCTCGCGCCGTTTTTCGCCATACCACGAAGACACTCGCCGTCGCCGCAAGTGGCGGCAGGGTCCTTACGGTGGGCGGCCGGCGTGTGCAGCGGTCCGTGACGGCCTCTCCGGGCCCCATCTATGATCATACATGTTGGAGGCACAGTCCATACTTTATTGCTTGCCGGAAATCTTCGATTTCCGCAAGCATATTGGTCAGTTGCGTATGTCTGTTTGTCTGTTTGTCTGTTTGTCACCACTCTCCTGGCCACAATTTTGCCACAATAACCTTGAAACTTACAGGGATGTTCGAAAACGTAATTTCTAGGTGCCCTATTGTTTTTGGTCAACATTGCTCCAAGGTCAAGGGTCAAGGTCACGACAGGTATGGTTAACGGTTTTTGCACTATAACTTCGCCATAAATAGGCTTATCCACTTCTGCAATAGCTCATTTTTTTCGTCATCACCTGGCCTTTCTTTTGACATGTAGCTTACTTAAATTTGCCGTTACCATGGTTACATTTTTTGGGCAAAAATCATGGAAATTGGAAATAACACGACCATTTTTTGTAACTTTGTCAATTTTTAAGCTACAGACGTCTGGTTTTGGTCATTATGTACCTTATGGGCAGCTTGACATGATAAAACTGAAAGTCTCGCCAAATCTCGCACCATTTCTCGTCAAACGAGAGTCTTCGAGATTTCATTAAATATGACCTACAGGTTGCATTTTTTTAACAATGGCTTTGAAATTGATATATTTTGTGTTATTTATAAATATCTCGAAATCGGTTTTTCATTTTTTGGAAATAGCCACCAGGGGGCGTGGTACATGAAACACTGTAACATGTCATTTTTCTGCAATATCTCAAAAAATATTAAACGTGACACCATTTTTTTTGGTCGTATCTGAAACTAGGAACATGGGCTTATCTCTTCGCACATGTTGCTTTGTGCTGCCGTTACCATGGTTACCAAATTTTGGGGTAAAACTTGACAATCTGAAAATTCGGAGTTTTCCAGATTCTATCTCTGTTGATATTTGCGATAGAAAGGTCTGGTTTTTGGCGTTAGACAGCATCCCTCTAGTTCTAAGCCGTTCAATCGCAAGTCTCGTCATATCTCGCACCGTTTCTCGTGAAACGAGAACAAGTGACCATTCAAAGAAATGCCTATAATTCTGTCATTTTTCACGCTACAGACACATGGTTTGCAGCGCTGGATAGCGGCTGACACTCGCAGTCACATTCAGGGGTCACATTGTTAGTCTCGTCAAATCTCGCGCCGTTTTTCGCCATACCACGAAGACACTCGCCGTCGCCGCAAGTGGCGGCAGGGTCCTTACGGTGGGCGGCCGGCGTGTGCAGCGGTCCGTGACGGCCTCTCCGGGCCCCATCTATGATCATACATGTTGGAGGCACAGTCCATACTTTATTGCTTGCCGGAAATCTTCGATTTCCGCAAGCATATTGGTCAGTTGCGTATGTCTGTTTGTCTGTTTGTCTGTTTGTCACCACTCTCCTGGCCACAATTTTGCCACAATAACCTTGAAACTTACAGGGATGTTCGAAAACGTAATTTCTAGGTGCCCTATTGTTTTTGGTCAACATTGCTCCAAGGTCAAGGGTCAAGGTCACGACAGGTATGGTTAACGGTTTTTGCACTATAACTTCGCCATAAATAGGCTTATCCACTTCTGCAATAGCTCATTTTTTTCGTCATCACCTGGCCTTTCTTTTGACATGTAGCTTACTTAAATTTGCCGTTACCATGGTTACATTTTTTGGGCAAAAATCATGGAAATTGGAAATAACACGACCATTTTTTGTAACTTTGTCAATTTTTAAGCTACAGACGTCTGGTTTTGGTCATTATGTACCTTATGGGCAGCTTGACATGATAAAACTGAAAGTCTCGCCAAATCTCGCACCATTTCTCGTCAAACGAGAGTCTTCGAGATTTCATTAAATATGACCTACAGGTTGCATTTTTTTAACAATGGCTTTGAAATTGATATATTTTGTGTTATTTATAAATATCTCGAAATCGGTTTTTCATTTTTTGGAAATAGCCACCAGGGGGCGTGGTACATGAAACACTGTAACATGTCATTTTTCTGCAATATCTCAAAAAATATTAAACGTGACACCATTTTTTTTGGTCGTATCTGAAACTAGGAACATGGGCTTATCTCTTCGCACATGTTGCTTTGTGCTGCCGTTACCATGGTTACCAAATTTTGGGGTAAAACTTGACAATCTGAAAATTCGGAGTTTTCCAGATTCTATCTCTGTTGATATTTGCGATAGAAAGGTCTGGTTTTTGGCGTTAGACAGCATCCCTCTAGTTCTAAGCCGTTCAATCGCAAGTCTCGTCATATCTCGCACCGTTTCTCGTGAAACGAGAACAAGTGACCATTCAAAGAAATGCCTATAATTCTGTCATTTTTCACGCTACAGACACATGGTTTGCAGCGCTGGATAGCGGCTGACACTCGCAGTCACATTCAGGGGTCACATTGTTAGTCTCGTCAAATCTCGCGCCGTTTTTCGCCATACCACGAAGACACTCGCCGTCGCCGCAAGTGGCGGCAGGGTCCTTACGGTGGGCGGCCGGCGTGTGCAGCGGTCCGTGACGGCCTCTCCGGGCCCCATCTATGATCATACATGTTGGAGGCACAGTCCATACTTTATTGCTTGCCGGAAATCTTCGATTTCCGCAAGCATATTGGTCAGTTGCGTATGTCTGTTTGTCTGTTTGTCTGTTTGTCACCACTCTCCTGGCCACAATTTTGCCACAATAACCTTGAAACTTACAGGGATGTTCGAAAACGTAATTTCTAGGTGCCCTATTGTTTTTGGTCAACATTGCTCCAAGGTCAAGGGTCAAGGTCACGACAGGTATGGTTAACGGTTTTTGCACTATAACTTCGCCATAAATAGGCTTATCCACTTCTGCAATAGCTCATTTTTTTCGTCATCACCTGGCCTTTCTTTTGACATGTAGCTTACTTAAATTTGCCGTTACCATGGTTACATTTTTTGGGCAAAAATCATGGAAATTGGAAATAACACGACCATTTTTTGTAACTTTGTCAATTTTTAAGCTACAGACGTCTGGTTTTGGTCATTATGTACCTTATGGGCAGCTTGACATGATAAAACTGAAAGTCTCGCCAAATCTCGCACCATTTCTCGTCAAACGAGAGTCTTCGAGATTTCATTAAATATGACCTACAGGTTGCATTTTTTTAACAATGGCTTTGAAATTGATATATTTTGTGTTATTTATAAATATCTCGAAATCGGTTTTTCATTTTTTGGAAATAGCCACCAGGGGGCGTGGTACATGAAACACTGTAACATGTCATTTTTCTGCAATATCTCAAAAAATATTAAACGTGACACCATTTTTTTTGGTCGTATCTGAAACTAGGAACATGGGCTTATCTCTTCGCACATGTTGCTTTGTGCTGCCGTTACCATGGTTACCAAATTTTGGGGTAAAACTTGACAATCTGAAAATTCGGAGTTTTCCAGATTCTATCTCTGTTGATATTTGCGATAGAAAGGTCTGGTTTTTGGCGTTAGACAGCATCCCTCTAGTTCTAAGCCGTTCAATCGCAAGTCTCGTCATATCTCGCACCGTTTCTCGTGAAACGAGAACAAGTGACCATTCAAAGAAATGCCTATAATTCTGTCATTTTTCACGCTACAGACACATGGTTTGCAGCGCTGGATAGCGGCTGACACTCGCAGTCACATTCAGGGGTCACATTGTTAGTCTCGTCAAATCTCGCGCCGTTTTTCGCCATACCACGAAGACACTCGCCGTCGCCGCAAGTGGCGGCAGGGTCCTTACGGTGGGCGGCCGGCGTGTGCAGCGGTCCGTGACGGCCTCTCCGGGCCCCATCTATGATCATACATGTTGGAGGCACAGTCCATACTTTATTGCTTGCCGGAAATCTTCGATTTCCGCAAGCATATTGGTCAGTTGCGTATGTCTGTTTGTCTGTTTGTCTGTTTGTCACCACTCTCCTGGCCACAATTTTGCCACAATAACCTTGAAACTTACAGGGATGTTCGAAAACGTAATTTCTAGGTGCCCTATTGTTTTTGGTCAACATTGCTCCAAGGTCAAGGGTCAAGGTCACGACAGGTATGGTTAACGGTTTTTGCACTATAACTTCGCCATAAATAGGCTTATCCACTTCTGCAATAGCTCATTTTTTTCGTCATCACCTGGCCTTTCTTTTGACATGTAGCTTACTTAAATTTGCCGTTACCATGGTTACATTTTTTGGGCAAAAATCATGGAAATTGGAAATAACACGACCATTTTTTGTAACTTTGTCAATTTTTAAGCTACAGACGTCTGGTTTTGGTCATTATGTACCTTATGGGCAGCTTGACATGATAAAACTGAAAGTCTCGCCAAATCTCGCACCATTTCTCGTCAAACGAGAGTCTTCGAGATTTCATTAAATATGACCTACAGGTTGCATTTTTTTAACAATGGCTTTGAAATTGATATATTTTGTGTTATTTATAAATATCTCGAAATCGGTTTTTCATTTTTTGGAAATAGCCACCAGGGGGCGTGGTACATGAAACACTGTAACATGTCATTTTTCTGCAATATCTCAAAAAATATTAAACGTGACACCATTTTTTTTGGTCGTATCTGAAACTAGGAACATGGGCTTATCTCTTCGCACATGTTGCTTTGTGCTGCCGTTACCATGGTTACCAAATTTTGGGGTAAAACTTGACAATCTGAAAATTCGGAGTTTTCCAGATTCTATCTCTGTTGATATTTGCGATAGAAAGGTCTGGTTTTTGGCGTTAGACAGCATCCCTCTAGTTCTAAGCCGTTCAATCGCAAGTCTCGTCATATCTCGCACCGTTTCTCGTGAAACGAGAACAAGTGACCATTCAAAGAAATGCCTATAATTCTGTCATTTTTCACGCTACAGACACATGGTTTGCAGCGCTGGATAGCGGCTGACACTCGCAGTCACATTCAGGGGTCACATTGTTAGTCTCGTCAAATCTCGCGCCGTTTTTCGCCATACCACGAAGACACTCGCCGTCGCCGCAAGTGGCGGCAGGGTCCTTACGGTGGGCGGCCGGCGTGTGCAGCGGTCCGTGACGGCCTCTCCGGGCCCCATCTATGATCATACATGTTGGAGGCACAGTCCATACTTTATTGCTTGCCGGAAATCTTCGATTTCCGCAAGCATATTGGTCAGTTGCGTATGTCTGTTTGTCTGTTTGTCTGTTTGTCACCACTCTCCTGGCCACAATTTTGCCACAATAACCTTGAAACTTACAGGGATGTTCGAAAACGTAATTTCTAGGTGCCCTATTGTTTTTGGTCAACATTGCTCCAAGGTCAAGGGTCAAGGTCACGACAGGTATGGTTAACGGTTTTTGCACTATAACTTCGCCATAAATAGGCTTATCCACTTCTGCAATAGCTCATTTTTTTCGTCATCACCTGGCCTTTCTTTTGACATGTAGCTTACTTAAATTTGCCGTTACCATGGTTACATTTTTTGGGCAAAAATCATGGAAATTGGAAATAACACGACCATTTTTTGTAACTTTGTCAATTTTTAAGCTACAGACGTCTGGTTTTGGTCATTATGTACCTTATGGGCAGCTTGACATGATAAAACTGAAAGTCTCGCCAAATCTCGCACCATTTCTCGTCAAACGAGAGTCTTCGAGATTTCATTAAATATGACCTACAGGTTGCATTTTTTTAACAATGGCTTTGAAATTGATATATTTTGTGTTATTTATAAATATCTCGAAATCGGTTTTTCATTTTTTGGAAATAGCCACCAGGGGGCGTGGTACATGAAACACTGTAACATGTCATTTTTCTGCAATATCTCAAAAAATATTAAACGTGACACCATTTTTTTTGGTCGTATCTGAAACTAGGAACATGGGCTTATCTCTTCGCACATGTTGCTTTGTGCTGCCGTTACCATGGTTACCAAATTTTGGGGTAAAACTTGACAATCTGAAAATTCGGAGTTTTCCAGATTCTATCTCTGTTGATATTTGCGATAGAAAGGTCTGGTTTTTGGCGTTAGACAGCATCCCTCTAGTTCTAAGCCGTTCAATCGCAAGTCTCGTCATATCTCGCACCGTTTCTCGTGAAACGAGAACAAGTGACCATTCAAAGAAATGCCTATAATTCTGTCATTTTTCACGCTACAGACACATGGTTTGCAGCGCTGGATAGCGGCTGACACTCGCAGTCACATTCAGGGGTCACATTGTTAGTCTCGTCAAATCTCGCGCCGTTTTTCGCCATACCACGAAGACACTCGCCGTCGCCGCAAGTGGCGGCAGGGTCCTTACGGTGGGCGGCCGGCGTGTGCAGCGGTCCGTGACGGCCTCTCCGGGCCCCATCTATGATCATACATGTTGGAGGCACAGTCCATACTTTATTGCTTGCCGGAAATCTTCGATTTCCGCAAGCATATTGGTCAGTTGCGTATGTCTGTTTGTCTGTTTGTCTGTTTGTCACCACTCTCCTGGCCACAATTTTGCCACAATAACCTTGAAACTTACAGGGATGTTCGAAAACGTAATTTCTAGGTGCCCTATTGTTTTTGGTCAACATTGCTCCAAGGTCAAGGGTCAAGGTCACGACAGGTATGGTTAACGGTTTTTGCACTATAACTTCGCCATAAATAGGCTTATCCACTTCTGCAATAGCTCATTTTTTTCGTCATCACCTGGCCTTTCTTTTGACATGTAGCTTACTTAAATTTGCCGTTACCATGGTTACATTTTTTGGGCAAAAATCATGGAAATTGGAAATAACACGACCATTTTTTGTAACTTTGTCAATTTTTAAGCTACAGACGTCTGGTTTTGGTCATTATGTACCTTATGGGCAGCTTGACATGATAAAACTGAAAGTCTCGCCAAATCTCGCACCATTTCTCGTCAAACGAGAGTCTTCGAGATTTCATTAAATATGACCTACAGGTTGCATTTTTTTAACAATGGCTTTGAAATTGATATATTTTGTGTTATTTATAAATATCTCGAAATCGGTTTTTCATTTTTTGGAAATAGCCACCAGGGGGCGTGGTACATGAAACACTGTAACATGTCATTTTTCTGCAATATCTCAAAAAATATTAAACGTGACACCATTTTTTTTGGTCGTATCTGAAACTAGGAACATGGGCTTATCTCTTCGCACATGTTGCTTTGTGCTGCCGTTACCATGGTTACCAAATTTTGGGGTAAAACTTGACAATCTGAAAATTCGGAGTTTTCCAGATTCTATCTCTGTTGATATTTGCGATAGAAAGGTCTGGTTTTTGGCGTTAGACAGCATCCCTCTAGTTCTAAGCCGTTCAATCGCAAGTCTCGTCATATCTCGCACCGTTTCTCGTGAAACGAGAACAAGTGACCATTCAAAGAAATGCCTATAATTCTGTCATTTTTCACGCTACAGACACATGGTTTGCAGCGCTGGATAGCGGCTGACACTCGCAGTCACATTCAGGGGTCACATTGTTAGTCTCGTCAAATCTCGCGCCGTTTTTCGCCATACCACGAAGACACTCGCCGTCGCCGCAAGTGGCGGCAGGGTCCTTACGGTGGGCGGCCGGCGTGTGCAGCGGTCCGTGACGGCCTCTCCGGGCCCCATCTATGATCATACATGTTGGAGGCACAGTCCATACTTTATTGCTTGCCGGAAATCTTCGATTTCCGCAAGCATATTGGTCAGTTGCGTATGTCTGTTTGTCTGTTTGTCTGTTTGTCACCACTCTCCTGGCCACAATTTTGCCACAATAACCTTGAAACTTACAGGGATGTTCGAAAACGTAATTTCTAGGTGCCCTATTGTTTTTGGTCAACATTGCTCCAAGGTCAAGGGTCAAGGTCACGACAGGTATGGTTAACGGTTTTTGCACTATAACTTCGCCATAAATAGGCTTATCCACTTCTGCAATAGCTCATTTTTTTCGTCATCACCTGGCCTTTCTTTTGACATGTAGCTTACTTAAATTTGCCGTTACCATGGTTACATTTTTTGGGCAAAAATCATGGAAATTGGAAATAACACGACCATTTTTTGTAACTTTGTCAATTTTTAAGCTACAGACGTCTGGTTTTGGTCATTATGTACCTTATGGGCAGCTTGACATGATAAAACTGAAAGTCTCGCCAAATCTCGCACCATTTCTCGTCAAACGAGAGTCTTCGAGATTTCATTAAATATGACCTACAGGTTGCATTTTTTTAACAATGGCTTTGAAATTGATATATTTTGTGTTATTTATAAATATCTCGAAATCGGTTTTTCATTTTTTGGAAATAGCCACCAGGGGGCGTGGTACATGAAACACTGTAACATGTCATTTTTCTGCAATATCTCAAAAAATATTAAACGTGACACCATTTTTTTTGGTCGTATCTGAAACTAGGAACATGGGCTTATCTCTTCGCACATGTTGCTTTGTGCTGCCGTTACCATGGTTACCAAATTTTGGGGTAAAACTTGACAATCTGAAAATTCGGAGTTTTCCAGATTCTATCTCTGTTGATATTTGCGATAGAAAGGTCTGGTTTTTGGCGTTAGACAGCATCCCTCTAGTTCTAAGCCGTTCAATCGCAAGTCTCGTCATATCTCGCACCGTTTCTCGTGAAACGAGAACAAGTGACCATTCAAAGAAATGCCTATAATTCTGTCATTTTTCACGCTACAGACACATGGTTTGCAGCGCTGGATAGCGGCTGACACTCGCAGTCACATTCAGGGGTCACATTGTTAGTCTCGTCAAATCTCGCGCCGTTTTTCGCCATACCACGAAGACACTCGCCGTCGCCGCAAGTGGCGGCAGGGTCCTTACGGTGGGCGGCCGGCGTGTGCAGCGGTCCGTGACGGCCTCTCCGGGCCCCATCTATGATCATACATGTTGGAGGCACAGTCCATACTTTATTGCTTGCCGGAAATCTTCGATTTCCGCAAGCATATTGGTCAGTTGCGTATGTCTGTTTGTCTGTTTGTCTGTTTGTCACCACTCTCCTGGCCACAATTTTGCCACAATAACCTTGAAACTTACAGGGATGTTCGAAAACGTAATTTCTAGGTGCCCTATTGTTTTTGGTCAACATTGCTCCAAGGTCAAGGGTCAAGGTCACGACAGGTATGGTTAACGGTTTTTGCACTATAACTTCGCCATAAATAGGCTTATCCACTTCTGCAATAGCTCATTTTTTTCGTCATCACCTGGCCTTTCTTTTGACATGTAGCTTACTTAAATTTGCCGTTACCATGGTTACATTTTTTGGGCAAAAATCATGGAAATTGGAAATAACACGACCATTTTTTGTAACTTTGTCAATTTTTAAGCTACAGACGTCTGGTTTTGGTCATTATGTACCTTATGGGCAGCTTGACATGATAAAACTGAAAGTCTCGCCAAATCTCGCACCATTTCTCGTCAAACGAGAGTCTTCGAGATTTCATTAAATATGACCTACAGGTTGCATTTTTTTAACAATGGCTTTGAAATTGATATATTTTGTGTTATTTATAAATATCTCGAAATCGGTTTTTCATTTTTTGGAAATAGCCACCAGGGGGCGTGGTACATGAAACACTGTAACATGTCATTTTTCTGCAATATCTCAAAAAATATTAAACGTGACACCATTTTTTTTGGTCGTATCTGAAACTAGGAACATGGGCTTATCTCTTCGCACATGTTGCTTTGTGCTGCCGTTACCATGGTTACCAAATTTTGGGGTAAAACTTGACAATCTGAAAATTCGGAGTTTTCCAGATTCTATCTCTGTTGATATTTGCGATAGAAAGGTCTGGTTTTTGGCGTTAGACAGCATCCCTCTAGTTCTAAGCCGTTCAATCGCAAGTCTCGTCATATCTCGCACCGTTTCTCGTGAAACGAGAACAAGTGACCATTCAAAGAAATGCCTATAATTCTGTCATTTTTCACGCTACAGACACATGGTTTGCAGCGCTGGATAGCGGCTGACACTCGCAGTCACATTCAGGGGTCACATTGTTAGTCTCGTCAAATCTCGCGCCGTTTTTCGCCATACCACGAAGACACTCGCCGTCGCCGCAAGTGGCGGCAGGGTCCTTACGGTGGGCGGCCGGCGTGTGCAGCGGTCCGTGACGGCCTCTCCGGGCCCCATCTATGATCATACATGTTGGAGGCACAGTCCATACTTTATTGCTTGCCGGAAATCTTCGATTTCCGCAAGCATATTGGTCAGTTGCGTATGTCTGTTTGTCTGTTTGTCTGTTTGTCACCACTCTCCTGGCCACAATTTTGCCACAATAACCTTGAAACTTACAGGGATGTTCGAAAACGTAATTTCTAGGTGCCCTATTGTTTTTGGTCAACATTGCTCCAAGGTCAAGGGTCAAGGTCACGACAGGTATGGTTAACGGTTTTTGCACTATAACTTCGCCATAAATAGGCTTATCCACTTCTGCAATAGCTCATTTTTTTCGTCATCACCTGGCCTTTCTTTTGACATGTAGCTTACTTAAATTTGCCGTTACCATGGTTACATTTTTTGGGCAAAAATCATGGAAATTGGAAATAACACGACCATTTTTTGTAACTTTGTCAATTTTTAAGCTACAGACGTCTGGTTTTGGTCATTATGTACCTTATGGGCAGCTTGACATGATAAAACTGAAAGTCTCGCCAAATCTCGCACCATTTCTCGTCAAACGAGAGTCTTCGAGATTTCATTAAATATGACCTACAGGTTGCATTTTTTTAACAATGGCTTTGAAATTGATATATTTTGTGTTATTTATAAATATCTCGAAATCGGTTTTTCATTTTTTGGAAATAGCCACCAGGGGGCGTGGTACATGAAACACTGTAACATGTCATTTTTCTGCAATATCTCAAAAAATATTAAACGTGACACCATTTTTTTTGGTCGTATCTGAAACTAGGAACATGGGCTTATCTCTTCGCACATGTTGCTTTGTGCTGCCGTTACCATGGTTACCAAATTTTGGGGTAAAACTTGACAATCTGAAAATTCGGAGTTTTCCAGATTCTATCTCTGTTGATATTTGCGATAGAAAGGTCTGGTTTTTGGCGTTAGACAGCATCCCTCTAGTTCTAAGCCGTTCAATCGCAAGTCTCGTCATATCTCGCACCGTTTCTCGTGAAACGAGAACAAGTGACCATTCAAAGAAATGCCTATAATTCTGTCATTTTTCACGCTACAGACACATGGTTTGCAGCGCTGGATAGCGGCTGACACTCGCAGTCACATTCAGGGGTCACATTGTTAGTCTCGTCAAATCTCGCGCCGTTTTTCGCCATACCACGAAGACACTCGCCGTCGCCGCAAGTGGCGGCAGGGTCCTTACGGTGGGCGGCCGGCGTGTGCAGCGGTCCGTGACGGCCTCTCCGGGCCCCATCTATGATCATACATGTTGGAGGCACAGTCCATACTTTATTGCTTGCCGGAAATCTTCGATTTCCGCAAGCATATTGGTCAGTTGCGTATGTCTGTTTGTCTGTTTGTCTGTTTGTCACCACTCTCCTGGCCACAATTTTGCCACAATAACCTTGAAACTTACAGGGATGTTCGAAAACGTAATTTCTAGGTGCCCTATTGTTTTTGGTCAACATTGCTCCAAGGTCAAGGGTCAAGGTCACGACAGGTATGGTTAACGGTTTTTGCACTATAACTTCGCCATAAATAGGCTTATCCACTTCTGCAATAGCTCATTTTTTTCGTCATCACCTGGCCTTTCTTTTGACATGTAGCTTACTTAAATTTGCCGTTACCATGGTTACATTTTTTGGGCAAAAATCATGGAAATTGGAAATAACACGACCATTTTTTGTAACTTTGTCAATTTTTAAGCTACAGACGTCTGGTTTTGGTCATTATGTACCTTATGGGCAGCTTGACATGATAAAACTGAAAGTCTCGCCAAATCTCGCACCATTTCTCGTCAAACGAGAGTCTTCGAGATTTCATTAAATATGACCTACAGGTTGCATTTTTTTAACAATGGCTTTGAAATTGATATATTTTGTGTTATTTATAAATATCTCGAAATCGGTTTTTCATTTTTTGGAAATAGCCACCAGGGGGCGTGGTACATGAAACACTGTAACATGTCATTTTTCTGCAATATCTCAAAAAATATTAAACGTGACACCATTTTTTTTGGTCGTATCTGAAACTAGGAACATGGGCTTATCTCTTCGCACATGTTGCTTTGTGCTGCCGTTACCATGGTTACCAAATTTTGGGGTAAAACTTGACAATCTGAAAATTCGGAGTTTTCCAGATTCTATCTCTGTTGATATTTGCGATAGAAAGGTCTGGTTTTTGGCGTTAGACAGCATCCCTCTAGTTCTAAGCCGTTCAATCGCAAGTCTCGTCATATCTCGCACCGTTTCTCGTGAAACGAGAACAAGTGACCATTCAAAGAAATGCCTATAATTCTGTCATTTTTCACGCTACAGACACATGGTTTGCAGCGCTGGATAGCGGCTGACACTCGCAGTCACATTCAGGGGTCACATTGTTAGTCTCGTCAAATCTCGCGCCGTTTTTCGCCATACCACGAAGACACTCGCCGTCGCCGCAAGTGGCGGCAGGGTCCTTACGGTGGGCGGCCGGCGTGTGCAGCGGTCCGTGACGGCCTCTCCGGGGCCCCATCTATGATCATACATGTTGGAGGCACAGTCCATACTTTATTGCTTGCCGGAAATCTTCGATTTCCGCAAGCATATTGGTCAGTTGCGTATGTCTGTTTGTCTGTTTGTCTGTTTGTCACCACTCTCCTGGCCACAATTTTGCCACAATAACCTTGAAACTTACAGGGATGTTCGAAAACGTAATTTCTAGGTGCCCTATTGTTTTTGGTCAACATTGCTCCAAGGTCAAGGGTCAAGGTCACGACAGGTATGGTTAACGTTTTTGCACTATAACTTCGCCATAAATAGGCTTATCCACTTCTGCAATAGCTCATTTTTTTCGTCATCACCTGGCCTTTCTTTTGACATGTAGCTTACTTAAATTTGCCGTTACCATGGTTACATTTTTTGGGCAAAAATCATGGAAATTGGAAATAACACGACCATTTTTTGTAACTTTGTCAATTTTTAAGCTACAGACGTCTGGTTTTGGTCATTATGTACCTTATGGGCAGCTTGACATGATAAAACTGAAAGTCTCGCCAAATCTCGCACCATTTCTCGTCAAACGAGAGTCTTCGAGATTTCATTAAATATGACCTACAGGTTGCATTTTTTTAACAATGGCTTTGAAATTGATATATTTTGTGTTATTTATAAATATCTCGAAATCGTTTTTCATTTTTTGGAAATAGCCACCAGGGGGCGTGGTACATGAAACACTGTAACATGTCATTTTTCTGCAATATCTCAAAAAATATTAAACGTGACACCATTTTTTTTGGTCGTATCTGAAACTAGGAACATGGGCTTATCTCTTCGCACATGTTGCTTTGTGCTGCCGTTACCATGGTTACCAAATTTTGGGGTAAAACTTGACAATCTGAAAATTCGGAGTTTTCCAGATTCTATCTCTGTTGATATTTGCGATAGAAAGGTCTGGTTTTTGGCGTTAGACAGCATCCCTCTAGTTCTAAGCCGTTCATTCGCAAGTCTCGTCATATCTCGCACCGTT
>CM049321.1:34835796-35123296 GCA_026874595.1 Sipunculus nudus
TTCGGTATTCATAATGAAAACATAAATCCACCCGCACCCAAGGTGGACTT
Source organism: Sipunculus nudus (assembly GCA_026874595.1). NCBI lineage: Eukaryota > Metazoa > Annelida > Sipuncula > Golfingiida > Sipunculidae > Sipunculus > Sipunculus nudus. The sequence continues at coordinate 34,835,847 of CM049321.1, forward strand.
GCCGTCGGACGATTGTTGGCTGCGCTAGGTTCCATTTTGATGATGTTCGTTATTCTGTTCGTATATCTCTGACAGGATTATATTTGTTTTTGCGTTTGCAGACATAATAATTTTTATACGATTATGCAAAAAGTGGGAACATTGTCTAAATATATGTATACGTATAATGGTGTTACCAATAGTCTCTAGACTCTCTAGGCACTGAAAACCTAAGTGAAGAAAGTGGATAAGAAGAACTTAGTGAAAAGTTTGCCTTTATTTTCATCAACCGACAAGTCTGTGAAAGTCTGTGTTAGTCGCAAAAGCGAGTTTAGCTTTCCTCATGCAACAGGCTAACAGTCATCCGTACTGTCATCAACATGGAATAGACGGTATACAAGTAGGGGTGGGTATTGTTTTACAAATTTTGGTAATCCGATATTCTAACTCCCTGAATTTATGGTCCTGCATATGAAAAATTGACATATTGAAAATATGAACATTTAAAATATATGACACTTGACAGATACAATAATATTTTAAGGAGACTACACTGTATTTAATCCTCTTACGTAACTGTCCTGGGGGACTCAATGACAAAGAACTTGAACTCTTCTGACCTCTCCGATGAAACCAAAGTCAATGTGCATGTGGACTCAAGTGTGTTTACTTTTGATCATGCTATTGATAGGATCAAGAAAGTCAAATCTGACCATCTTCTCATACACATCGGTACAAATCATGTAAGCAAAGAAAATGCAGACACTAGCATTCGTAAGTTCCGTAAGATTGTGTCAATTATAAAACAGAATCCTAGTATAAAGCACGTCACAATTAGCACAGTGATTAGCAGACCCTCTAAGATATACTCTAAAAGAATAAGACTTCTGAATGCCGCACTAGAAATCTACGCTGAAAAAAACGGATGGACTCTGCTAATGAATGATAACCTTGGTCCATTTACACTAAAATCTGACAACCTCCATCTAAACAAGAAAGGCTCAAAGGCATTCCATTCAAATATATGTGATGTAATCAAAATCGCAACCTCTCTTAAAATTTTCACAAGTAAGCAGTAATAGAATTAACATGAACAGTACCCCTTACAACGAGAGTTACTTACCTGGTCACAACAATGACGGGTTCATTCCCGATTATCAAAACTTTAACCAAAGCATTCACCAAAGATGTTGTGCAGGACCAACCTGATTTTACTGATTCTCGGTTTTCAATCCCTCAAATGAGCCAACAGGATGTCGTGAAACTTCTAGTCGCATTTAAGAATAAACATGGAATTGATGTCCTTAATATGCCGGGGTTCTTACTTGGAGAGGCCGCGGTCATCTTAGCGCCATCGGTGACACATATTCTCAACTTATCACTCAGCACAGGAATAGTTCCTCCTGACTGGAAGTGTGCAAGGGTGGTACCCATTTATAAGGGTAAAGGGAAACTTTCTGATACTAACAATTACCGGCCAATTTCGATCACCAGCCATGTGATTAAAATCTTAGAGAAGCCCATTAAACGTCATCTCCTTAATTACTTAAACCACAAACGCTTGATATCTCCTGAACAAACTGCCTTTCTTGCAAACAACTCTACCCAAACTGCATTACATAGAATAGTTGATAATTGGCTGACAGTTATGAACTGCGGACGTGTAAACTCCATATGCTTTCTCGACCTTGAAAAAGGTTTTGATTCCCTAAATCACGATATATTATTGGGTAAATTAAAACAGTATGGCGTAAATGGAAACTCGCACACCTGGTTTTATAATTATTTATACGACCGAAAGCAGTTTGTCTGCTTCAATAACTATAATTCTGAGGTGAAAACCATCGATACAGGTGTACCACAAGGCACTGTACTTGGACCCATTCTTTTCCTACTATATCTTAATGACTAGCCCGATAATGTAACAGACGCAAAATGCTCGATTTATGCTGACGACATCACGCTATACGCAGACGGCATCGATCGCGAATCAGCACAACATAAGTTACAGGCTGCTGTAGACCAAGTTACTAAATGGCTTAATAAAAACAAACTAATTGCAAACGCCACAAAATCAGCTACTATGCTTGTGAGTTCCAAGCAACGCAAACAATCAAATTCATTACAAATAATTATCGATCAAGATATTGTCCCGAATGTCGATGAATTTTCTCACCTTGGCTTGATCATTGACGCCCATCTCACATGGAAATCTCACACTTCTACCGTTTTTAAAAAGCTATGTTGCAAAATTGGACTTTTACATCGGCTCAGCAAATTTCTACCACAGAAGTTTTTAGTCACTATATATCACGCCTTTGTTCAACCCTCAATAGATTATAGCCTAACAGTATGGGGCAGCTGTCCCAGCACATTCCGTGCCGCAATCCAACGAATGCAGTGTCGTGCGGCTAGGATAATAACAAAAAATTACGACCCAACTCAAAGAAGTTTAGATTTAGTGAAAGAAATAGGCTTAATGACAATTGAACAGCGATATTTGTACCTCCTATCTATTTTAACCTATAAATGCATAAATGATTTAGCCCCTTCATATTTATGTAAGAATTTTCATATGGCGAAGGGCATTCATAATTATTCGACGCGGTTAACCGAAATCAAAAACTGTATCTTTCCGAAACCGCGTATTGAAGCCTTCAAGGCTACCTCTTTTTATGCAGGCAATACTCTATGGAACTCCCTTCCTCGACACATTAAGTTTGCTTCTAATTTGCAGCATTTTAAAAAATTATCACGTTCGTACTTCTCCGATTTTTCAATGATGTCATAATCTTATCACAGCACGAAATTGTTCTAGATGTAATCGTTGCTCTTACCGCTGTAAGTACCGTCCCTTTTATTAATTTTATGATATTACCATTCCTTTGTAATGATTTTACAGTCTCATTATGTCTTTTATATTTCGCATTGTACATGTACTTTTATGTATTTTTATTATCATGTTCCATTGTTTATAATATCTTGTATATCTTGGAAGAGGGCCCTGCTTATAACAGAATTCTTTTTCTGGTACAGGCCACCCTTCACAATATTATAATAAATAAATAAATAATGTTTACTTAATATACCTTGTATGTGAAATGTAGGTCTCGTTAGAGGCCATTTTTCATGGATTTTAAACTCTCTACTACAATCAGCTGGCTCTCTCTCTCTCATATATACATGTATATATATATTTATATATATATATATATATATATATTTATATATATATATATTTAATTATATATATATATATATATATATATATATAAGGCACTATTTTTTCTTATTAACATTATGACAGGCTCACTATTATAACATACGCTTCGAACAAAATTTAATCACCTATCTAAAAATGAAAGTACTGTATATGACTAGGCTGGCATATATTGATATATTTCGCTTTCTTGAACTATTTCAGAAACCTAGACACAAAAAATGATAAAATCAAACAGCATTAATATATATATATATATATATATATATATATATATATATATATATGTGTGTGTGTATTGCTTATACATATATCAGTTGGCCTATTGTGTTGTCTGTGAATCAGATCGGTAAGATTTATTATGTCGTATATACGTATGAGCTAGATAGTATATATGTCGTACGTACGAGATGATGTGTCGTACGTACGAGATAGTATGTTGTACGGACGGGATAAATAATTTATTTTTCTTTTACCATGCAGGTGCGAGCAGTAAGCTTCCATACATTTACATTCCTATTACCAATCATTGATTTGAACAACTTTTTTCAAGTTTCACCATTATCTTTCCATTTGTAGTTTATAAAGAATTACATTAACAATGATTGATATAATGCTTTGAAAATGCTTTGAAATTGCTCTGCTTACGCATCTTAGATTTATCTTTTGGGACATGAGCTGACTATAATTAATATTTTTGTAGTGAGTACTTTCGATTTATTTAAAGATTCACAGTTTACATGCAAGTGACATTTTTAACTCTGCAGTTACTTCTAAAAATAAATATTTCTAATAATAAGGCTATCAGGCGTGAATTTTCTAGGTAAAAATTCATATATTTCTCCATGATTGAATGGATTACATTAAATTTTTATTTGTTGCACAAGTTATTCTTGGATATCTTTAGAGATGGTGTCAGACAGTTGGAATCAACTGTAGTATCTTTGAACATTTTTATGATAGGTCAATTTGTGAGTAAGATTCCCAACCTTATCAACAATATACAACATTTGTTGATAAAGATGTTTCAGTCACATTTTACATTACATGTTTTAATTTTGTGAGTGAGAATAATTTGGCAAAAATAAACACATAATTGGCCACGACTTTGAAAAAATAAAGCTGGAGTCATGAACTTTTAAGTATTTATTGAGATTGGTTCGTTCTTTAAATTATGTATTTAATTTAGACCATAGGTATCCGATTAAACTCTGAGTGTGAGAGTGACTGTATGTCTTTCTTCACTCATTTGATCATAAATGTATCAGGATTTTTTAAATTTCGGACAACAATGAACACATTTCCATATCATAAGAGCATAAATTGTTTATATGCCAATTTTAGTGTACCACGATTTTTGAGAGATATGTACATGGAGGTAGTCTGAATCTCTGAAAGTATATTTTCAAAAAGCCCCACAAGCAGAGTGGAAGGGGTAAGCACAGAAAGTTTTGGTTAACACGCCTCACTACGTCGTTATTATGTAATGGTTTTTTTCATTGATAGAAAGGTATTTTGCTAATATTTACCAAAATTTGTTTCAATTATGCTTTTATTTCATGGGAATTTCCAATTACTGAACTTAAATCTCGAAAATAATTGCGTATCATTACTTGCATTTATTTTGTTTTCTATATATTCTGCAAAATATATATTTTTCTGTAATAAAAGCAATTATAGTTATATATCTGGTAAAACAAATTAATGTCAGTTATATGAATGCATATCATGCGCAAATATTTTAAGGGGTGTCGAGTGGTAAAACGCTCAACCCTCTCCGCTGGCGCCCTAGGTTCAAATCTCGGCGTGCCTTATATAGTGTGTTGGTGGTGGCCCGTCCAAGGTCGGTGGTTTTCTCCGGGTCCTCCTGTTTCCTCTACCCTTATCGACTACCGAGCGCAAGTTTACATCCGGGCCATGGAAAGTGTCTCGTATTAGTTATTATAATTAGATGTAAAATCCATGTAAAATAAATAAAGATTATTTTATATAAAATATTTTAAGGAAGGTGGTTTACATGTCTGTAAATAAAGAAAAACAATACTGCACCATCTGTCAGGCTTATAACGGACTGTCAAAGTAGTATTTCCGTGCGGAGAACCGGGTGCGTCCACATTACACCGTATCACTATGAGAGAAAGCTAGATAAATCGATGTCAGGAGATTCTGACATCTATCAGAATGAGGGAGTTCTGTAATTCAAACAGATACTTGTAGTTTGTAAAGTGTGTTTCACTGTAGGTTTTATACAGAGTCTTCTCAGTTGTAACTGGTTGTGGAGGTAATGCGTGGTCAATTCAATAAAGCTCCGTAAGAAAAGAAGAATCAGTCACTTCTATAAGGATTTGTCAGTCCATGAGTGTGTCCGTCTGTCAAAACACTGTATGAACGTGCTTCATATTTTTGCTAATAATAAATTATTAAGACTTAATTATTTCATTGCATAAATTAATTTTTTATATATTATAAAATATTCCATTGCAATTAATAAATTATTTTATATAATTAACTGTTTAAATGCTATTTATGAATTATTTATATATGTTTAACTATTTCATTGCTATTCATGAATTTTTTTACAAGATTAAATATTTCATTGTTTTTAATGAATTATCTTTATTTAGGATTAAATAATTCAATCTAATGAATGAATTATATATATATGTTTAACTATTTCATTGCTATTCATGAATTTTTTTACAAGATTAAATATTTCATTGTTTTTAATGAATTATCTTTATCTAGGATTAAATAATTCAATCTAATGAATGAATTATATATATATGATTTACTATTTCATTGCTATATAAATTTAATGAATTATCGATATAAAGTTAACAATTTAATAGCTTTCAAAGAATTATCTAGATGATTAACTATTTAATTGCTATTAATGAATTAATCTCCATAAACTCAGTGTTTATATTTATTTTAACCACCTATTATTTAAGCACTCCTATTTAGTAAAATTTATTTTTATTAATGACGATAACAGTTGCAATTTGACCTTCCAGTGTATACATTTGTAATCTTAATTCCTGACCTGCCCATACACTTACACCTGTGTTGTAGCACGTAATATGCCTTCCCGGTTAATCAGCAACCTGCACTTTAGTGACATGGGGCGACCTCGAAATGACACACAAGTCATAAGGGAAAGGAAATATTTATTGCGATTAGAAACATTAAAACGGATGTTCGAGATGTGATGGTGAACTTTCCAAATAGAAAAAAAGAAAAAGAATTTATGTATGTCAGTCATCACAGATATGTGGGGAACATTGAACATTATTTTGTTTAAAAAGTATATTATTATAACATTAAATACAACCTAAAGACGTACAAAATCAGTTTACCTTCCGGGATGTTTAAATTCTTCCCGGAATTTCATGATGAATCAACATTTACAAAATTACTAAAAGTTAGTTTCCCGACGTCGATCTTAATTACAACTACTGCATATTAAATATTTTTGCTGGAAAATACAGAAACATGACCCATATTCCCGAACCAGATATATTACATAATATAACCTATTAATGTATAAGATGAAACGACTGGGACAATTCCAGGCACGACTATGCAATTTATGCTCTTGCTGAACAATGAATAAACTGTAGAAGAAATAACGAAAGCAAAAATTAATATTAACAGATTTCAATAGAAGTCAGAATGAATTAATAGTTGTACTTCTTTTTTAGGTTTGGTTCAAATCAATACCTCACGCGTGACGTCATTAAGTCAAAAAACATAGGAAAGGTGGGCTGTACAGGTATTAAAAAGAGCACTCTCAGTCAATATGGTTCTCAGAGCGTCACACAGAGGACGCTCCAAACGTCTGGACTAGGCCCTCTTGTGTCACGGCGCCTGACATGCGCCTTTGTATATAGTCCTCCTCAAACTTGCGTAGTTTGTCTGTTGTAAATATGGCTGCCTTTCTCTGCTTGACCAGCTGGTGGTTTGGTGTTATCCACCGGTGGTCCAAGCATTCTTCTGTGGTCAAACGGTCACTATAAAGATAAACATAACACACCTCCTTAAACATTAACAGTAATAATACGACATGTATCTCGTGTGTGAATAGAAAATTGCACACCAGCAACATAAATTAGAAAACCTTTCCATATTACGAATAAAATGTAAAATAAGATTAAGTTCATTTATCTGGACTATTGTAGAATTTAAAAGTTTCGCAGTCAATATGTTGTTTTAAAAATGGCGGATATAATAATTGATTAAAGCGTGGCTGAAGCACCTAGACACCACAGAAATAGGTGTGTTTAATAGAAAAATGTGCTACGCCCTCAATCGGTCACAAATCATCGATGGCAATAATATATAGAATGGCAGTCAATGCCCCAGCAGGTCTGCCAAAAGAATTTGACCAAAAAAAGAGAAGCCTTTCTTTAAATAGATATTAAAAAAAAGAGTAAAATTATTAGCATTTCGCCATATTTTAACGCAGACTAAATAAAGATATGCTTTACGTACTTAATATCTATATACATATAGCTCCCAGACTCAGGAAGGTGCATGGTGCACAAGCTCCTGCAAGATGACAAGGGCAATTTTCCACAAATTATAATACATGCGGGACATTTGCACAAAGTAAAATGCAAGGTGTCCCAATCTTGTTCTCACTTGACTGTTATAGCAGGCAATCTGCTATAAAGTATATTATATAAAGCAGGAAACCATTCTCATGAATTCCAAAAAAGAAAGAGTGACTCTCTTATTATACATGCTGGTTAAATCACATATATGCTGGTGAGGTGATACAAATATTGGATTTTTTAGTTCGCTTTCACCTACCCCGTTTCCCGCCGTAGCGTCTGGTAAATAAACTTGAGAGCATATCTTGTGATATTATGAAACAGTTCGTGAGCGTCATAACGGACAGCAAGAATATTACTCGAAGTGTCTTCATCACATTCGGCCCGGAATGGCGAGGTACCGCTCAATCTGAAATGCACAACAAAGCTTTAAAACAATTACTACACACGACGTACAGAACACTCGGAGATGTTTACTTTCCCGTGATCAAAGCTTAAAAACAATTACTACACACGACGTACAGAACACTCGGAGATGTTTACTTTCCCGTGATCAAAGCTTTAAAACAATTACTACACACGACGTACAGAACACTCGGAGATGTTTACTTTCCCGTGATCAAAGCTTTAAAACAATTACTACACACGACGTACAGAACACTCGGAGATGTTTACTTTCCTGTGATCAAAGCTTTAAAACAATTACTACACACGACGTACAGAACACTCGGAGATGTTTACTTTCCCGTGATCCTTATACCGTATTGACGTAATAAGTGGCCCGGGCGGTCTCAAAATTGATTTTTTCCCCAAATATTTTTTACAAGAAAAAGCGCCCCCATCCCCCAACCTAATCTCAACTTCCAAAGTACGTTACGATCCTCTGACACTGCGGCTTGTGTACACATGTTTGACATCACAACACATTGACGCAATTCAGTAAAAAACAACGATCTTTAGCGATGGCTGTGTGAAGTTGGAAACAAGTGACCCATGGGTCATGACGCTCAGCTGCCAAGCATGACCTGCGACATCATGGGCTGAGATTCACAACTTCCAGTCAAATTTTGAAGAACCAATTTGCCAATTTGTTGAAATTTTCTACGACAACAGAAATATATATCACCTATGTCTGGTTAAAACACAGTGAATTGATGGTCTGAGGAAAATGTATGATTGTTAAGGTATCAAGATCTATTCCCATAGCTTACTTGATACCTGTCAGTCTCAAAAGGAACACCACAAAGGGCAAATATAAGATCAAAATATATAGCAAAAAATCAAGGAAATCCATGCAAAAATTATTGAGAAACAGGTGCTTCTGTATGAATTTTTATTCAATACAAGCCAACTGTACTGCACTTTCATATATGATGATAATATTTATTAAGAAATATTTGACCCAATCCTTTGCAAGATTACATTAATATGCGTCCGACTGCCTTCACTTTAACAGTTCTTGAGATAATATGATCAAAAGGAATTTAAAGATGGTTGCCTGGTGGCCATTTTGGACTTCTGACAGGTCTGAAATCAGACAACAACCAATCTCTAAATCGGACCAAAAATTGAAGGAAAATTACTGAAACTGCATTGAAAAAAGGATTTCTAAGGTGGCTAACTGGCAGACATAATGGATTTCTGACAAGTCTGACATTTGATATCACACAACCTCCAATAAGAGACCAAACTTGGGGCAAATTCTCCAAATGATGTTACAGAAATGAATGTCCAAAACAATTCAAAAGGCATGTTCAGGCGCTCATATCAGATTTACAGATATGCAAATGTAAAAGTGTAGGTCCAATATTTTTTATTATCACTCTGCTTTTTAATGGGGTCAGCAGGGTGGGCTGCAAAACCTGAAAGAAAAGAAATGCAGAAAGCATGACTAAGAGTCTTGTAATAAAATAAAGCCATCCTAAATCAAGTACACATCCACATATTATGAGAACAAACACTTGCTTTTATATGTGGTGATTTATATAAAAATATCCAGATATCTAGGAAACTAAGTTTATTGCTATGATTCCATAAAATAAACTGCAAAATGTTCCCATCATCTTATAAATCAGTAGCTAAACCTTAATACTATACTCTCATAGTGTTAATTCCTGGCTGAAGTATTCCAACAACAGTGTTTTGTTATGCAGTAACGAGGTACTTATCACTCAGCCTTATCACTTAATAGCCTGATACAAAAGGGAGTCATATGTCAACAGTGTCACTCACAATTACAGCCACACGTTGAGATGTACCAGCTGGAGTGCAATCTTATATATACAAGAAAAATAGAGATGGTCTACAAAATAAGTTGACCTGACCTATGACCTTGGCCTTTTGCCCACATATCAACTGGATTCTTTCTAAATGATGGGTAACTACTAACCAATTACATCTGGCCGGGTGTAATTACTTGGCAACCAATGAGTGAATAACTTAGACCTGCAGCCTTTAACCTCCTGACCAGCTGACCTCAAAATCAATTAGTTATTTCTTCATGCAAAAATACCCATAAATATGAAGTTTGAACCACATTGAGTGATGCATAGATGTGGCATATGTGAAAGACTGAAGGTTTGGGTTGAACAGTTTCACTTGAAATATGTTCACAAGCATTTAGAACAATATTGTGACCTTGACCTTTGACCTTTTGAACTGAACTTCAATAGGCTTCTTCCCCTATTGGTAGGTAAGCCATATATGACAGATGGAAAGTATAGATTGAAAAGTTTGCCTGAAAATGACTCCACGCAAGAAGAGGGTGCTGTGAACTTGACCTTTGACCTCAAAATCAACAGGTCTTTTTCCCCTGTTGGCAGAGAAGCGATATCAGTGCTGAAAGGTTTGGAATGAAAGGTCTAGCTTGAAATGTGTCCACAACCTTTTCAAAGAAGTGGATCCTGTGACCGTGACCTTTGACCTTGTGACCTCAACATCTATAGGATTCTTCTCCCACTTAGTAGGTGAGCTATATGTGAAAGATCAAAGGATTAGGATGAAAGGTTTGGCTTAAAATGCATCCACAGGCTTTTCAAAGAAGTTGGTTCTGTGACCTTGACCTTCCCCCCTGGACCTCAAAATAATTATGGTTCTTCCCCTGTTGGTAGGTGAGCTGTATGTGAAAGATGGAAGGTTTGGGATGAAAATTTTGGCTAAAAGAATTATTTCTGGGGGGTGCAAACACACCCCATAACTTCGAGAATATAGGTCGCAGTGACCTAATTTCAGGTTTGCAAGGAGATCTTTTTAGAACCTCTATGACTGCATAGGGTTCATGGCCCTAGCCCCTACGGTTACGATTTGTGCCCTGCTAACGGCCGGACGGCCGGCCGGCCGGACGGACAGACGGAAGGACGACGGACAAAGACCCATCGCTATAGCCCAGCATGACTGAAAGTCAGCTGAGCTAAAAATGATAACTTATTCAATCGATACCGATTTTATTTTTTATTTTATGCGAGTGCAAGAATTGTATGGATGCCTGCAGTTCGAGTTTTCCTTTGAAGGTTAAGAGGAGTACGAAGGATGGTAATTAATGAACTCTTTAATAAAAGTCATCGCCTTTTAAGGTAGTATATATAAATATGCATATATAAATGTTCATATAGAGATATGAAAATATGTAAAACAGTATTTAGTTGAAAGATGAAACCTTATGATAATGGACGTCGGTACCCTGATTATGCGCAAATACCTTTGACAGCCGGTATGTGAAATGGAATGGCATAGCCAATAATTGTCCTTCATTGTGCATGATGTTACATGCAAGCTGAAACGCTGGCCCTCAGACTCAAGCGTATTATATTAACTTCACCACCAGCATGGACTTTCACTTTATAACAATTAACATTACTGCCGACATGCCTACGCCCATGTCTGACGCTATTGTATCACGAGTAAACGCACGTATTTCTCGAGAAACTCGCGCCAATTATTTGATATAATGTACCCAATATACGATTTGTGTATCCTAATAGAAAAATATAACGTGTCTTTATCCGTGCACGGCTCCATGTTGGTTTTTCATTTCAAATTCAGGTTCCAGTTAACATTGAATACACAGGAGCCATGTCGAAATCCATTGTTGTGCTTGTTGCTTTGAGCGGCCCGTTAACCTCTGACTCTTGAAGCTTTGGAGGGGGGGGGGGGGGGGGGGGGGGGTGGAAATGAAAGCATTACGCCGCGCAGTTTTATAATGGCTAGGGAGAAAAGTGAGGTTAGGATGGCTCATCCCTTAGTTTTCTTAAGTGATTTCCTCCAAATCCGTGTGAGTGAGTTATTACGCCAAATACGGTAACTGATCACTATCACCATGAATTTACGTAAAAAATTCTGAAAAAAACAGTTGTATCACGTAATCTATCCAAGTTTCCGTTAAAATTTACAATACTACAATATCACGGATATTACACAACAAAATATATTCACAGGTTTATCAATATATATTAAGTTTTGTAGGTTATATTTGGCATGGTGTTGTCGATGCATACTCTATATATATTAAGTTTTGTAGGTTATATTTGGCATGGTGTTGTCGATGCATACTCTATATATATTAAGTTTTGTAGGTTATATTTGGCATGGTGTTGTCGATGCATACTCTATATATATTAAGTTTTGTAGGTTATATTTGGCATGGTGTTGTCGATGCATACTCTATATATATTAAGTTTTGTAGGTTATATTTGGCATGGTGTTGTCGATGCATACTCTATATACATTAAGTTTTGTAGGTTATATTTGGCATGGTGTTGTCGATGCATACTCTATATATATTAAGTTTTGTAGGTTATATTTGGCATGGTGTTGTCGATGCATATTCTATATATATTAAGTTTTGTAGGTTATATTTGGCATGGTGTTGTCGATGCATACTCTATATATATTAAGTTTTGTAGGTTATATTTGGCATGGTGTTGTCGATGCATACTCTATATATATTAAGTTTTGTAGGTTATATTTGGCATGGTGTTGTCGATGCATACTCTATATATATTAAGTTTTGTAGGTTATATTTGGCATGGTGTTGTCGATGCATACTCTATATATATTAAGTTTTGTAGGTTATATTTGGCATGGTGTTGTCGATGCATACTCTATATATATTAAGTTTTGTAGGTTATATTTGGCATGGTGTTGTCGATGCATATTCTATATACATTAAGTTTTGTAGGTTATATTTGGCATGGTGTTGTCGATGCATACTCTATATATATTAAGTTTTGTAGGTTATATTTGGCATGGTGTTGTCGATGCATACTCTATATATATTAAGTTTTGTAGGTTATATTTGGCATGGTGTTGTCGATGCATACTCTATATATATTAAGTTTTGTAGGTTATATTTGGCATGGTGTTGTCGATGCATACTCTATATATATTAAGTTTTGTAGGTTATATTTGGCATGGTGTTGTCGTTGCATACTCTATATATATTAAGTTTTGTAGGTTATATTTGGCATGGTGTTGTCGATGCATACTCTATATATATTAAGTTTTGTAGGTTATATTTGGCATGGTGTTGTCGATGCATACTCTATATATATTAAGTTTTGTAGGTTATATTTGGCATGGTGTTGTCGATGCATACTCTATATACATTAAGTTTTGTAGGTTATATTTGGCATGGTGTTGTCGATGCATACTCTATATATATTAAGTTTTGTAGGTTATATTTGGCATGGTGTTGTCGATGCATATTCTATATATATTAAGTTTTGTAGGTTATATTTGGCATGGTGTTGTCGATGCATACTCTATATATATTAAGTTTTGTAGGTTATATTTGGCATGGTGTTGTCGATGCATACTCTATATATATTAAGTTTTGTAGGTTATATTTGGCATGGTGTTGTCGATGCATACTCTATATATATTAAGTTTTGTAGGTTATATTTGGCATGGTGTTGTCGATGCATACTCTATATATATTAAGTTTTGTAGGTTATATTTGGCATGGTGTTGTCGATGCATACTCTATATACATTAAGTTTTGTAGGTTATATTTGGCATGGTGTTGTCGATGCATACTCTATATACATTAAGTTTTGTAGGTTATATTTGGCATGGTGTTGTCGATGCATACTCTATATATATTAAGTTTTGTAGGTTATATTTGGCATGGTGTTGTCGATGCATATTCTATATATATTAAGTTTTGTAGGTTATATTTGGCATGGTGTTGTCGATGCATACTCTATATATATTAAGTTTTGTAGGTTATATTTGGCATGGTGTTGTCGATGCATACTCTATATATATTAAGTTTTGTAGGTTATATTTGGCATGGTGTTGTCGATGCATACTCTATATATATTAAGTTTTGTAGGTTATATTTGGCATGGTGTTGTCGATGCATACTCTATATACATTAAGTTTTGTAGGTTATATTTGGCATGGTGTTGTCGATGCATACTCTATATACATTAAGTTTTGTAGGTTATATTTGGCATGGTGTTGTCGATGCATACTCTATATATATTAAGTTTTGTAGGTTATATTTGGCATGGTGTTGTCGATGCATACTCTATATATATTAAGTTTTGTAGGTTATATTTGGCATGGTGTTGTCGATGCATACTCTATATATATTAAGTTTTGTAGGTTATATTTGGCATGGTGTTGTCGATGCATACTCTATATATATTAAGTTTTGTAGGTTATATTTGGCATGGTGTTGTCGATGCATACTCTATATATATTAAGTTTTGTAGGTTATATTTGGCATGGTGTTGTCGATGCATACTCTATATATATTAAGTTTTGTAGGTTATATTTGGCATGGTGTTGTCGATGCATACTCTATATATATTAAGTTTTGTAGGTTATATTTGGCATGGTGTTGTCGATGCATACTCTATATATATTAAGTTTTGTAGGTTATATTTGGCATGGTGTTGTCGATGCATACTCTATATATATATTAAGTTTTGTAGGTTATATTTGGCATGGTGTTGTCGATGCATACTCTATATTTGCTCGATTTACAATTTTTTTCATTTACACTTCTCAGGCAAGATGTACATATTCCCTTTTCTTTCTTTAGGAACAGCTTCCTTGCCTTAAAACATTTATCTAAGGCCAAAATAAAAAAAAGGTATGGTTCTCAGGCACTTTTTTTCAGAAATCAATGCGGGCGGGCGCTTTTTTTATTTTAATTTTTTTTGGTATGTTTCGATAAAAATGTCAAATGATAAGGGAAAAGCATGGAAATAACCGTTTCATTTTGCTAAATAAGTAAAAGCACTACAAAACAAAGGAAATTGTATGGTTTTATCTGCTTGAAAGAAATGTCGGAGAGGCAGCAGCTCAAAATTGGGAAGTTTTTATTGAAAATAAAATTAAAAATTTTTGATGCGGGGGTTTAAAATTGATGCGGACGGTGCCTGAGAACCATACCTTTAATTTTTTTTGGCCTAATTTGTCTTTTTAATTCGATTCATCAATCTATTCATTATACGTCTAACAATAATGTAATCATTCAAAGACCTGAATGCTCTCGCGCGTCCCATTCCGGCTCACATATATAAGCATCATTACTTAAAAGTTCTTCAAGGTAATCATACTGAAGTATGAATTTCATGTCACGAACACAGCGCCAAAAAATAAATATATATACATATTTGAACATAACTTATTGAGACAGTATTCCACTGAAAAATCTATATTATAATTTAACTTTTAGAATAAAAAAAGACTGACTCGACATTCCTCTTTTCATTTAATATATCCCCAACCCCGATTAATAGCGCGGTCACCGGGTTTATCAGCTAGTAATATATAATTGTATATATGCTCAACAGCAGTTACGGTGTTCTAACCCTTAAAACCTCATTTTTCACAAATGATTTTTTATGACCATAAGGTACTGTACTGCATTGCAATGTACTGTATTGCAAGGTCTTCAATGGTACACTCGTCACCGAAAGTGTGTGTCTGTCAGCGAGACCAGCAGTTTAATACTCACAGTGTAAAAACAAGCACTCCAACTCCCCAGACGTCTGCTGCCACCCCTACAAGCTCTCCAGCTATCTTCTCTGGGGCTGTTCCGAGAAAACGATAAAACTAATAAAATATTTCTATTTAAATGCGTTAGAATAAATACTAAAAGTACACATCATCAATCAATTTCTGTCACTTGTAACGTGTTATGACTACAGTCTGGATTTTGCTGTGTTTGTATATAAGCTTGTAACATGTAATACGCTAGTTTCCTTTAACACTCTTTTCCTAGGGATAATTTTATTCACAGAAAATATTAAAATGATAAGGATTAGTGAGAACGAATATGATTGCAGCGTAAAGCGTATAAGGATAAAGTATGAAAATGTGTATATTTATTTCTGATTGAAACTAAGGATATATTTTCTCTGTGTGTTTTTAGTATTTTTACAAGGGTGACTTGTTATTATACTGTAACCTTGTTGGTGGTGTTTGCATTTAAATAACAAATGGGAACTCCGAAGTTAAACAGACATTTTAGCTTAGAATATCCTATCAGGTAAAACAGATGTTACCGTTGTATTCTAAAGTTCCCTCTAGCGGCACTTTGACTCCGTCTGAGGAAGAAATGACGCGCGCACGCCCAAAGTCGATCAGTTTGACGTCACAGCGTCGTCTGCTGGTCATTATGACATTATCGGGCTGGAGATTCAAGTGGACAATGCCGCGATGATGTAAAAATTGTAAGGCGTCTATGACCTAGAAAGAAATAAAAATCATGTATGCAACTGAAGGTCGGCAAAACTGTGAGAGAAACAAACTGTGATTTAAGTGAACGTTATCGTTGTTAATCGTTTATTGGTGTTGAAATCTTGTTTGGCAACTCTGACTTAGCCTATACAGAAAAAAAAAGAATTTTACTGCTAGGTCTAAGCAAATATAACAATTTCCATAAATATTTGAAAAGAAACCCAATAAACATTTAAGACAAATCATTTATTCAGATTTCGGTACGAAATAAAGGACAATATCGACACCCACAGAAAAATGACACACATTTACCTATAGCTCTCTTTCAAGACTATAAACTATAACTTAAATATATATACATGCATACTTGCTGTCCCAACATTGGCTAACCAGAGAAAGAAACCTAGGGTGAGATAGAAAACAAGTGTATTTTGTTAAATTAAATGTTAAGATCTTGTGTCTTACCTGTTTGATGATACAGGACACTTGGTGTTCATTATATTTGTTTTTGAGCGACAGAGATCTGGCCACGTTCTCTCCAAACAATTTCTCAAGGATCAAGATCACGTGACCATCGTGGACGAAGGCCTCATACAGCCTGACCACGTGTTCCTGTCGGACCCCCTTCAACATCTCGTACTCCCTCAAACTCTGTTCGGGTGATTTTGTGTTGTATGGAAGTATCTTTGCAACACGGGTAGCCCTGTCTTGTTTACCAACTGCATCCAGAACTACAGAATAACGACCTCTGAAAAAATTAAGAATCCATGATGCTGATAAAAATCAAGAGACTGAAAAGAAGTTTATGATAAAAAGAGAGAACTCCGTGACAACTGAAGGTTGCTAGGCTTCAAGCATAGAACCAAAGCTAAAGGTGACATAATGAATGGAGGATATCTAACTAGCATAAATTATATTAATTTTCCATCACATGAGCGATGTCTGTTTGTATTAAACAGTGTTTTAAACCCAGATTGTTAAGGTAAAGCAACCTATTTTATCTTTGAAGATGAGGATCCTGTTGAAGTTTGTGTTACATATCTGGTTTTATTAAATGAATCCCTTATTGCTCGCTCACAGGACTCGCCATGGGCGTGCTCGTGGTAAAGTTCTATAAAAATTGTAAATTTTGACAACAAATTGTTTATTTATATCACCCACCTCCATATTTCTGATTGGAAGTGGAAAAATTCCCGCGGATTTGTGGATTCCTGGAGCATCACCTCCCTGTCAAAGAACGGGTCGTCCGTTTCTTTCATTGCCAGGAGTTTCTCGGTCTCAGCCTCTTGGTCGTCCATGACGTCATAGTCCTGTCGGTCAGGTGACGGCTGCCGCGTGGCCTGACGGGACCGCAACAGGATTTTCTTAGTTGTCTCGTCTACGTCAATCGGAGGACAACCTTCCAATTAAAGAAGAAAAAATAATCCTTAAATTGTTTTACGATCTACGTTAACTTATGCTTTCATGCAAAGGGTGATAAATATTCAGGAAATATTGTTGATCTGTTCATGGACATTTTTGTTTATTTCAGCCCTTTGCTGACAGTCGGTTGTCTTCTCATAATTGACTTAAATATGCTTATAAACAATTTAGTGCTTCTGCAGTGATATGTATATGTAAACAAGGTCAATACAAAAACACAAGAAGAAATGTAAGGTCAATTGAAATTACGTATGATTTCATTCTTATTTCCCCAGAAAGTATGTTGAAATTGCTTGAATAATGATTCTGGGAATTATATAAATGTTCTGGCTTGTAAAAGTGTTTTAATAACAGTAAATGACTGAAGCCCCGTGATGACTTTCTATTAAGTTTCTTTATTTTCCATAACAGGATTCAGTACAAGTTGCAAGAATAAATGGAAAAAATTAAGCTTTTATTTTTTGTTTAAATGGCTTATTTTAAAAAAAAGAAAATCCAGTAAGTTTGTTCCAGTGTAAAATGTTCTCCTAATTTATTGAATTACCTCTGGGTTTTGTTTTGATTTGCACAGATCCCCAGCTGTAAGGACTGTTGCCGAATTTGTTGATGGCCGAGACTCGGAACCGGTAAGTCGTCTCTGGCTCCAAACCCTCTACCAAAGCACACTCGTCTATACAGTACGTGGCGATGGTCCAGCGTTCAGCATCTGTTATATAATCAAACAGAATACTAACATATATCTTCACCCACAAGAACACATATACACAAAACTGACTCAAAACAGACCAGGTTTAAAATGTATCCAATGTCTTCATGTTCTGACTGTTACACGCTCAAAACTTTCGAGCTGTTTTCGAAGTGGTGAAATTAGAAGTTTATTCTTACTTCTTACTTCTTACTTCTTACTATGACTGCGTTTTAAATATTCTTTCGGCATTCCAAAAGCATTCGAGACATTCTGATCGCATTCGAGGCAAGTCACTTCAAATCCTGGCAGAATGTCCCAAATGCGCCTGAATGAGCCGGAATGCAGCTTATACATATGGATCGCTCCCGCAATCTATTTCGATAGCAAGGAATACAGCTGGAATGCACTGATTCCGAATAAGTGTGGCGGGGGTTTAAAGCTATTGATTCAGTTTCGTAAAACTCTGTATAGTTTAGTGTATGGGCTAGGGCAGACCCCCATTTAGGTGTAGATTCGGATTAGTAGGCAGTTCTTGCAGGATGCCACCTACTGTCATCTTTCAGCTGATTCTGTCCCTAAAACGGAGGGTGGGTCATGGCTCAAGGAAGGCCCAATTAGAGGTTTGTGCAGATCCAGTTGGAGGGGTATCCATCAATATATATGCTGATGAATAATTTCTACCGAGCTTATTGTCATTATTCATTGTAAAATTAGTGTGTAAAATAGACGTATAGGGTTTACTCGTCCAAAATCTATTTCCCAAGACGTATAGGGTTTACTCGTCCAAAATCTATTACCCATATGTATCAAACAGGTTTGTATATAATCCGCACAAGTAAAGGTATCTTAAACAGAAGTTCTCTGCTATAATTAAATATATAGAGACACCTATCAACCACACGTGATGGCATGATACTACGATTGGCACCCTTCCCTTGCAGGATTACGCCCCCCCCCCCCCCCCCCCCTTGAACGTGCATGGGTTAAAGAGCTGGGCAAACACTCGTTTTATACACACAGGAATTGTCTCTGGGGAACAGTTACGATACAGTCCACCATTTCTTGCTCTTTTGTATGGCCATTCATTGCCGTATCTTAAATTGAACAAGGGATAGATCCCATGCATATAAGAAACATATGACTCTCTGAATAACATATGAATTCTATATGCTGAAATTAGACAAATAGACAAATAGACAAATATAAATGTAGACAAATATCTACCGTCTACAGCACAAAGTTACCCTGGCAATACTTAACTGCAGCCCAGAAATGATAAACTCACGCCTTACTGTCTAGAAAACAAGAGCCTAGCTAAGACATGCTCACCTACCGATGATCACTGCAAATTAAAGTCAAATGCGTTTCTAGCCAGCGCTGGTCAACCCGCTCCCTAGAGTTCTAACAGCCAATCAGAACCCCGTCCCGCTACGAGTCAAAGGTTAAAGCGTGTCTGCCGCGGGTTCAGTGCGGGTTCCTGGCTGTTTCGGCTGACCTCTGACCCGGCCGACGAAACACATTAAACTGTAAACCGTAAAGCTTAAAAGGAATCCGAAATATTAAATAAAACCTTAACTCGCACAAAAAAACCCTAAACTCGCTACATGCCTGTAAGACCTGCTGATCTCTAACCCGAACCTCTAAGGACACAGACTGACGGCTAACAGACCACGAGGACTGAGAGCACTGCAACATTTACTTACTTTCTTTGCGCCAGTCCACTCTGTAAGCAGTGATGAAACTGTTGCCATCAGTTTCTGGTTCCTCCCAGATCGTGAAAACTTCCTTGTCCGAGATTTTAGTCACGTGGGGACGTCCAGGTCTAGCGGGAGGACCTATTATTTTAAGTGGAAAAAAAAACTATTGTTATCACACATGGTAAGAAAATAACAGTCCCTTTGTTAGTAAATGTGATTGCTAGTAGAGTCATATCAAATAAAAACTTTCCAATGAATCTTAAACATTTGAAATGGAGTAACTAATACTTTTCCTGTACTGAAAATGTAAATAGATTTATTTCTTCTTCGATGCTTCGTTCTGTTGATTTAATAGCTGTATACCACGATTTTACAGAATGACATAAACTACATATGGGATATATTCTTTTAAATACAATTATATCTGGACAGAACATTATAAACGCTAATAGTAGACTTTTTAAAGAAAAATTGAAATACTAAATATTGTTCAAAATTTAGATGTACCACATTACAGGTCATATGATATCGTATCGAATAATCACACTTTTATTAAGTGATCCTTACCGCCCTGAAGCATTCTCGCGCGGCACGTGACTTTTCCATGTTTGTTTCGCGCCACACATTTGAAGATACCGAAGTCGTTTGGCAGTGTACTCAGAATTGTCAAGCTGAATCTGAAAATAACATCATCGCAGGTGATCAGCATTTTGTGTTCACAATGTGGCACCGGCTATCGAGACATAAGCCTGGCCTGCTAATTCTTAGAGCACTTACATATAAAATGGATGTCCTTCTGGATACTGTAAAGTTATTGTGACGATATTTGGACTGGACAGTATAGAAATCGATAACCTTCCGGTAAGAGTGTCTTCTTTTATGAAAATCTTGGTAAACACTGAGCAAGTTCCCGGAAGTAAACTGTGTTTTAATCCAGTGCATAATTTATTATTCACATTTTTGTCATATATGGTTTTAATAAACTTGCTGTTGTGTATTGTGAATACATTCAACAGAGCAACAGAACTTGCATATTAAAAAAAAAAGATCTGATATTTTAAATTTCTTTATATACTGAATGCTTTATGCTCATTCCCATTGTTAATGACAAGGAAATATAAAGTTATAGTCTGTACATTCGTATAGGACATGCAGACTGTAGAAGGGCGCGGTTCTGAACATAATAAAGGACATTCCCTCTTAGGTTCTAAAG
The DNA here is from genome assembly GCA_026874595.1 of Sipunculus nudus. Classification (NCBI taxonomy): domain Eukaryota; kingdom Metazoa; phylum Annelida; class Sipuncula; order Golfingiida; family Sipunculidae; genus Sipunculus; species Sipunculus nudus. The sequence continues at coordinate 34,857,313 of CM049321.1, forward strand.
CTATGGCATATATTGCCATTTAGTATTGATGAAATATGGACAAACAGGCCTTTCCCCTTCAAAAAGTCCACTGTATAAAAATACCTATTATTACTGATTTTATTCCTGAAATATATACAGCTGTTTCAATTGCTTTTGTTCTTTTTCTAAAAAAAAATATTTTCTTGTTATAAACTTAAATATCTCAGTCGGCACAAAGCGGCTACAAGTATTTGATGCAATTAGTCTGGTGTCAGCCCTGATATTACGTAAAACTTTTGCTTATGTTGGCTGTCATACGTATGAACTAATTAATTGTAAGAGGAATAGGTGTATAATACTTTTTATATACGTAAATACGTCAGAAGAGTCCGGGACTAGCGGTTACGATTTTTGCCTGGTTAACGGACGAACGGACGGCCCGACGGACGGTACAATGGCCCGACAGACGGTCGAGGGACTTTCAGTCAGCTGAGTTTATAAAAATAGAAGTATATCAAGAAATGAATTGACAAGAAGTGACATATATACCTGCCGTCTGACGTCTGAGATGTTCGGACACGTCCGTAACCCTCGTAACCGTCCGTCAGTAGTTCGTCATTTCGGTACCAGGAGACGCTAGGTGGCGGATTACCGATCACGTGAACACGTAATGTGCAGTTCTCGCCCACATTGTACGCCTGGTCGCGGACCTTCACCTTGAATATTGGAGGGTAACCTACAACAGAGATTAACATATATAAATATGTTGAAACATAAATGATTAACACTACTGCCTAACGATGGTTTATTTTAAGTGTTTTTCAACCTGTGAAAAATATGAAAGCTTTCTCTCACGTAGTAGCTTATTAAATTATAGTCCATTTTGTTTACATATTCTTTTTTTTCTCATTGGAATTTCGTTAGCTTAATATGACAGTCATGACATCGTTTTGGCATACGATAAATGGCTGCTATAAATTTATTACTAGAACACTGACAGGTCAGAAAGGACCCCGCAAAAGGGCCCAGCGCAGACTGGGTGATGCTTAAAAATAAATAACATTTAAGCACCTGATTACATTTCAAGACAGAGGGGAAGTGACTCTAAACAGTATTTAAAAACTGAATGAATATTTCAATGTTTGAATCTCTCACAGTCATGAATTAACATGTAGGAATGGAGCAAAAGAAGCACAATTACATCGGAAGTATTATGCTGTAAGCCACGTTATAGTATGTTAAACAATAGAATGGTCCTGTGACCTTGACCTAGTGGTAGAATTTGGTTTTAAAATCATAATCGATTGAAAAATAAAAAAGACCGATGATCGATTATTAATCGATTATTTTATTTACTTTCTATATTTTCTTGAAATCTGCTGTACACCAGTACCTAAAATATTCACCCTAGTCTGACATGTACATCGGTATTCATAATGAACCATCAATCCACCCGTACCTTGCCGTCGAACGTTTGTTGGCTGCGTAAGGTTCCGTTTTGATGCTGTTCGTTACTTTGTATTGGAATATCTGTCACAGGTTCTTTAGATTCTTTGCGTGTACATACACAATCGTTTTTAATTAATTTTGCAAAAATGCAATCGATTTAATTGATTTGAAAGAAAATGATCTATCAACGAACTTGTGATTCCGAAATCATTATTTTTCATGCCTAATTGTTTGGTGAGCCATAATTGAAAGATGGAAGGTCTGGAATGAAAACTTTGGCTTAAAATGTGTCAACAGCTGTTTAGAGAATTAAGTGGGTCCTGTGACCGTAACCTTTGACCCAAAATCATTGGGTCCTTTCCTTTTGCCAAGTGAGCCTTATGTAGAATATGAAACGCTTGGTAGGCCTACCTTCACCTACCACAAGACCAAAAATTGATACGGTTATTACTGGTGGTGATGTATATATTAATTAAGTTTGGAACCAATATGTCAATCCAAACTCGATTTATCATCCGTAAATGGATCTGTCGACGGAAAGTCGGACAGACAGGATGGTTACTACAGGGCACCCCCCTATTAAAGCGTAATATTACAGGCTCGTTCGATGTTAACTCGTTCAATGATTCAAGAATATACGAAGTCATTATTAAGTATCTTTCCAGTGATATCCTTCAATATTCATAAAAAAATACAGACTCCATCCTTATGTATTTTAATGTAAAAATGCAGCAGATACTTAATTTTTAATTTGAAATAAGCCGAATTACAGTCTAAAAAAATGGTTTTGACGCTTTGTATTTTGACTCCTTTGATTGACTAAAGATTTATTTGGTGCTTAATTTTGGAGCTGAAGCTATATATCTGATCCCTCAATAAGCCCGACTCTTAAACACGTTAAGAGAACAGTGCGGCAAAGTATTAAATTGTGTCTAGAAATGTTAACAGTAGAGGAAAATCCATTTACCAGGAAAAAGGCTAATCTTTTTTTTCAAAACCTTTCAAAATGAATCCAAAGTTTCGATACCACATTGAACCGAGAGGAGTAACAAATTATTCTATGTAGCACCCACCAAATGTGTATTAGCATCCTATCGAAGATATATGTGGTCGCTGGCTATTTTCTGAGCAGTTCAATTTCGTCTGCCACTTTTGAAATATACTCCGGCTGCCAAAACAGATCCGGATACTGACCCCTACAGTCCGTCGATATTCATATAGAGAACGCACCCATGGACCTGAACCACAATAATTGACTGACATACACAAGTGCATCCTACCCCAATCCCCGAGGGCCTGAACCAGAATGATGCATATTGCCAGATTAGAGGGAATAAATAGGTCTGTGTTACCGTGTGCTTGGCCGTGTAACCTTACACTACAGGCGTAATGAGAATGGGGAGAGAAAGTTTGTAAGCCATGACTTCAGTGGCTCATCATGCAGAAATCGTTCCTTTCCTTGGATTTCTCATCACGGCTATACTTGGCTGTGTGCTCTGTTATGATTCAATTTTAATCTCAAACGACATCTTTATTCAGTAAATGGTATTATAAATCACTAGTTTCGGTTGGTGTTGAAAATATTTGATTCGTTTTTGTAACGCTCTCGTGATCTTTCTCACAAAAAAAGAAAATATATTTGTACACTAACAACGTTATTAATATGTTCCTAGGCATGCACAAAAAACGATGCGAGTTTCGGACGGTCTTGTAGATACTTCATAGATAAGAGACGCTTTATATATGACGTGCTTTAATTTAACAATGACATATTTTAATCGCCGGGCTCTTTATTGTACATTGAACCAAAATTATTTCAAATTTTAACGAATCGTGAGATATGCAAAAACACTAACTGTTTAATAATAATAAAAAGAAAATAATAAAAAATCGCTTTAAATTGAATGTATAAGAACACATAAGCACACATGCACAGTTTGAAAGCTCTGTTACTGGAGATTTAAGGTAACTGGCGCGCTGAATATAGCGTAATCGGCTGAAACGCTGTTTTGAGAGTAGTGCTTTTGTTCTGGATGGATAATTGAGACGTGAACTCGTGGTTTCCCGACACTATTCATGATCATTTATCATATTTATGAGCAACTTTTGAATATCCAAATGTAGATTCTGTTAAATATAACTCAGTAGCGGGGGGATCGGGGGGCTCCTGATTTCGGGTCTGTCTGCTGGTAATTTCCATGAGGTCATCAGGCTACAGTGCCTTGTACTAATAACATAACAAGTGAACCATGGGTCATGACGCTCAGCTTACTGGGAGGAGATTCACAAAAGGAAATTTTATCATCTGAATGGTAGTATATACCCATTCAACTAAAGCATCAAACAGATTAACCAACAGGCCAAGATTGTGTCTCCATTTATATATATTTCAAAAATAGAGAAAAAATGTGTAAACTTAAAAAAAAAATACAGGTGGCTCCACCAGTCTGCAGAAACTAATAAAAACACTTAATGGTCAATATACATGCAAAGAATCATGGTGATCTCTGCATTAGTTGTTCAGATACTTCAGCTTTTGTATCAAATTTTCCATTATTCTGAGGGATACTTCGGAGTCCTATAGCTTGAAGGATATGGGAAACAGAGACCTAATTTCAGGTTTCCACAGACACTTTTCATGGCCCTCCTTGCATGACAAGAATGAAGATTCTAGGTCCAGTTGTTACTATTTGTACCCTGTTGACAGATAACATCTTAAAAGGTCTCAAAAATAGAGAAAAAAAATCGTTAAAAATTTGAAAAAAATAGAGGTGGCGCACCCAGTCTGCAGAAACTGATGGAACACTTAATGATAAATATGTATGCCAAAAATCATGACCATCAGTGTTGTAGTTATTGAGATACTGCAGTTTTTGTATCAAATTTTTTCATTATTCTGGGGGGTATTTTGGAGCCATACAGCTTAAAGGATATGGGTAACAGAGACCTAATTTCAGGTTTCCATGGAGACTTTTCATAGGTCTCTCATTGTGTCAAGAATGAAGATTCTACCTCAAGTCTTTACGATTTGTGCCCTGTTAACAGATGTTCACATTTTTAAAGGTCTCAAAAACAGAGAAAACAATTCGAAAAGAATCGAAAAATACAGGTGGCGCCACCAGTCTGCAGGAACTAATGGAACATCTCATGATTAATATGTATGCCGAAAATCATGACCATCAGAGATGTAGTTAATGAGATATTGAAGTTTTGTATGAAATTTTTGACTATTCTGGGGGGTACTTTGGATCCCCATAGCTCGAAGGATATGGGTAACAGAGACCTAATTTCTGGTTTCCATAGAGACCTTTCATAGGTCTCTCAGTGTGTAAAGAATAAAGAGTCTAGGTCCAGTCTTTACGACTTATGCCTTGTTAACAGATGTTCACATTTTTAAAGGTCTCAAAAATAGAGAAAAAAATTCGTAAAAAATCGAAAAATACAGATGGCGCCACCAATCTGCAGGAACTGATGAAACATTTCATGATAAATATGTATGCCAAAAATCATGACCATCAGTGATGTAGTTAATGAGATATTGAAGTTTTTGTATGAAATTTTTTACTATTCTGGGGGGTACTTTGGGGCCCCATAGCTCAAAGGATATGGGTAACAGAGACCTCATTTCTGGTTTCCAAGAAGATTTCTCATGGACCTCTCAGAATGTCAAGTTTAGAGTTTCTAGGTCCAGCGGTTACGATTTGTGCCAGGTTAACGGACGGACGGACGGATAGACGGACGACGGACAAAGGGTGATCGCTATAGCTCAGATGACTTACAGTCAGCTGAGCTAAAAACACGGGCTAGAGACAAGTCTAACGAGCAGTACCAAAGCTTAGGTGGCAAAGTTTGGTTTTGTAAATAGCCCGAGTGGGTTAGTACTTTTTTGGTCCATTAATATGCTAAATTTTCCTAAAAGTACTTTATTAGTGTCATTATTACCTATCCTATTATTAAAATCCTGTTTTAATCACGTGTCTTAAATGCATCTAGTAAGGATAATTTTAGTGGATTTTGTAGCCTGATATCACCGAGAAAGGCTTCGTCTTTCGACTTTAAACTATGCATGGTGTCTGATCATTCTTAGAGAGTCCCTATAGACGCTCCTGAGCTTACAAAAAAGGTGTCAAATGGTTTTGTATTCTACATTTGCATTCAAAGGCCTGTGATACCGATATTGCCAGCCACTCGGTGTGGAGAAAGCCAAAACGGGGCACGAACCCACAATTTTGCGGTCACAAGCCGTGGCGGATCCAGGAATTGTTTTCGGGGGAGCCAATGTGCCGCAGTGTTACTGGCTTCTAAAATGTGTGCAAATCTGGGATAGGGGAAGGTAGAGTGGGGCGAGTGGGAGACTTTGGGAGATTTAGAATGAAGATTTAGAATGACGTTGTAGTACAATCTAGCATTTTACTCATGGAATGTATAACTATGTAATATTTTGTAAGCTTTCAACTAAATGCTAATGCCAGAGCGCACTCGGCGTCAGTGAAACTGGTAGTAACAAAAGAATGTTATAATGTTGCCAACTCAACGAGGCAGAGATTTGATCGTTTTTGCTGTGTTAGTAAGGAGTGTCCACCAGTCCGAGTTTGAGACTTACCCCACTGACCTACACATGCGTGATGAACACAGCGTGACCAGCACAGCGACTGCCAGATGTTTTCCCCCAGAGGCAGGAGCTAAATCTCCCACAGCTATCCCATTGGATCCGCCCCTGGTCACAAGTCGAACAAACGAACTGCTATATACTGACCCATTGTGTGAATGACATAATATATATTTCCGTAAGCTGCGTGGTTTGAAGATAAAAACAAATGCACAGCACAATACTCCTGGGACTTCGAGTGCAAACAGTATGTGAGCCACGCTTCAATTTATGAAAATAATGTGAAACAAGAATATCATTTATCATACGTGCGTGTGTATTAGCCTTTATGGAGATAGCGGAGTTGACATTTATTTATTTACATTGCTTGGTACGGTATTAAAATCTGTGTGATAAAAATCGCCATTTTCTGACAAGTTTCCGGTTGCAAAGTTTTTGCATGTCTTTTGGAAATCATTGTCAGATCACCACCGAGACCTTAATACAAGCAAACATGTGAACGGAGATGGGTTAGAATGATCTCCAAAATTCCTCACGCAAAGTAGATCGTCGGGAAACTGCAGCTAAAGCGTATATAACAAATGATAAATGCATTATATTATTACAGCGATTATTTCTAATTCGAAATACTGGTCCATTAATCTTTGGGAAGGAGATACCCTGGAAAATTGAAACGGTAAATTATGAGATATTATTTGAGAGTATCACAAACTCGTGGCAGGAAGATCTCGTGGCCAGTGGGTTGAAGAGTTCAGCGTAGATACTTTAAATGCTTAGATACAGTGAAAATGATTAAGCAATTCCACTTGTTGTTTCCAAATTCCTAGAGATGTGCCCACGTTTTTTAAATCAATAAAATATTGGTCCAAACAGCGATGTAAACAACATTTAAGAAATGGTCATCGGAAATGAATTTATTTACTAACGTTGTGAATTTGGAAAACCGTGGTGACAGGTGTATCTTTGCCCAAATGAGGCACTAAACCTGTATCCTATCGCAAGCTGTAAAAAAATCATTTTAAAGATATTAGTTATTATGAACTGTAAGTGTAATTATGTCTATGGGTGATAATAAATTGTGTAATCCGCATTGTAAATCCCGAAATGAGTCATATACGTAACAGCGATCATGTTACTCCTGCAGACGTAAATCTTCCGCAGAGCTGCCTTCATGACACCTAACTGTATGATATATGGTACTTTTGATCACGAAGGTGAACATGTTTTTATCAGTTTATCACCTGATGCATTTGTGTATGGAAAGTTATAAATATTAGGATTAGATTCTTGCCGATAACATAGGATGATATGTTAATTCGATAAAACCCCGAGCTTGATCCACAACTGGGACAAAGCATTCTTCAATCTCTATGATTATACTAGTTGATATATTTGAAAGAAGTTGTATAGAAATGTATAGTGTCGTTATCCAAAAGCCATGGCGATGCAAAATATATATTCAGAGAAGTAAGTTTTTGGGTATATGACTTCCAAAATAACTAAAAATATATCCTGATTTACAATAAGTTTAAAATTAATGATGAAAAAAACGCCACCCTTTTCTTTCTTAAATATAAAGACAGACTCATGCATAAAATTATCTTTACTCATTCAGGATAATGCACGCGTTTTCTAAAGTAAGTTTGACAATATATGAAAATATTGGTGTCCTCACACACCGTGCTTTAAGTTAAGTTCTTGTTAATACTGTCATGATACGAGATTCAAGAGCACGTTAAAACATTCTTAAACTCAGGACTTAAAATATCCAAAGCTCAGATACACAAAGGAAAGCAAAACAAAACTTCAAACAGAAGCTATTCTTTAGCAGTAGGTCTATGGTACATTTATAATCTACGTGTAACACATGCATGCTGTTAGACTGTGGTTTCAGGCCCACTCCTCCTTTGGTATACTGGTTCGCCACTATGCAGTATCTTCGGTACAGCTTTTGTTCTTGTATGTGCTGTGTACGCGACCTCATGGTAATCTACAACAAAATCCTTACGATTAATCCGAGCATGGACCCGACCGCCGACCCAAGAGCAAAGCAGTACATGTACGTATTCAGCCACGGCTGTGACACGCCAAGTTGTTGTATTGCTTTTTCTTCAGGAACTGTCACGTGACACAAAAACTCGAGATGTGATTCGTCTGCTAAGCGATTTTCGCATTCATCCGGTACAATACTTTTGCTCCGTCCCGCGCGCAGGAAATGTCTTAAACTACTGGCACCATCGACTGAGCGTCCTCCCTTCCCTTCCCTTGCTGGGAACGGAGCACTAAGGCGCCGCCTTTTGGCCTGAGCGAGAACCATATCGGTGAGAACCGCCATTTTGGGTATTGAGTCGGCCTTTGCTTTAGGTGTGCTTTTAAATTCTGCTACAGAGCTTTCCCCGTCAGCTACACTGTTTTTCTCTTCATCTACATTTGTTACCACCACAATAGGATGGTTGTTCTCATTTACGTCTTTCACTTTTGTGGTTTCCTTATGTGTACCATTATCTGTGATGGCACTAGTAGCATCACTGACTATGTCATTGGCTTTGTCTTTCGTAAACTCATTTTTGTCACCGGTCTTGGGCTCATCCGGATCTGGTGGACTTCTACATGGATGCTGTACATTGTCTTCAAAATAATTTAAAGAACAGCTAAGAAAAGGGGTTTCCCACAAATCCTCAATAGTTTTTGCTTCAACCATCTTATAATTCAGGCCTGTTTCTCTCACCCTAGTTACAGTACGGCAATTTGATAAATCCACACTCCGAATATCTTCTTGCATTCCCGAAGTCCCTGAATGCGACGGTATAGTCGCATCGTCCAAAACTTCACTGCACAATGAATCGTCCTTGGGAAGATTTTGATTACTTTCTGATGTATCCATTGCATTGCCAGAAGAGAAAGGTTGGCCGTTGTTTGTTAATGAACTTTCCGCCATGGCGCTACAGTCAAAACACATGCCATGCATACGGAACACGGGGTCAGGTTCAAACAAATCCAAAGAACTACTTTGGCGTGCTGTAAACTCAGTCAAACTTCTATGACAAATAATGCACGAACGTGCGGTCACATGCGACGGCGTGTTACCTTCCTCCCTGCCGACACTGCCCACGTAACACTTCAGCTGACGGACGGAACGACGGGGAGTCTTTGGCGACTTGCCAGATCTCGTGTCAACCTCTTCTTCGTCCTTGAAATCTCTGAGATCACGTCGTGGCTTCTTATCACGTGACCATTCATACCACGTGTCCTCGTCTTCGTATTCTTTTGCCCACTCAGACGCTGACCCGACTGTAGAACCAACGCTGCCGATAGATGGCGGGCCCATCACCTGGATGAAGAAATAAAGGTTTTATTAATATAAACCTAACTGTCAGATGCCTATTACATGGGGAAATATTTAACAAAACACCCTAAACAAACTAACGGTTCTATTCAAATGATGATAAATCTGTATCAACATTTCTAAAGTCATTGTTATCTGTCCTTGATTAAGTTTTTCATCCCATTTTCGCTTTTATCCCACCATGCAATCTACCTTCCATAAAAGAGATATCTTGTATTTTAAAGGAATACAAAGATAAATTAGCACTAGAACAAGGCCTACAGGGCTAATGCGAACCTGAGCAATGGGATATACGTCAGGTATAATGCTTCCATGCTGGACTATTACTTTTCAAGTACACGTTTGACGTGTACATGTAAAATACAATTACTAAACATTTTGAACCCGAGTATAAGCACCAATTACACAAAAGTCACTCCTGAAATACAGGCATGGATGAACACTACACAAAATGATTGTAGGTGGCGCCATCAGGCTTATGTGCGAGAAAGCCATCGAAGATGTATGGACATGCAAAATTTCAGGCAGATAATTCAAACCACTCTTAGGCTATGTGCTCAGATTCATTTAAAACCAAAAACAATTGCAGGGGGCGCCACAAGTATTGTATACAACAAACATATCCGAGGTGTATGGACATGCATCATTTCAGGCTGATATGTCAAATCACTCCTGAGACATAAGCAGGAGCACACATGGAGCAAAATATATTGTAGGTGGTGCCATCAGTCTTGTATACGACGAAGCTCTCCGAGATGTAAACATATGCCCATTTCAGGCTGATATATCAAATCCCTCCTGAGAAATAAGCAGGTATATACACTATGCAAAAATCTTTGTAGGTTGCGTCACCAGTCTTGTGTACGAGAAAGCCATCAAAGATGCATGGAAAGGCAAAAATCTCATGTAGATACATCAAACGTCTCTTGAGTCAGATGGAATGGGCTGACCAAGCTCAGCTGAGACAGGCAGTTTTCCCAAGTCAAGCGAAGCTAAATGCCAGCTGCAGCTACTGCACTGAGTGAACACTTGACCTGTACCTGGCTGCACTCGGTGAACTCTTGACCTGATACAAAATCCCAAGCTATAAATAGATCCAGACTGAAACTTGGTCTGTTGCCAAATCTGATATAGTTGGCAGTCATGTTGCCAAATCTGGTTATACATACTGAAAGACTTTGGCTACGGATACGGATTTTACATATATATACATGTATATATATATATATATATATATATATATATATATATATATATTTATACATATATAAATATATATATATATATATATATATATATATGCGTGTGTGAGTAATGCTTGAAAGTGTATATGCTTATCGCTCTGGAACGTAATTAGAGAGACTGAGAGAGAGAGAGAGAGAGAGAGAGAGAGAGAGAGAGACAGACTGGGCCTTAAGCGCCCACATAAATATGTAAGGACAATGTATAATGACACACATAGATAACGTGCGGCACTCATTACGCCCACGTATTACTGTGTGACCTGATAACCTCTAGTCTCATCGCGTTCCGTCGTAATCATTCACACTATATCAGTGACCCCACTGCAGAAATAATATATATATATATATATATATATATATATATATATATTCTACCACTACAGAAGAGAGCTAGTGGCTCCTCCAAAAATGCTACATTCAAAACAACATTTTAAATTCCAAATGTCTTGCATCCGTTTCTCTCATCCGTTCAAAAGCAAATGCAATTTTACAAAGGTATGTGAGAAGAAACCATGACTAAATCAAATTATTTGTGTCAATTTCTAATCGGAATGGACAGACAATGCATAAGTTGTAAGGGGAATCTTTAAAGAAGGTGTTTGTTTAAACCCTTCATGTTCCCATGCAGGAATACATGTTTGAACATGGCATGTTTTCACAGCAATTTGATCCCGACAATGCACAATTAATACACGACCACCTTGGACACCTACACGAGTGTGACTCTTAAGGCGCTCAACATCATGAATTCAACGTGATCACATGTCATACTCAACAAGGACATTTCCTAAGGACTGGTTTCGGTGCCCAGACAGATTGTTTTTAGGTCAAATGTTTACAATTTGTGCTAAGCTGACAGATAACTGACCGGACGACGGACAAAGACTTGTCTCTAGAACTCAGCAAAAGTCAACCGAGCTGAAAATCGCACAACCCTGAAAATCAAACAAAATCTAAACAATCGTCGTTATCCATGGTCATATCCACAAAATGTCACTGATGTCAATATTTCCTGGGAAACCTTGCACAAGCATGACTAAACGAACAGGGTCAGACAAGAAGGATAGATAAACAGCATGATAACAAGAAAATACATCGTATCACAAGAAGAACAAAGCAAGGAGAGGCGTATACGTTGCATCGTCATATTGTCAAGCTTTCTAAAGGGTTCATTTATTAAAGGCAAGGCGAACCTTTAGATAACGTAACTCAGAATAGCACGACTGCTATGACAACCCGTCAGATCAAAAGATGACTCATACTGTCTATAAAAGACTATCCTTATTTCAAGAGTAGGACAATATGCTGATCCACAAAACATAAGTGACTGATTGACTACGATGGTCCTCTGCATGGGGGATCCCACTTGAAACCACTAACAAAAAAAAAGATGTAAACAGTAATATGAAGCAGAAGTAGTTAAAAACCACTTGTTGACCATCAAGTGAATCTCGTACGTTAATCCATCCGTGTGGAGGCCCATAACGTCGTGCTGACTCATAAAATCACATCGTTCAGATGTAGGAACTGACTATTTTTTAAGACAAGTACGGAAAAATACAGTGACATCAACCATACTTAATAGATGCACACAGGGGTATACCCTCGTGTGGTTTAGTCCTGTCATACCGACAAACACAACATCTTCATATGGAGTACCAATTAGTTATTCGTATTCACACGTGACTGATGAGCGTGTTGTCTACGTTGTCCGAGATCATGTTGGTGTATATACATGAGGAATTCAAAAGTGTACCATTATATCAACCCAAAATGTCGCTCATACGCTTTCTTGTAACAGATGTCGCATGCAGTATATATGTTACTGAATGTCAGGGCTACAATCATCACATCTACGAACGTAACAATCCTTGATACCTTGCCAGGAAGCCATACGCCAGTATAGCTGCCATAGCATTGTGGAAGATGAAAGAATTGATATTGGGTACTGATAATCGTGTTAACATATACCAGGGCAACAATTGTATTGCTCTAAGAATAAACTTATCTTAAGAATAAATTGTTGCAAAGTGCAGCATCACTATAAGATTTACCCGTCAAGCAGGCCAGGGTGACCTACGTTTTTCTCAATGGACAGCTCAATCACCATTTGCCATGCCTTCCATGCGACGCTGTTAAATGAAGTGAATAAATGTGCTTGTGTGAAAAAGTTGCCCCAACCCCTCCCCTCCCCCTTGATTCCTGGCACTCCCATTGACTGCGGCATAATCCGCTTATCAGATTCCGAATTCGACCGCAGCGAAGAATAATAGCCTTGCAATTAACCAGCGTTAAATAAAATCCGAAAAGGCATACATAGAACAGGTGTCTATCCCTACCTAGGCATGGCCGGCTCTGATGTTCACGCGTCACGAATCAGCTGTGAGTGACTGTGAATGGTGGAGACCGTGCGACTGCTTGTTGCGGGTATTTGTTTTAACTGATATACGAGTTGGGCCCACGTATAGAGTTGTTTGAACAAGTTATCACCTGTCGATCTATAAGGAAGAGAACTTCAGCACCAATAAACATTAAGTCAGGTGTAAGGGATATTTTGCGCCTCCATACTTGTGCAATGCCCTTCCAAGCAAACTAGGCTTACTTTTTTCATTCTCAAGTGTAATGAATGATATAATGATTGTAAACATTTGGTTGTCATTACTTTTGCTGATAAAATTGTCTTAGGTCATATTTCTTCTTCTTCTTCTCCTGTGTTTGACAATTAAGTCAAATGATAAATAGTAAATCAGAAGCGGAATGAAAGGTTAATACGAGTTCTAGCCGCACAAAAACACACACGCTTTGGACGAATATGTAATAGTCTAAAACGGGCCAGCACTAGTCATTTGTTTCGAATGCTTCGTTCAGTAATACTTTTAAATTTAAAAATGGGAAAAGTAGAATGTAACTGTATCTTGTGTATGTGTATGTGTGTGTGTGTGTGTGGTGGGGGGGGGGGGGGGGGGGCTCTCAAACTTCATAGTATTTCCTTTATATTTTCATTGACCAACGTATGGGGTGACGGTATGTCTATAAAGACCCATCTGACCAGGATATAGGCCGTTTCAATTTATAGCGTCTCAATACACGGTCGATACAGTATTTTGTTGGTAAAATCCAAAGCAAAGAGCAAGCCACACATAACCTGTGAGTGAGTCATTATGTACATGACACGGCCATCAGCAAACAGCGAGACGTATAGGGTGTAATGATGCCGCTCATCATGAACCCATGATGCCCTGGCCTACATGACAGCATAACCCCTGTCTAAATATTCTCTCAACGTATGTTTTTTTTTTAACGGAGCAAAGGGGCCGGGTAAGATTCTGCTTTACACGTGGGTGCGGGGGTGGGGGTTCAGAACTAGGAGAATTAGCTGATGTATCAGCATCTTACACACAGTCATCTAAAAATGTAGGCCCTGTACTGAATAACTGTGTGGGCGGTTTCCGAAATGGTATCAGGAACGTCAGTACACACATTCTGGTAGACTTTTTGATGACTAAGCTACTGTTAACTATAATTTCAGGCTAGAAATAAATACAAATGGACAGAGCAAAAAAGGCCCTGTCTTTACCACCGTCTCACAGGGCAACAACAGTCTTGTTAAAACTAGATGTAATCTCGCCCTTTTTTCAATGTACATGTACACCCCACGTACAGAAGTGTAGGTATATAATACATAGGCCTATACATTCCCCAGATATGGCTTTCAACCAACAAGCTGTATACACTCCCTAATTGGTCTTTGCACAGAACTAACATACGCCTAGACAACGTATCCTCGTTGTGACTATACTGGTGGCGACATAATGATAAACGACAGGGCCATTATGTGTTAAATGTATCGTGAACGTGAAGTCATATATATAAGGGTCTTATAATATGTCTTATCAAATGACGGTCTGTCACGACAAAAGATCTACAATCTACAGATTTTTTTCAAGTGATGTTTTATATTTCCGAGCAACGCACTCGCTATTTCATATTCAAACAAGGGACCTGTGGGTCATGGCGCTCAGCTGATATTATGAGAATATTTAAAAAATCAGATGAATTTGTCTATAAGGATATGTTTATGAGCTTTTTCAAAATGTGTGTTCTGTGATCAGTTTTGAAGACAATCTGTCTACCAAAACTGGAATTATCATGAGTTAACTAATTTGTGAATGGATGGGCCCTGTGACCTCGACCTTTGAGCTTGTGGCCCCACAGAAGTGGATCCAGGGTAGGGGTCCAGGGGGGGTCCGGACCCCCCCCCTTTTTTTTTCAGCCGCCGCAACCTTTTTAAGGGTTTCAGACCAATTTTTCTGGCCTTGACCCCCCTTTTCTGGACCTGGGGACCTTTTTTTTCAGGATTTTCATTAGTCCTCCTGGTTTGGGCCCCTCCTTTTCCTTAATCCTGGATCCGCCCCTGCCCCAAAATCCACACGTTTATTCCACTATCGGCAGGGGAGCAAAATGTGGAAGATTAAAGATTTGGGATGAAAAGTTTGGCTTAAAAAGCATCCATAACCCTTTTAAAGAAGTGGGTCCTGTGACCTTGACCTTTGACCTCCTGACACCAAAATCAAAAGCGTTCTTACTTTGTAAGTGGGCCATATATAAATCAAATTTGAAACCAATATATTGATCCAAACTGGAATTATCATTTAGAAACAAATATGTGAATACCTTTGACCTTGTGACCCGTAAAATCAATCAAATTCATCTCCTATTTGCAGGTCACCAATATATGCTAGATGGAAGCTTTGGGATAAAAAGTGCGGATTAAAATGCATCCACAATCTTACTAAATAAGTGGGTTATGATCCCTGACCTTTGACCTCATGACCTAAAAATCACCAGAGTTCCTGCTTTAGAGGTGGGCCATATATAATTCAGGTCTAAAATCGATCCAAATCAATTTGTCAATCCAAAATGGAGTTATCATCAGGAAAAATACAGGCGGCACTACCAGTCTTCAGTAACTGAAGAAACCAGTAATAATCAATAAACACGCAATGTGCCAGGACACTAGATAACAACATTTGAGAAACTGACATAACTGCTGTCATTTGATGGTCTCAAAAACAGAAAAAATCGTAAAAATAAAAAAAAATGCAGATGGCGTCATCAGTTTTCGGGAACTGGCAACCCAATAGTCATGGTCAATATTCAAGGCAAGATCCATGTATTAAATATCAAGATACTGGAGGTTTTGTATCAAATTTTAAATTATTCTGGGTGGGGGGGGGGGGGGTATTTACAAGTCCCTAAGCTCGGAGATTGTAGTTCACAGTGACCTAAATTAAGGTTTCCAAGGAGATCTTTTTTAAGACCTCCCTGGATATTCAGTTACAAGTTTCTAGGTTTAACAGTGTCAAAACGTGCCAGTCTAACGTACAGACGGACAGACAGACAGACATACAGACAGACGGACAGCCGCACAGCTAGATGGACAACGGACGCTGACCGATCACTATAGCTCAGTTGCCTTGCAATCAGCTGAACTAAAAATTGTATGCATGGAAGTGTATTTAGACATGTATTTTGTTTCGGAGGCTGGTCCTTGAGAAGTCAAAAGACTAGGAGGTTTAATGTTGACACTGAGGGTAAAACTACATATACCACACGAAAAAAAAATCTCGAAATGGTTTAATATTGTTTTCCAAGAGAGAGAGAGAGAGAGAGAGAGAGAGAGAGAGCTTGAGCTTGTGACTATAGTTGCTGAATGCTAAGGTTTACAATATACCGTGAACCTGCAGCCGGCTGAACACTGCTTGCTGGCTTGGCAGAACAGTTGTTTAACGGGGTAACATCCCAGCATCGGCCGTATCAGATTTTTTTACTTGATTGGTGAATCACAAGTTAAACTAGTACCAGAGTATACAAACGTATACGGGCTGTATTATCATTGGCAGTCGCTATAATCAAGCAAGTTAAAAGAACACAGTGTAATAAAAAAAGTATATCAAAGGGTGATCTGTAGCTTTCGTATATCTGATATTGTTATAGCAACCAAGCATATATATTGGAGGATGACCGTCGTAAAACATATGTCTATGTGCCCCATATGTCAGGGTACAATTACTATAACACCTGAAGATTAATGACAAGCTCTCTCAGGAAATGTAAGGGTCCCATCAACTAAACCAACACATTAATATAACATCTGGAATTATACAATATATTCTTTAAAGTTATCAATGTCACTTGTCTAAATAATAATTAACGAAACACTAAGCAGTGCACGCACTAACCTTCATGCAGGCGTAATAGGCGTCTGCTATAATCCGGGCAAAATACTGTCGTCTGCTACAACCCAGGCCACACTGAGCTAAGCGGTGTGACACACATAGATACACGTATTTACACTATGCAGGGTGGAGTGTACTGGATACATACATATATACGTGGGCAGCTCGTAACCTCAAACTAAACCACATAACGCTTATCTATGTGACAAGTATAGATCGTGCTCTAAAACATGACAGCTTTATCTTGTGCTATTTGTGGTTTTACGGTCACGATGGGCACTGCGACACCACAGCCTTGTCAGCAGCTGAATGCATGGAATAAACAGTCATTGTACAGAACAGTAGCACTGTACAGTTATATCAAGGAGTTGTTATGAACTCCTTGGATTTATTTATATCCATAGCCATATAGCCTACAGTTGAACGCTTTTTTTTCTGAAAGCGTCCGAAAAAAAAGATCTTGCGGATAAACGGTCAGGGGTCTGGCGATCAGTCAGGGGTCAGCTCGAACGTGAATTAATGCAATGTTACCCGGATAACCAATATAAAAAAATATTAGATATAATGCAGAGCTTGATTTTTAAAAATCCGTTTCACCTGTGTTTTTTTAATAGGGAACCTGCGTGCACTTTTTCTAACAAATTCACCGGGAGGGAAAGGTCAAATGGCATCGCCATTGGTGACTACCGATTAGTTACTTGGATAGCCCACAGTTTTCAGATCTTACGTAGATTTGATCTTATTGAAGCCCTCATTAGTATGGCCAGGGTTGCATGTTATGCATGCGCACCTAAACCTGCTCGAGCACAGGCGATGTGTGAATGAAACCTCACAGATTCTCATGCGAGTAAACAGCTGAGTTGTTTGGCCTGACACACGAGCACAAACCGAAAAAAAGTATGCCTGCTCGAGGACAAAAGATACATGGTTGATAACGAACAAATGCTCTTTGAAAAATTGCTCAGTTGCTCACTATAGGGGTATAAGGAGGCGGGGCGCTTCGGGGCGTTTATTTATTGCGGGGTTGTCTGTAGTTTTCATACCTTTGCCCCGGCGACAACATTGGCCTAGAACTAATCAATTAGGGTCACAACTGGGCCTGAACACCTGATTACTGACTCGTAATTACTGACAACTTCATGTGGAATATTTATATGTTGAAAAATATTTTGTGGAAACTAATCAATTTTCCGTTCCTTATTTAGAATTTCATAAATGTTTTTTTTTCCGAAAAACTACATTCGCTAAAACGGAGTTCTACAGTATCAGTAACATGGCAACAATGCAATAAACCATGATCATGAAGCTTAAACAAATATGCGTGCGTATTTATGCGTAAACGTGTGAAATTGCTTAGTGTCTACAAATTGGTACGCTCTGAACACAGCGCGTGCCCTTCTGGAGACCTTCCACTCACACGCTGTAATATATGGAAGGATTCTTCAGGTTTGGCAAGGTGCCAAAAACCCACGGACTAACGCTGGGTAAAACAAAATCTGATTGGCTAAACGTGTAAACGAAGGCGACCGCGCCCATGCGGAGCTCGTAAACAAACTCTGATTGGCTCAGCGTGTAAACAAGGATGGCTGCGCCAAAGCGGAGCTCGTTGTGCGGCACTGCAAGAGAGGAAATTTGCAAACGGGGGGATAATTAACTGACCTCAGGCCACACTAGCAAGTTGGTATAGATACAGTCCTCAAATGTTACGACAGAATTCTGTGTTTTCCAACGGAGGGTGGTTAAATATTACGCAAGGGGGGGGGGGGGGAATTCAACAGAGACGGCACCGCCTGATGGCCAAACCTGACGGACAAGCGCGGGTTCGTGCAGCGGTTACCGTGGAGCGAATAGCTGAGCATAGCGTAGCCGCTGCTTATGGAGCGTAATACAATTGATTCGTCTATATGAGTATATATCCGTGAAGAATAAATTATGGCTAGTTTGCAGTCATTAGGAAGGGATTCAGCTGTAATAAAGACCTTTTGTGCAGAAGAAGTTTAAAACATACAGTACTTTTCACTTGCATAAAAAGTCGTAAATACGGCTTACTTTTGTCTAAGAGGAAAACAAAGACATATAGGCGTCACGAAAAGTGGATACATGGTATGAAGCATAGTTGAACAAGCAAATTAACTTTCAGAAACGGTACAGCGAGCACGGGGTCCATAAAATGTCAACACAGGAATTAAGTCCTGCGGTTCGTGCACACTGTATACGAGAATGTTGCGCTTTTTCAAGCATATATACACGTACGCATATAAATGCGGCGATTACGGGCAGACAGTGTGTGGACGGATATATATGTGTATTTATATATTTTGTTCAGATAAGATGGTTATATATATATATATATATATATATATATATATATATATATATATATATATATATTCACATGTTCATGTTCAATATGTACTTTTTCTGACTTTCAACTTGACAAAAATTCTGTCACTCCTCAAATTAATGTTTTACTTTCAATATATTCTCGTGCATGGGAATAGAATAACCCTAACGTTATACAATCATTTGAATTATACAATAAGAGTCAAATTTAAATAGTTCCATATTTTGTTTTTTAAAACTGTCATTAATATGCTGTTCACGGTGCACAAAACCGTGTCAGTAAAGAGTAAGTGTATTATTCACAACATGTACAGGGGGGTCTGCTATAACAAATAATATGTCATTATAACCGTACCGGATGCGATCCACATTGCGATATTGTTTATACATATGCATGTTGTAACTGGACGGGCTTGTTTTATAATGTACTATAGTATATATTGCACCCAAAGCGTGGCGTGTGTAATATATGCATATGACTTTATGACGTAATGTTTACTCCTTGTTAAACAATGATACGGACAAAAATAGTTTTGTCAACATATAAAAGTTCGTTTCCGTGCTGTTCTTCACAGGATATGACATCCAAAGGATTGAAATCAATGTGTTAGATATATTTATAACAGTATACTACATAAACATTTTGATGATCCTGTGAAAAAGTGCCTAGAGAGATACTTGTTATGGATACTGATTTTTGTCTACGCTGGCAGAGTCAACAACATATCCCGACACATGTAGGGCCATACGTGTTTCGTTAAGTCCTAGAATCTCTGAAGGGGGTTAACTTGTTTCCCTGTTATTTATGTAGCTACAGTAAGCATTTTGACACTAAAGTTGCTCAAGTCAAAGACCTTCCAGGACACGTTCAGGCTGGACTTAGTCCTTAAATTGCCTGAGAAGAATGTAGAAACAGCGGAAAAGGTGTTGTTTTATCCAGATAGTTTACTTTTAATCCAGATAGTTTACTTTTAATAACTCCAATATCTGTTTGTCTTCTTGTAAGCTTCTCCATTACTTATAATCGTTCTGTACGGGACCCCTTGAGAATCGTCTGACTAGATCAGCTGTTCTTATCTGACTACATTTTATATTTACACTCTACAGTGACCAAAGGACCATACAGTTCCCACACAACCAAACCTACTGGGTTGGCAATATATAAGAGCACTCAATATTGCCCAACCTCGGCAAAAAGTTCATTGTGTATGGTTTAATCAAGACAAATAAAGTTACGCTAGCACCTGATGTCTATACAACATAGTATCAAAGTCGTGACATGGTACTTACAGGGGTTACATAATGCTCCTCGGTAGAACTACGTTTGTATGGCACATGAACCCAGGCATGCATCAGTCTGGTAAACACTAGAGAAAACCACCAACTGCAAGTAATCGTCAGCTATTTCCATTAACTCCCATATGAGGCTATATCGCCATTTTTATGAGACTGTGATGTGATACTCAATATTAAGAGACCTATGTGATACATAAATTTGACATTGTCACCTGAAGATGTCATCATCACGTCTGATTGCGTGGGTTAACAGATCAAAGTTTCCTTTTGCCGGTTCTCATGACATGTTTGTTTGTTTACACTGACTCATTATTAAGTGTATGCAGAGTCGCTCCACATGATTTGTGTGCAGATTCTGCGGCATTCTCTTTTGTGCTGTAAATGCTGAAAGCTGACTCACATTTCAGGTTAAAGATGTATATCCCATCAACATAGAGTTCTCAATAGTATCCATACGGCCAACATATCATATATATATATATATATATATATATATATATATATATATATATATATATCGCGTGTGAGGGATGAGGCCACATTGATATATAGAGAAAACTCTCATTGGTTAAATTATGATTTTTATCTCCGTTTTTTAAGGGTATGATATGACTAATAAATTCACGTTCTTGACACTAGGTAGACAAACCCATTTCTGTCAACGGCAAGGCAGGATTTAGTGTGTCATATAAAACCACAATGGGCGTCAAGTTCCGTGACAGGAATTTGTTTTTAGTCAATTCATTTTAGCTAATGACTTTGTAGATCAGATACAGTCATTTCTGCAAAGAGACAAAAATTCATATTTCCCCTGATTTTTTTAATTACCGTGTCAATGCGACAAAACAAGTATACAAGATAGACACAGTTAAAAAAAAAATATGTATGACTACACAGCGATTAAAAATTAACCTTTTCTTCCTGTCAATCGGGGCGCATTGGTGGCCAAATACATGTACATTTATGTGTAAAGCTGTCTCCTTAGTAGACATTCAGACCGGGTATCAAAGAGAAGAAATATATCTTGACAGGTGTATATCAGAGAGCAGATGAGGATCGAGGGCTTTTTTAAGGGTTTCAGACCATTTTTTTGGCCTGGACCCTCCCACCTCTTTTCAGACTTGGGTGAACGTTTGTAGGTTTTGTCATTAGTCCTCCTGGGTGGACCCCTCCGTTTTCTAAATCCTTGATCCGCTCTTGTAGAACTTGTTGATATTCCAGTTATCAGAGGTAGAGTTAACAAGTGGCCCACTGGCCACGACGCTCAGCTTGAACAATAGGTAACATGACTCACAGAGTGCTCAAAACCAATTTCATTATACTACATCCAACTGTTACCCTTGTGCCATCTGACTAATAGAGTGCTAAATCATGTTCTTTCACATAGCTTGCAGGATATAGGTCACAGAAACATTATTTCAGGTTTCCAAAATTTTTTAAATGAACAGGGAATCGTTATACTTTAAAATTTCACCTTTCAAACGGAAAGGCTAAAAACAGGTTTGCCTCTCCGCAGAAAAAAATGCCTTCCACTAAAGATGCATCTTACGACCAGATCAAAATTCAAGTCATACTTCGCTCAGTGTAAACCTCGCTCTTTTATCTTACATGCCATCTTTATGCACACTTGCAAGCAAAAAGAATTGAATATTTTCAAAAGTAACACTGTTAAATCAGAAACACTACTGTGCAGTGCAAAAACCCCAGAAATATACAGGAGATGAAGGCATAATTGCCTCAAAGTATAAGATATAGGAAATGTGGATGGAACACTACATGTAAAACATTCATTTATCTTTTGTGTCATGTTTGTTACTACTTATCAGCCACTAATGTGGAAATCAAAATGAAAAATGCCTTTCCATGCGCGTGTTTGCCTAGACAGGCGGAAAGGCTTTATTACTACCCTTGAGGAAACTACCTAAATCATATTCAAATTAGTTTCTAGGTCCAACTGTAACCAATCTTGCATATCTGTCGTTTTAGGGTGCTCAAATCTTATCTTTCACATATCTTGCAGAAAATAGGTCACTATGACCTTATTTCAGGTTTTCAGGGAGATTTGCCTAGGACCTCCCTGGACGTACAGTTAAAATATAACAGGTCTAACGGTTACAGTTTGTGCCCTATAAACAGCAAGACTGCTTCATTTGAAGGTCACAAATATAGAGAAAAAAATGGAGCCACTAGTCTGCAGGAACTGTTGAAACACTCCATGATCAATAAGCATGCAAAGAGTCATGGCGATCAATGCATTAGTTAATAAGATACTGGGGCTTTTGTATTACTTTTTTAATTATTCTTGGGGGTACCTACGAGCCCCATAGCTCGATGGATATGGTTAACAGAGACCAAATTTCAGGTTACAATGGAGTTTTTTTTTCAAGGACTTCCCTGGATGTGAACTTAGAAGATTCTAGGTCCAAAGGTTGCGATTTGTGCCTTGTTAACGGACGACAACTTCCTTTGAAGGTCTCACAAATATAGAAAAAATGCGTAAAAATTTGATAAAATATAAGTGACGCCAACAGTCTGCAGAAACTGATGAAACACTCCATGACGAATAATCGTGCAAAGAATCGTGGCGATCAATGCTTTAATTATTCAGATACTGGAGCAGTTGCATCAATTTTTAATTATTCTGGGGGTATGGGTAATAGAGACTTATTTCAGGTTTACATAGAGATTTATCATGGACATTCCTCGTTGTCAACATAGAAGATTCTAGGTCCAACGGTTACGATTAGTGCCCTGTTAACGGACAGACAGACGGCTCGACGGACGACGGACAAAGAGTGATTGCTATAGCTCAGATGACTTTCAGTTAGCTGAACTAAAAATGGAACAATCAGACAAGGCATTCTAATATATCTTGTCTACTTGATTCAAATCAACTCTTAAATCACGTAAGCTTCAGCAGGCCATTCACCAATGGTCGTATGATTACATTTTAATTTGCCACACGCTTGCCAAAACCCCTGTAATGGTCTCTACGACCAGGCTACCCATTAAAACATAGTTCTGTTTGTATTAGAGCTTTGGCGCCAGCTAAAATAGCATTTGTATTGTAACAGGTTATAAGAAGCTCTTCAGGACGAAAAGTGAAACATGCAAGGCTAATATAGCGATCAGACGGAGCTTCACATGTCAATTTTTTCCAATATAAATGTCATAAGCGATCGGTGCTTGACATGGATAACCGTCATGAACATAAGTTGAAACCATCAGACTGCGAAACATCCTCCACATTTGTCCCAAACGGAAGCCTTAGCTAAGAGCAAAATGTCAATACATGCAACTTCATGCAGTTTTACGGAGGACACTAAATCCTGGGGCGTCCCGTAGATAACAACAATACGCATATCGCGAGCATGAAAAACAAACACACTTATCATGAATATCTGAACAGGATATGTGGATATAACCTTGACAGTACAGGATCCGTTATATCCCTAGTTTGGTTAACCTTCTGGCAAAGTAGCATGTATGTAAACATGGTAACCACTGCTCACCTCCATCATGCCGGCAGCTCCCTGGGGCAGCGTACCGTCCACCGGAAGTTGGTCAGGTAGTTGCTCCTCACTTACTTCCGGTGCCTCTAACATGTAGCTGCTCAGGGGGCGCGGACGGACCACGGTCCTCACGGCAGAGATGCCTCTCTGTAAACAAAGAGAGAATCATACCAATCGTAATACCTGAAGTTTTATCTGCAAGGTCGTGATTTTTATTGTGTCCATATTATACGCAATATTCTTGGTTAATTATGCTAGTGTAAAACGTGAGAAAAAATTCCTCAAAACAAAACTGCGATTCAATGAATCTCAGAACCTTTGTATATTCCTTGTTGTTGCCCGGGACTGACTGCAGATATTTCTGACACTGTTGCTCTCACCTAGCAGGAAATGTCATAACCAGTGATTTTAAAGCAAAACCTGAAAAGCGGCAAGAGCAGAATATGCAAAACAGTGAGCAGACGTTAAAAGAAAAGGACGCTTTATACTTTCAAACTCAGCTATGGCATTTGTACAATATACAAGCAGACATACCCGACAATAAATAAGACGCTACTAATAAATATGAATATACATATAGATCTGTTGGTTAAAGTGAACTCACAGTGCCACTTTAAAAATAACAACCGAGTTACTCTTGACAAAAGATAAAGCTTAAAATGGAGTAAATTCTCTTTTGTTGTACCCCATATAATTTTGTCTCTACCAAAAGACAAGCTCTTATATAGGTCAAGCACATTTTGGATATTCTAAAATGAACAGCAAATTGGGGAAAATTAAGTAGATTTTTAGAACGTGATACATACTTGCCACTTCCGGCGGAAGTTGTAAGCCCGGAGGCCTTCTACGCTGATCTTTTCACCGATACCTTGGTGGTCGGCTAGCTGTATGAATGGGTGGTGTAATGCTTCTGATGCCGTCAGTCGTTTCCTGAAATAATGACAGACAATGATGCTATAATTATAGGCTTACATCCATATCAACTAGATATTTAAAAGAAAAAAAGATTCACCTTCAATTCGACATTTACGTTTATTTTAAAACAAGAAGTTACATTTACGTGTATCTTCACCTTACACAAACACTGGTCTTACATTTCTCATTTCCACAAACAGGGTTATGAATGACAGTCTACAAGATTTTGGAGGAAAGAGAAAGGTCGACAACCTGCATGATACATCGACTGCTGAAGGCTTGTGTTTTCACTGTTTCGTAGTGTCTGTGTGAATTCACTGTTTCGTAGTGTCTGTGTGAATTCACTGTTTCGTAGTGTCTATGTGAATTTACACAATTATCTAATTGTGTCATCTACATTCAGCCGTAACCTTATTTAGTAATAATGAAGCACTGTTTGCAAGCAAGGGATCCGCGAAAGTAAATTTCATGGTTATAAAATATCATGTATAAATACAGAGTAAACACTAAATGCATTTATGAAGTCTAATTTATTTTAGATAATTAAAACACGTACTTTGGGTCCTTGTTCAGGAGCTTGGTGATGAAGTCACGTGCTTCCGGGGATGTGTTGGTGAAGCCCTCAGGGTGGAACTTCCACGTCCCTGCCTTCACGTTCTTCAACGTCTCTTTCTCGGTGTCAGCGTGGAATGGTGACTTCCCGCCTAGCCTGAAGAGAAACCCGTACAATTATTAACGTATAACAAACTCTCAGTGGCCCTGCATCGCCTATATTAATGACATAATGCAATTTTATATAAATGCAGACTCGACTAAAATTGGAACCTCAATAATATAATCTGTAATTTTCCATAAACAAGCACACAACAATTCTGATAAATAAGTGCTTGAGTATGAAATGTGTGTGCTACTTCTGTGTACAAGCGTACATGCCTTCATATGCTTTTCAGACTGGCGATCATAGAAGATTAATAAACACGTGATTGTCTGTAAAAAATATATACATTCAATTATAAAAGCATATATATTACAGGTTCTATATATCCACAGCATATATTATACATTGCATGAGTGAAACTGACATCTGGGATTGAGCACCCTCTCATCTATACGGAATTACACGTCATTACAAACATGGACTTATAACAACGTGCGTATTTCTAGATGTTTTCTAGTTGCATATGCCATGGTCGACTGCTGTGATAGTAACTGACCTGAACAGAAGCAAAAGGAAGACACGTTTCTCGGCTCAAGACAGCAGCGTATTTATATAAACATATATATCCATGATTAAAATACAGAGAGATTCCCACGTAAGAACCGAAAGTAAAGTGTCCTACACCGCAGGAAAAATGTACAGATTTCTAACGTTGCTCGTAACCTCTAGATCTCGAAAGAACTGAAAGCGAAACGCCCATTTTCCGTGCAGAAGGAAACTATATATCTTAAATATCTGAGCGACTGTTTTTCTACACTCATAATGAAGTCACGTGGGACCCGCGTAAAGGACTGTGTGGTAATGTTTAGCAACCGAGTACAGTCATCATAATATAGTTAATGCACGAAAACAGATTTGACACTGTATATATGAGGGTTAAAGCAGCAGTCCCTCACGTATTAACCCTACATGTGTTTCTGACATTTTGCCAAAGCACTTAACGACCCGTATATTACTTAGGAGTAATAAACAGGCAATTAATTGAATGGTGTGGGATAATGACATACTAACAGGAGAGGTTATTTATACTGTTTGCTTATATACAGCAGTATGTCTTGAATGGGTAACTCCGGTCGATGGATTGTTTAAATCCGACCTGTCAATCATTCATCAATCAAACCGAATTCACAGCGACCGCCTGTTCCACGCAATGCACATTAAGGGCACGGGCGAGTAACGTTTTCTCATGCATTCCATGCCTGATTCTCATGGATCTTAGAGTATTCTCTTGTACGGTAAATGACAATGATCGTGAAGAACGTGAACCAGGAGCGCACTTGGGTAAAAATAAAGCCCTGAAAATCTGAGTGGAAGCGGTCAAAGATCGGTCCACCGGCAAGAATATTTTGTTTATACCATTGGCCCACTCTGAAACTTTCCAGTCAAAAATTGGTCCAGTCCGCCCCTGTCAAAAACCAAGGTTAATGTAAGGAATCCAATGTTAATGTAACGGAACCACTGTTAATGTGACGGATCCACTGTTAATGTGATGGAATCACTGTTAATGTGACGGATCTACTGTTAATGTGACGGATCCACTGTTAATGTGACGGATCCACTGTTAATGTAACAGAACCACTGTTAATGTTATGGATCTACTGTAAATGTAATGGATCCACTGTAAATGTAACGGATCCACTGTCAATGTAACGGATCCACTGTAAATGTAACGGATCCACTGTTAATGTGACGGATCCACTGTAAATGTAATGGATCCACTGTTAATGTAACGGATCAACTGTAAATATAACGGATCCACTGTTACTGTTATAGATCCACTGGCAATGTAAGGATCAACAATTTATTTAAATGGACTCACTGTTAATGAATGTAATGGCTCCAATGTAAAAGAAACGGACCCACTGTTAATGAAACGGACCCACTGTTAATGTAACGGATCCACTGTTAATGTGACGGAACCACTGTTAATGTAATGGATCCACTGAAAATGTAATGGATCCACTGTTAATGTAATGGATCCACAATTTATTTTATGGCCTCACTGATAATGAATGTAATTGCTCCAATGTTAAAGAAACGGACCCACTGTTAATTAAACGGACCCACTGTTAAAATAATACATACATCGAATTAAAACTGATTCATTTCAAATAAATGAGTATTTGGGACAACGATTTTAAACTTGGTCAAGATTTAAAATGAAAAGACCCAGTGTCTTGAGTGTTTAGTAATGAAGCAACACTTATAATGTGATCCTTGATGAATCTATGCATGGCAGCAGCCAGTACAAGTCTGTACTCTATATATATAACGGCATTTACACTAAAGCATTTACACTAAATAAACTTATAAGGATTTAGCTGTGTATAATTAGAATGGGTATTGAACAAAGAAATTATATCTTGCATTGCCCGTGCGAAAGTAATGTATAATAGTCTTTTCCTTAAATTAAACTTACAGGAGATACGTCACAGCGCCCAGTGCCCAAAGGTCAGCAGCAGGGGTCACCGGTTGATCTAGAAGTACTTCCGGGGCAACAAACTCTGGGGTCCCGTACTTGACTTTCAGTTCAGCTTGAGGATTGTATCGTCTAGCAAATCCGAAGTCTATCAGTTTTATCTCGTCCGCCGTGGAATCAACGAGAAGCAGGTTTTCTGGCTATTACAGAAAAAAAATATACATCAGTGCATGGTTTATGTGTTTAAATGCAACTCGTGATAGAACTGGTTTGTTTGAAGTTGAGATGTCCAAACAAACTAAACAAAAATAATAAAAGTTTATTTTAATGTTATTGAGTCAAAAGGAGCTTTAGCATCTATTTATTAACTTTTTACAAAACAGAAGCAATTAAGGATTTTCAGCGTGATTACCAGTTTACAAATTACAAACACGAAAGACCGATATACGCAACAGTGTGGCCACGATTCCATTGATTCCAAACATACAGAAACAAAGATATTTAAGATTATTATAAAATATGACGTTTAGTAACAACAGGTGAATCTTGGATAAAATCAATGTAGGCATACACAGTAGAAGACGTACCCTTTCAATGAAACATTGTTCAAGTCCCAGTCATACCGTATACGAAGAAATATGATGTTTATATATCGGTGTTTCATGTGAAGAAGGAAGTTCACATATCTCTGGAGCACTCCATGTAATGCTTCCTTTATGACGCGCTACTTTTCCTTGTTCCGTGTGTTTCGTCTTTTTACACTGTTTAATGACATGTTTATCTAACGTGTGACAAATGTGTCAAACTGCATGTTAAAATCTGACAAATAGATCATGGCCATGCATCTACCTGTCCTGATCCGACTGTTTGTAATATGGTGTGTTTGACAAAGCTTAATCTGAATATAATGTCTATATACAGCGGAACCCCGTCTTGCCACCACCCGGCTATTGCGACCAACCCCACAATTACGACCACTTTTCTTTTTCCCAAATATACGATCAATGTCACTTTGATTTTCACAAATACGGCCACCCCCAAATTGGGGGGGGGGTCTTCTACAAGAACCCCCGAGAAACGTAATTAATTTTGTGAACATTCTAATTGTAAAATTAATTCTGCAGTATATAACAATATCCCCTGCTCCATATGATGCCTGGCACATGGACAGAAATAATACCCTAATCCCCTCCCATCTGCGTACCACCCTCCTGGTACGGCAAATGACTGAAATCCCTCTTTCAATCCATCATGGTCCCCAGGCTACGATATAGTTTGGGGATCATAAAACAATACAACTGATCGATGGTGTTGATAACCGTACAACAATATAAAGTGATATAAGAACAACCTTTACAGGTATCTTTATGTGCAGAACTGTTGTGTGTGTTTCCTGCACGTTATATGTATATATGTTATTATATATGAATTTTAAATGGTCTGAAATTGCGCTTACCTCAATTCAACTAACAATGTCGACAGGTCCAGGAATAAGATGTCCATTATATATATAATAACACTACGGTTAACAGTGAAAACTCTCCTCTTGAATTGCACCCGTACCGGCCTACTATACTATTACAACTCGCATCCCCAGGCTCCACCTGGAGTAACCGGTCTATGTGGATTACCAGGTGCCGGTCCAATTTACATCAGCCAGGTGGGGGCATATACCACCATTCTACATTTTCTTTGTATGTTCACCTATTGAATCGGCATTCTTGGTGAAAAGTATTACATGTTTATGCGTCTTCAACGAGAGCGAGCCCGGAGCAACAGGTTGTGATGTTTTGAGTACTGGTGGATCTATTCATCTGTGGTAAATAACCGGTAAGGGAGACACGTGACGGTCAGTGAAGCCAGCCTTACGACCGAGTAAATTGAATCTCAGTTTCTCGTTGACGTTGTATTTACACCACATGAGTGTGTCAGATTGTCAATACACAACTGCGGGGTCCTGTAAACTTTGCATAGGTCAATAATTTAACGAACCTCACGAAAATACAGCTAGCCACGAGTATCAAACGTAAACACCTGACGTTTGCTGAAAACAAATGAGTGAGGTTTGATGTTCACTAGAGTAGGCCTATTTATCGATAGTTCTACATATTTACATAGGATCCACGGTAGGCTAAACAGTGAACATGAAAGCGAGTCTGTTATAGTGTGGAATACAGGAATCAATTTGCACATGAGCGCCGAACCATGCAGGGTCTTTCCTCGACTGTTAATTTGAGAGTGCACGTTCCAGAATCCATTTATTATATATACGTCAACAAATTATATGTGAATCCCGATCAATCACCCAGTGCTATTATAATTACTAGTATTATGATTGTAAACATTTATAAAGCGCAACATATCTAAGCATGTTTGCTTAATCAAGGCGCTTAACATACACTAAAACATTAAAATGAATAAGACAGATTAAAAAAAAAAAAACACACAAATTAATTATAAGATGACACCCAAATTACTAACAGAAGTACCGGGTTCGATCTCGCTGTTACCAATCTGGGCACACAGCAATTACACTTTTTGTCGTAGATTTTTGAAACCAATTATCAATACCTCAGACTTTATTTTCATTCAGTTTGCGGAAATTTTTAGCCATCCAAGTTTTTATGTCTTTAACACAGACATCGATAGCCGAAATTTCAGTAGATTCTTTTCCGGGTTTGAAACTTGTGTACTATTGTGTATCAGATACAGATGAAAGTAAATTTGTGATTCCGCAGGAGATTAGCCAAAGGCAGTGTATACAAAGTGTAAAGAATCGGCCCAAATACTGATCCTTAGGGCACTCCGAAGGAAAGATCATAAGCTTTAGATTTGGTACCTTTTGCATGTATATAGTGGATCCGGTTTGAAAGGTAGGATGAAGCAAGACAGAACATTATCAGTTTTTCAAAGGTGATTTTTAATAGTCAGCTGAGTAAAATACCATATTCTATAGTGTGTAAACCTGCTTGTCATGTCAAGAGAACTAATATCATTTTTGTTTTTCCTATCAAGAGCACACAAAATATCATTTTGAACACGGAGCAAGGCAGTCTCAACTCCATTATGATGTTGCTCGTAGGCTGTTTCAATTCATGAGGATTAATATGATTCAAAGGTTGACTGGCGAGTATAAACTCAAGAATCTTGGAGAGAAAAGTTGTTATAACTCTCTGGACTGAGCGACTTCTTTTTTAGTAGTGGGGTAACATGTGCAATTTTCATAGAGTCATGTACATTCCCATTCGTCAATGATTTAGACAGATAATCCATGTTATTACTTGCTGGAATAACGCTGGACGATTAACCATCCAGGTCGGAATAGGATCTAGCAGTGCTGGGAAGTATCTGCATGGGCGTTCAAGGTTTTTTTTCCATTCAGGATGTTTCATATGTGATTCAACTTCATATCGTTTCACGTTTACAAAGGGATTCACTTGTTTTGAATCTGTTAAATTGTCTGACCGAGTATATTTATAACTTTTACAGTTAAAACTTTGTGAACACCTGAAATGCATGTACGCATGCATTTACAAAGTTCAAGAATTGTATTTGTTTATTTTAATTATATTTTAAAAATAAAAGTGTGGCAAGAGAACAGGTTATATATTGCACGGAATGTGGCACATATTGAAGCTCAGAGTATACGTGTCTGGACTTTTAATAACCCACATAAAGGACCTTGCATTACAACGCCATGTACAGCATATATGATAATACCCGCTGTATGTCCTCAAGAGTAGGGACTTTTGCTTACCTTTAGGTCCAGGTAGACCACGTGTTTGGAGTGCATGTGTTGGAGCGCTCGGATCACCTGACGCAGGTAGTAGGCCGCCTGGCTCTCCGTCAGACTGGCGTCATGGACAATCCGCTGGAACAGCTCCCCACCAGGCACCCTGATAACAACAACTAGTTGTCTTAACATTACGATTCCTGCTTTATCCAGTGGGCTCTGTATCAACGTGGTTGTATGGTCGTTTGGTTTATGTTTAAACAAATTTTTGACTAGCTGATAGTGCGGGCAATCCGTGATATTATTTACGCATATCAAGTTGAAACGTGAAATGCATTAAAACAAGAAAATGACTGAACCGTTACTTTTATAGCGTCAGAAATGTAAATGTCAAAGAGTGTTTTGTATCGTCCAGGAAATAATTGACAAATATTGAATCATCAAAGCAGCGAAAAAATTATCAAGTGAAAATATTTTAAACCTGGTAAATAGAGCCAGTTGTGTGGTTTGATCTGGTAACTCCATGACGACTGCTTAAATGCTTGTGATTTACCGTTTTATATATCTGAAGTATTAAATTTTTATGAGTATTTCTTCTTTTAATTCTTCTGTGCCTCCGACCGGATATTTTTTTTTATTAAAACACGTTCTTTTTCCATCGTATGCTGTCTTATTCATTTATGCAATTTTATTTTACCGTTAATTTACTATTTTACAAGTATTTTTATACCATGAACGCTTTCACCATTTTTGTGTATTTGACAAAACATTCTGATGTCGTTTTCAAATTTAATATGAACCTTCTGAATCCATTGCGACTCGTAGAAATGACATTCAAGTACAACTGCAATGCTAGCCTGGCATTACCGATCCGAATTTTATATAAAAATCAGAAACTTCAAACAGACTATATCGTGATACATGTAGTAAGTTGCTCAGTAATAACCATTAACAAATGGTCTAGCTTACTTATACATACCTGACATTACTTTTTAACACAACAGTTTATCTAAATTGTTGCTTTAATAAAAACATTTTTTCATGGTAGACGGATGGAATTCTCCTTTGGGTCCTTCGAAGACATCACGATCCTGTGTGTTTATTACCTTTGGCTTTTCAAGAAAATTATTATGTGAACGAGTTCTTTAGTTAGTCAATCTGTGAACAGTATCGGTTACTGGCTGATGGAACATGAAATACCATGTGCGACTTTGTCTACAACTACCGACAATACGTTTTTGACAATACCACACAGTGAGATGTCTGTCAAAAAAGACGTCTACTCACTTCTAATAGGAAACATTTCATTGTACGACTCGAAACAAAAGCTGTTTCCACTGTCCGTCCGGGTGATGTGTAATTAAACAAAGTTTTGATTATTTCTTTAAACAATTATCCAACGGCTTGTTCATATGATATTTTCCTTAAATAGTCCACAGGTAAAGTAAGTCAGTCACATTAAAGTCACATAAAACTAGGTTTATACACCAAAGACCAAACGAAAAAAGATGCAGACCTAACGTTCCAAATATTTATTTTGAGACAAAAGTAATGCAAATAAGGATACATAAACAAAAATAAAAATGTAATTAAAACAAACGCAAATGTCACACTCAAAGCCACTGTGAAAAAAATCAGGTTTATATAAAAACGCACATTGTATATTTGTCATTCTGTGATGGAATAATGAAAGACTGAAAATAATACGCTTAACTTAATTAAAGTGGATGAAAGGTAATATTGAAAAAGGTAAGGTGGCAAATGAAAGAATTATAATAAATAGGAAAGATAAAGGTAACAGGAAGAGAACCAAATTTCTTTCCCCACACAAAATATACAAGTGAAATGCATCAGAGGAACATGCATCCCATATAATAAGAGACACTGCTACGTAAAGAAATCATGCATGAATTATGCAAATAAGCGAGAAGTTCTTGAAATAAAGCAAATAACTCAGAGCCGCCTTTCAGTCATAAATAAATTTTCACGGGAATATGCATTGCAAAGGGAGGAAAAATACACACCATATGCAAATGGATAACAGCTACATGATGCTACCATGCATAAATTATGCAAATAAGCATACAGGTCCATCACGATGATGAGTCTGCGCTTGTCCTGGTAGCCATCAGCCACGCGGACGATGTTAGGATGGTTCAGCAGTGACATCATTTCAAGTTCTTTCTCTAGCTCTTTCCGCGTTTCCTCATCCCCAAAAAGCAGGAACTTGGCAGCATACTGTGTCCCCATGTTCTTGTCAATGACCCGCCTTACAATACCGTATGAACCTCTGTGGAACAAAGGACAGTTCAGTGTAATTAAATCTTATATTCCAACACTTTCACAAAGTATCGCCACGCCGTATCATACTGGGAGTTTTTTTTTCAATAATTTTTTTGGTAACAAAATCAAACCATATACATTTATCAACTACTAACTTAATTTTAAATATATGCAGAGAACCTTTTTTAAAACAATAACAACGAGGCTTTTCTGGCCAGCAAACTCCTGTCCACAAATCGCAAAGTTGACTTAAAAGGGAAGTTCTGGATAGAGACATTGTCTATGTTACTGTTTGATCTCAAAAATGATGATTAAGGTCATTACATTTATCAGTACTAATTATACATGCAAACATTGCGGCCAATATGCCACAATAAGCCTTGTGGCATCTTTTCAATTGGTTTATAAAAACAAAATTTTGGGGAAAAGAATTTATGTTTTATGAAAGTCAAAGTGTCTAGTTTCTTCCCTTCACATAAAAATTACATGTACACATTTAGTCATTTTTTGGTTGCTTGTTCTTGACTTTCCGATGATTTCTTCTATGTTTAATAAATGGTTACTCATGGGTTACAACGCTTATCTGTGGAGTGGAGCAGTGCCGGTGAGACCTAACATCAGATCAAACAGAGCATACAAGAACTCTCCACTTTTGACATATAGAGCCAAGATTTTTTCAAGGTACCTCATAATTGAAATAATGATTTTGGTTCATGTTTTTTTTTTTAAATTTGTAAAAAAAAAATTATTTATTAATTTTACAGAATGGTCTTTATAATTTTATGTCCGATGCAATACAAATACCGTAACCTTTAAAGACAGATGGATCATCACATGAGTCATTGAATATATTGTGACTGTCAGCGGTACAAAGTCCAGGACTATAAAGAAGATGGCCAGGTCAGCTGCTTTGACTGCTTCCATCAGGAGGGTTTGTGTTCATTGTGTGTTTGCTTTTTCACAACATAACTTACAAATGGAATTTCATGAAATTTTCAGGTGTAAAGTTTCGGAAAAATCTGTCCAGTTCTATTCCGGAAACGAACGTGGCGGAGGAACCCCGTGAAAAAATAGTGTACGCAAAACTTTGTTTTGGCGGATACAATTACAATTATCAATAATGTATCATTTTTTTACCCAAAGCTGACCAATACTTGTGAAATTTAACAACTGCTATAAGTTTGTAAGTTTTGCTTGGCCTGAATTCCTTCAAAGTTTAGTCTGCATTTTTCAATATGATCATTACATAAAATGTATTTGTTTCCAGAGCTGAAGGCTTGAAATGACTGTAATTTGTCCATCTGTTATTACACATGTGAAAATTGAGAGATTATAGGTTTTGCTACAAGTCTTTTGCAAGTAAATGCTACAAAAGCCCAATACTGATAATAAAATCCCACAACATCTGCTTGCATTATTTCAGAATGTGTTCTTTTTTTCTTAAAAATTGGTAATAAGATAATGAAATTTTGTGAAAAAAAGCAAAATTTCATAGATCACTGAATATTTGATTAAAACTTTGAAAATTTAACATAAAGGTTTTTTCCAGGTACTAAAAATGAGTTTTCTCACCATAGCCACTGAACCTTACCTGCTTATTTCATCAACAACATGGAAATGGTCTTCCAGAGGTACACGGTTGAACTTGATGTCTCTCTGTACGTAGCTCTCCTCTGTAACACACAAGGTTCTATGAGACATGATCACCATCATCAGTGCCCCCAACGTGGGCTGGTCAATCAGATTGTTTTTTTCTCTTTCAGGTAATCACTGAGCATTGCCACCATTAAAAGGCTTCAGCATAGATTTCATATTAATAATACTGCTGTGACCTTTAGTGATGGAGCTTATTGGATGAGGCAATATAACAGGTCAGTGATCAAAGAGATGAGGGTTCATACCCGTAAACGCCGATCACCCTGCATACTTACAGGTGGTCTCAATTATCTTGGTCAATTTGTATAGAGAGATCATATGTAATCTGTTTACAGTAAGCCTTCATCATTCAAATAGTCTGCTTTACCATGACAACATATCCCAGGACTGTAACAATAACAACAGAATATTTCATGATACAATACATAGCATGATATTTTCCTCACATTACCACACAAGATGATCTACATAAGGTTTATTACAGTTTATATTCCATGTCAATCTTCTTCCTTGTTTACAGAAATATAACCAATCTTCCTCTCATTCTGTATTTTCTAAACTCTATTTCAAATTTATTTCAACACAACTTGCTCCTAAATAATGACATTCCACCTGACATGGTGCATCGGATGATCAAATATCATCAACATATTGATACGGGGACATTGGATGATCAAATATTATCAACATACTGATACAGGGACATCTGATAATCAAATATCTTCCACATACTGATACAGGGTCATCGGATGATCAAATCTTATCAACATATTGATACAGGGACATTGGATGATCAAATATTATCAACATACAGATACAGGGGCATCTGATGATCAAATATCATCAACATACTAATACAGGGACATCGGATGATCAAATATTATCAACATATTGATACAGGGGCATCGGATGATCAAATATTATAAACATACTGATACAGGGGCATCTGATGATCAAATATCATCATTATACTGATACAGGGACTTCTGATGATCAAATATCATCAACATACTGATACAGGGACATCTGGTAAAGTAAATACAGTATTTTACTTTATATTTCCTAGTGTATCAGAGCACTTGTTTATCCATACAGCCCTAGTATGTCATGAAGCTCTAACTGACCAGAAAATGTATAACTGTCATGTGGATGCATGATCAACTGATGTTTAGCTTTAATTTACCTGAAACAACGTAAATTAAACTTCTGGACATCACTCACTGGGTGGAATGTGTGTTTTTTGTGTTCTTTACTACTCATCTTGAGTATTCATCATTACCTAACTGAAGCTTCCGAGGGGAAAATATTTATCATTATGGTTTAAATTCTATGCTCTTTTTAATCATAACTTTATATGATCATCCTCTGCTGACCTATGGTGGTAAAATTAATTATTAGATTAACCATATACTCAATCTCAGAATTCGGTGAACTCTACTGATAACTTAAACCCCAGGTTACTATTCACCAGAGAGTGAATCTTGAATAACATTGTGAATAAAATGTATAGATACTGTTACGTACCTGTCACCTTGACCTTGGCAGAGCAATATACAGTGCCTGCAATGTTCTCAGCTACACACTCATAGAGCCCCTCATCCAGATGGATGGCTCCGTTAAAGTCCAGCGTCCACTCCTCCTCTCCATCTCGCCGGACATGCATGTGGTGCGAATTCGCTATCGGTCGCCAGTCATGTTTGAACCTGACGTCTGGGTATGGAATGCCGTGAACTAGACACCTGAGATGACCACTTTTGTGGAGATAGACCACCAGATCCCTCATTGGTTCCAGGAAAGTTGGTGGATCTGGTAAAATATAGTAAACTGTTCTCATTAACAATGGATTCCTACAAATATTTATCATACAGAATTAATCTACCACTCACCCAAATACCAGGCATCAATGTTAATGACCATTGTCTTCCTGTTCTGTCAAAAGAGGACCTGCTTGTCAGGAAGACAGACCTTAAGTACAATGTTATATTTATTAGTGAAAACCAAGTAGTGCGGATTCAGGATTGGAACCCATGTCAGTGGCACACAAGTTCACCAGTAAAGCAAACTTCAATGGCCAGACTGTTAGGTCCGCCTTTATACCCCGTAACAACTTTGATTGGTTTTAGAAACAGAATATTTGTCACTTTGTAAAAAGCAACAACCTGTTCAAAAACTTGAGGATTAAGACCATGGTCAGGTATTGGATGGGGTTCATTCAGAATCTCTTCTGTGATTTAGTTTCCTTGCTCTTCTTACCATATATGTAGAAATTCATCTGAAGTTTTATTTCTTAAATTGACCAAGAATTTGGCATCAGTGTTCTTTTCTGCCATGTGACAGTTTAGAATGTATTAGAGAAGGCTGATCAAGTTGTTCATCTCTTTATAATACTGACACTGTTAAACAAGCCTTCAGTGTTGGTGAATATTGTTTTCCCAACATCCAGATCATTACCCAGTTCAGACTGTGTAAAAGATATCACTTTTGTCTATGTGTTTCCTCATATAGTCTAGTGATTATTAGC
Source organism: Sipunculus nudus (assembly GCA_026874595.1). Lineage (NCBI taxonomy): Eukaryota > Metazoa > Annelida > Sipuncula > Golfingiida > Sipunculidae > Sipunculus > Sipunculus nudus. The sequence goes on from CM049321.1 coordinate 34,895,557, forward strand.
TCTCATATTTGGAGGAATTGTGCAAAAAATGAAAGAAGGAGGAAAGTTGACAAAAATGGTCTTTAGAGCTTAATGATATGGGGCCAAGCTGAAAATAAATTATCTTTGACAAAATCCAAGACGGCAGCCAAGATGGTCAGCAGATTGGAAAATGTCATAATTTTGAGCTATTATGTCCCAAGAAAGCATTGCAAGTACTATAATTTTTTTGGCCTAGAAATTCAATTTTTGAGGTTCCAAACCTCTCGAGGTACACATTAGCTGTTTTATCATCAAGATTTTGGCAATATTCCCATTTGTCCAGCAGTTAACCTGCATCTTGAGAGGAATTGTGATAAGATGAAAGAAGAATGAAACTTGGCATAATAATTGTCATGACTCCGAACCGCTAATTAAAAGAATCTACAACCAAACAAGCTTTCCAGTATTTGTGTCATCATTTACTTTGAGAGAGAGAGGGAGAGAGAGAAAGGCTCTCTTGGTAGTTACTGCAGACAGCCTGACCTAGCTAACCTAGACAGAAAGAGCTGGCCAGGAGTGAAGCGACAACATAATAACCTGGGGAGCAGAGGGCTAGCTCTAGAGAGCTCACTGCATACCACTGCTCAGGGTTTTCTACAGTTTTGATCAATTGGTTTCAAATTTCAGATTTTAACAGATGAAATGCCAATGTGTACATGCTGTGAAAATTAAATCAACAGCACTTACAGTAAACAACATGCCATGGTAAAATTTGGGCAAAATTTAAGTTACTGTTTTACATGCAAATAACTTAAACATTGGCAAAATTCAGTTTCAATTTGGGTATACAATTGAATCTTGATAAAATAAAGTTATATACCTGAAAAAAAGCCTCAAGCTTAAACAATTCTCATGTTAAGTGAGGATATATATTTTCTGATTTTTTACAAAGTGCATTATGTTCATGCCATATATAACTTCAAGAATTTATACAATACTGACCTAATTTCTGGTATGTACCAAGGAAATATTTAGAGAAATATGTATCTTTAATGTTATCAAAAACCGAGCAGTGGCTTTGATATTAGGCAGTCTTGAAGTGTAACAATCGGGTTTTAACGAGAAATTGAGGTTTTTTTCTCAATATCTTGAAGGAACAAAGTCTCAGTGACCTAGTTTTCTATTTGGTTGAAGATCTTGGAGACATCTGAATGCTGAATATTCGAATTCGAAGGTCTAATGATTTCAAAACATGCTAGTCTTACGGACAGACATAAGGACGGTGGGCAATGGACCATAACTATAGCTCAGATGACTTATAGTCAGCTGAGGTGTAAAAACATATATTCCACCAACTGATGGTTTTAGTGAAGAGAGGTTCCAAATGCACATACCAGGAAAGTATGAAGAAAATTTGAAATGGAGGTGCTGGAACTGTTTCCATAATCTGTTGATTTCAAAAGGAATGACCCTTTCACAATAAAATTCCCTTTTGCTAATATTCCAAAATTTAAGCCCTTGTAAACAAATCGCCAACCACTGTATTTCTTTTCTTTTAGAAGAAATGTAACCCGGTTGACATACCTGCCAAGTCCACCTGTATGAGCTGAGTGGCTGCTCCCGCTTCATTCTCCACATACACTTTGTAATGTCCCTTGTCGGTGTCTTGGAATTTTTTTATTTCCAGAATCAGCTCACCAGATGGAGAGAGTGTAGATGTATAACGTCCTTCAAGCTCAACTTTCTCTTCATTATGGAACCACATGACCTTGGGCAACGGATAACCCCGGATGTGTGTAGTTATCTTCATTGTTTCTCCAGCAACACCGTACTGAGTGTCATCCATTGCACCAACAAACTCGGGCTTAATGCCTGTGGGGAAGGCAGTATAGTTATGAATCTAAGTGACAATAAAATAAAGGTAACAGTGTCAAACAATCTATGTACCAGGTACTATTTTGGAGGAGAAATCATATCTTGATCATCTTGGAATAATCTGAAATCATTCAAGGTTTAATTTAGAAAAACAAAGATTGATACTAACAGGTGTTGACCAGACATCAAAGGGTGTTAAATATCAGTGTGCTTACTGACAAAAACCACATGCCCCACTCAGGTCTTTAGAGCTAGCATTCTCAATCAAGGGATTTTACATATAATACTACAGGTTGTAACAAGATGACCAGCCCCAGACCATGCTGTCCATAAATGCCTAAGAAGAGGATGGTGCTGCTGCAGATACACAGTCACAAGACAGGAAGCCGAATAGGTAGCTGTGTAAGCAGTGCAAGATACCAATGCTATACAGATTGTGACATCAGATAAGTTCTATCAACAGTTGTGGGATCAGTACGTACCCAGAAACCACGGCACTTTGTGGTCCTTGAGATCATCCCTGCTGCCTGATGTTCTTCTCCTGGGAACTGAAATTGTAAAAAATTTAGAAGGCAAATTTATATCCGCACTTTAAAAAAGACTAAAGAATTAAAATAGTCCCCACCACCAAGTAGGGCATGGGCTTACCGTTCATAAAACTCTTACATTTATACACCTGTTTGTGTTTGCCTACAGCCACAAAAATTTCTTATTGAGGAGATACCTCCAACTGTGATTTTGTAACGTAGAGTCTGGAAATACTATAAGAATTCTTCAGATGTATATTACAAGAGCAAAAATTTGAAAATGAAACATCTAGTGACTCATACTCCATGGCCTGCAAACTGTGTATTCTTGACCCAAATTATCATAATGTACATATATGCAACTATAATGTGAAATATCAAATGTTTATAGAAGAATATAAATGTACACACTTACCATACTGGTTGTTTACTGCAGGGAAAAAACAAGATATTTACCTTCAAGTCTTCTTAATAAGCCTGCCATGGATGGCTCACTGGTACCATACTCATTCATGGCCTTCACCCTGAAGTAATAGTCCTTCTGCCTGTTTAAATCCTTCACTTCAAATGTTGATTGGTCAAGATCTTTAGCCAGTACAGTCCATTCATGGCTTGGAGGTTCTCTTTTCTCCACAACATATTTAATACTTGTTTGTTTGGCATAAGAGGGTATTGATGATGGCTTCCATTTCAACACAACTGAGTTATCTGTTACTAGGGTGAGATCTGGTCTATCCCATACTGCTCTTGGGGCAACCTTTGGCCTTTGATCCTCTGTGCTTTGCCGTTTGAGATTCTCATCTGCCTCTCTCTCCTTCCTTTGTTTCTCCCTCTTTCCCCTGTCTTCTTTCTTCTCCTGGATTTTGAGATCTGCTGATAAAAAAGGAATAAAACTGATTATAATAAAGTCCTAAACTGCATCCATGACCACTTGCCAAAATGTCTTTCAGTCGGTTACAAGTGTACAATGAGTGTAAAGATTCAGCCTGAATAGTATAATGAAACTAGATATTTCTTGGCACCGCAGGTGCCATAGTATCCCCAGACAATTAATCCCCCCCCCCTTTAAGAATAGGCCCCCCATCTTCAGCAACAATTAATATCAGACCACACTCATAGAAAAGGTCATTCTCATAGAAAAGGTCATGATCCAAATTTCAATACACATCATCCCCTAACCCATGTCTATGTATATGCAAGAAATCTGTCCATTAGTTTTTGACTTATAATGCTCACAATACTGTTAAGTGGCAATGATGGGGTATTAAACAGCACAAAAACAAGTAAAAGAATAACTGGTGGCACCACCTGTTTCCCGTACATGACAACACTATCCAAGATCTTCATTCAAGTTGATTTTTGGACCAATCAATGCATCCCTTATTGAGAAATTAATGATTTTGTGTGATTTTCACCATATATGGCAATATTCAAGGTCAAGGCCACTCATTGGAAAGGTCATGACCCCTATTCAAATAAACATTATCCTATAACCCATATCCATGTATATGCATAATATGAAAGAAATTTGTCCATTAGTTTTTGACTTATAATGCTCACAGTACTGATAAATGGCAATGATGGGGTATTAAACGGCACAAAACAAGTAAAAGAATAACAGGTGGCGCCACCTGTTTCCGGTACATGACAATACTTTCCAAGATCTTCGAACATGTTGATTTTTGGACCAATGCATGCATCCCTTATGGAGATATTAATGATTTTGTGTAATTTTCACCATATATGGCAATATTCAAGGTCAAGGCCACTCTAATAGGAAAGGTCATGACCCCAATTTATATATACATCATCCCATAACCCATGTCTATGTATATGCATAATATGAAAGAAATCTGTCCATTAGTTTTTGACTTATAATGCTCAAAGGTTATAAATGCACTGTTAAGTGGCAATGATGGGGTAATAACGGCACGAAAACAAGTAAAAGAATAACAGGTGGCGCCACCTGTTTCTGGTACATGACATTACTATCCAAGATCTTCGGTCAAGTTGATTTTTGGACCAATGCATGCATCCCTTATTGAGAAATGAATGATTTTGTGTGATTTTCACCATATATGGCAATATTCAAGGTCAAGGCCACTCTCATAGGAAAGGTCATGACCCCAATTTAAATAAACATCATCCCATAACCCATATCTATGTATTTGCATAATATGAAAGAAATCTGTCCATTAGTTTTTGACTTATAATGCTCACAGTACTGTCAAGTAGCAATTTTGGGGATATTAAACGGCATGAAAACAAGTAAAGAATAATAGGTGGCGCCACCAGTTTCTGGAACATGACAACCCTATCCATGATCTTTGATCAACTTGATTTTGGGATCAATCCATGCAAGTTTTCTTGAGATATTTAAGAATTTGTGTGATTTTCCCCAAAATTGAACCTATTCAAGGTCAAGGTCACTCTCCTAGTTGAGGTCATGACCTCATTTTTAAAAAGGCGTTGTCCTCTCACCCATATCTATACATATACCAAGTTTGGTAAAGATCCGTGAAATATTTTTTGAGTTATTGTGTCCAAAAGAAATCTCTGCGGCAGCGGCGGCGGCGCGACCGTGCCTAAACCATAGTATCTCCAGACTATGTCTGGTGATACAAATAGTTAAATTGTAATTTTTTTTCTATAATATTGCAGCTATGATAGGTATATCCATAAACACGGATAACACAGTGTTTAATTGATCGTAATGTTAATGCATGCACATGCTCTCTCCTGTTAATGATCTTAGTACCGAGCGACATTTATCCAATGCAACCTTAATGCCCTGATATATAGATTATGCCCATCATTGTGCTTTTTGTTATAGTTAGTCATGGCTCTGATATTGTTATTGTTAATACTTACAATAATATTAAAATTAATAATATTAGTATAATTACAGGTACGCTCAATATTGTTCACAGTTTTGTATTTCTCATACCAGTATATCTCTTATAGTTTGCACGATTACATGGGTAAAGTAGCAGCTTAATTCTTATATCACCTACTATCGGTCATGACAGTTGTCACGTCTATATGTTTGTCGGGACGCTCTTAGTTGCCAAATTCTAATCAGACATCACTTTGTAAATTCAGATCATACGCCGCATATCTAAAAGCTCAACTATAAACGACCCCGCACCTGTGAGGGTTATCCAAGCAGAGCAAATACTCGCCCAGGGCGACCGTGATCGTGGCATCCCGACAAATAGATAGACCCCAGTCAGTTATGATAAGAGTTACTCATGCAGGTATCAGCTGTCTGGTTACGTCATACATCGCCGTAGGTTTTCTATAGCTATAGTGCGAGGTCAAACAACCGGGACCGTCCTATCATTGGCCACTGGACTCCCCTCCCCGCTTCCCCCATGTAGGTTGGACTCCGCAAATATCGGCCAATTATAGGGCGAGCGAGGTTGATTGACACTATGCTAATTATGTACTGTTTAACAAGAGAGACTAAAAGGAGAGAGCATATGGTTGAGAAGTTGAGTTTTCTGTATAGAGTATTTTGAATAAGAATAAACGTGCGGTGGACCTTATACAACGTCTGCATTTTCTGTGCGCCCAAACTTTACACAATGTGTGGCAGTCCTGACACTCACCATTTGACATACATGGATTGTCAACAGTTTGTCCCATATTTTATGCATAAAAGTCATCCAGTTTTGAAATCTTAATATCTACTCATACCTGTTGATTTTTTTTATGTGACCATTAGTAATTCTAAATCCAGGTTTATTCATGCTATGCAATTTTAAAGTGATTTTCTTGACTCTGTTCCAAGCCAGACCACATCCTGGGATAGTGTATTGGCTAATCAAAGAAAATCAAATCATTTGATTTTTTTTTTTAAAAGATTGCATTTAAACAATATTTAAAAGATACACTAGAACACGAAGTCTGTATACTGATACAGGCCTGTTATAATGGTGGTAAAGACAAGTTAAACCTGAACATGCACCTGTGTTTTCTAAGTGCAACAGAATATAATAACAGAATTCAGTATCACAATGGTCCTGACAGAAAATAAGTAGAACTGATATTATACAATTGTCAAAAAGTTTCCTTGAACAACATTTTACTTTTCACAGAGGATTTAAAGCTTGGATTGTCTACATTTGAATATTATAATTAAGGTTTACGATCATTTTTACCCACCTTTTTGTGGCAAAATTGTCACAGCAAGTGAAGGATCTCCCTCACCAAACTTGTTCACAGCCCTGACCCTGAATACATATTCCTTCTCTGGGTTGTAATTGGAAAACACATAGTAACTGTCTTTGAGATCTGTAACCAATGGCAACCATTCTCTGCTTGGGGGACACCTATATTCCACTTTATAAACTATGTCGGTCTGTACTCCATAACTTGGTATCTCTGCAGGCGTCCATCGCAGTGAAACAGTATTGTCTGTTACATCATACAATGTTGGTTTTTCATATGATGTACGAGGTGGCAGTTTTGATTTAAATCTGTCCTGGTCTTTTCCCACCTCTTTAGGTTTCTTCACCTCATTTCTGGCTAAGACTGGAATTTTAAAGTAAATTGTACAAGTAGTTTTCATTAGGCAATATGACAGAAATTAAATACAAATGCACTAAATGTAGTCAAAATATATCTATATATCTATATACCAGTGTGTCATGTGTGCATCCTAATATACTGTATAAACTATGAAATTCTTCACAGCCATGATAACCTTTGGAAGTGGTGCACTGCATGCATAGTCTGTTGCAAAATCAGAAACAGTAGGCAGTCAGTCAGTGCAATTTAAAGATAAAGACAAAATCTTAGCAGTTTGCCAAATCTGAAACAATGTTAAATTGGCACTCTGCTAAATCTATTTCTAGATGTTGACAAAATTTTTTCTTGTTGGTTTCATGATCTTTTAAAGGTTTACCAGATTTATCACCATAAAATGCAAGTAAATCAAGAAGGCCACCACAGTAAGCCTTATCACACAATATTTGACATGTGAACAATTTTTGCATAAAATTTGGTGACGCTAGCTGCCATTTTTGAGATAGCATTCACTTAAGGACAACACACACTGGTGGATGCTGGATGATGACGGGCCATAACATCGGCTCACAGGTTCACTAACAAGCTGTCTGCAAATAAAATTGAACTTCCCAGGTCTAACAGTAATTATTTATGCCTTGTTACAAGAATCTAAGCTTCTGAAGTTTCTGTTTAAATTTGCATTGATTGACAGTAATTGTGTATGTGCACTGAGCTGAAATTAAACAAGCTACTTCAGAGAGGCAAAGTGTGCACATCACTGCACATGGTCCCTAAAACATAAAAATAAACTTAGTACGTACTGACTTCAGCCAAGTAGCTGACGGCCAATGAGGGTTCACCAATGCTAGAGTTCATCTTTGCCCTCACACGGAACATATAGTCCTTGTTAATATTAATGCCTGAGATTTTAAGGCTGGGTAATTTAATACCAGTTTTTAATGGGTGCCACTCTCCTCCAACCATGTCCTTCTCTTCCACAATATAACTAATACTGCTATAGCCGGAAGCTGCTTGGAGAGGTGGTGGTTGCCATAACAACAGAAGGCTGTCATCTGACTGCCTCTTGATCCTTGGTTTTTCCATTCTAGTGGTTTGGGGTAACTTTTTCACCTCTGACCTTCCACTGCCTTCCTCTGGTTTGTCTTCCTTGGGGGCTTTAATGAGTAAGAATAATTGTTGTTCTCAAACTGATATCATGCAATAATTCAACAAAATTATGTGAGATTTAACATGACAACTGAAATTTGTTTGTTCCAAATATTAAAAATATAAAAATATCTGGTCCTTTTCAAGGAAACATTATTCATACACTTTTTTTTATTACTGGATATAAAATACATAAAATGTTTACTGTAAAGACTTCCAAAAGCAGATAGCTGATCCACCATTTACCCTAGTCAGCTGAGTCAAAAGTAAGGGATAATTTTCTACCAACAGCCTGTTATGGAATCAACTATCCCTTACAATGCAAAGCACTGTTAATACTGACATTTTGAAAAACATTTTAAAAAAATATTTAAACCAATATTCATAAGTCATCTTTTCAAATAAACAGAAAATACCTGTAGATCATACTTTATACATTAATATGGTTGTTCCTTACATATTTAGCATAAGGAAATCTGACATCCCATTGTTTAATGTTATCGTGAACAGGAGAATGTAGAACACTTTATGGTCAGATATAAACAGTATTATGATATTAGAGATAAAATTTCAATGATATTAACTTCATCTTTAAATAATCTGCAAACACCAGTATTAATAAAATGATTGGAATCATATTATAATGTGATTTTAATTTTTTTAGTACTTTTAATATCAAGTAAGAATTTTACTATAATTTTACTGAGTAATTGTACCATATTTCCTGTGTGAAATGCACTGATCTTCCTAAGGTTTGATGCTGAAAACACACTTATATCCTGTACACTGAAAACTTTGCAATATACTACAAAAAAACAAATGTTATGAGAAAGTAACAAAATAAAACAATGTTAATACTTGCAATGACCTGTGAAGTCTTTAACTTACCATCTACAATGAGGCTGGCTATACAGCTGACCTTGCCAGCTGAGTTCTGTAAGCGACATTTATATTCACCGGCATCCTCCATGTTGACTTTATCAATAAGCATATTGTAGACATTGCGACGGTGGCAGTCCACAGTGTATCTTCCTTCATTATGAATGATGGCTCCATCTTTCATCCTGCAACATAACAATTAAAAGAAGCTTGCATAATTTTGATTCACATATTTGTAAGATAAGTGACAAGAAAAACAATGGGGTCAGTAAGTCTGGGGCTGAATATCTTAATGGCAATGTAATCCATGTGGCAGTAATGTAATGCAAGGCTTATATTGTCTATGGTGGCAAGGAGTGTTTGCCGATCCTTAAACCTCTCTCTTAAATCATTCATGTGGATGGCACTGAGGAATGGTTTACATAATACCTCTGTTGTTCCTTAAACTCTAAGCTTTGCATAAAGGTTTTCATGTTGCCAATCTAACTGATTTTTAACTGTTTCAAAGTAATCAAGTATAAATAAAAATTTTAATGACAAGTGGCCTGAAAACTATAAATCATAAATATAACAAAATCATAAATCATAATTATAACAAAAACTTGAAAAATGTTCATGGTTGAAAAGGTTGTTTTGACTGGATGACATCATAATAATGGGAATAGTTTTCAAATCATGATTGTCAGAAAATACATTTTATAAATAAATGATTATTTCTTTACTTTTGTGCAAGTAATGGAAGTTCAGCATCGTATACACCCTGGAGGTACATGAGTGTTTCAATGCAACCTCTCCCAATGTGTAATAGTAACAACTTTCTTTCACTCATCCAATATATTCCAATGCAAACATGTCTTCTTAAATAACAAGGAAATTTATTCACCTGTAATGCTCTATTACTTTCAGGTGTGGATCTATGTTCTCTTACCTGTACCAGGTAACACGTGGATAAGGTTCTCCTATTGCCCGCACAGAAAAAGTGGCCGTCTGACCAACTAACACTTCAGTGTCCATCAGCTTCTTGGTGATCTTTGGTGCCCAGCCAACATCTTCCATGGCATACCTGTACAGGTACAGAACAGATGAGTTACATTAAATCCTAATCTTAACTTATCAGGTTAATAACTATTTAACAGACAAATAATGCCCCTTTAAAACCAGTTCAGTAATTCAGACAAGCATAATTACAAATAAACTTGCTCAACCAGTATTTAAAAATATTTCCTTAAAAAAATATTAGTGTAAAGCAGTGATGTAGGCCTCGAGTACATAGTCTAGGGACTCTGACGTGAACTGGAGGGTCCTGAACTCAGACTTGAACTCGGTCTCAGAGGTAAGGACTCAGGAAATAAGACCAAGTCCATTTCAAGTCCAATAGATTAACTATAGTTAACTAACTTAAAAAGAGCACCCAAAATTTGCATAATACATCCGTCGTGTATATGGTCTCTCTGACATCATTAAAAATGCCTGAATTTGATGAGAATGTAATTCAGGTGAGAAACTCTATTTACTAAAGATGTATATTGAGTTTCATGAAAATCCATAGGATTTTTGTAAGTCACCAAAGTACCTCCAAAGTGCGGTGACCTCTGACCTCATTAAATATGCATAGATTTTGCCGGAAATCTAACTCAGGCATGATATTTTATTGATTAACATTTCTGATGAGTTTTATCAAAATCTTTCATATTCTTCATAAGTTATAGCCTAGTGACCCTAGACATTATTTAAAATGCATGGATGTTGCCAATTATTGAATTTGGGTAAGATAATCTGTTGGTAAGTAGTTATGGTGAATTTCATGAAAATCCATCAGAGCCCCAGTATGTTATCTTGGCTACACTAAAAGTTAATGGAGGGACAGACAGATGGACAAATGATGATTACACTATAATATGTCTGTCATATGACGGGCATTTGAAAAAATACCAAATAACCTAAAATTTCCATTTTGAATTGCTCTTTAAAAATATTTGTATTTGACTTGGACTCTGCCTTGGACTAGGGTTCCAAAAGACTAAAAGAAGGTGGACTTGGACTCAAATAGCAAGGACTCTGACTCGAGTGGTCTGAACTCGGATGGTGTGGACTCAACTACATCAATGGTGTAAGGCCTCTTCAGATTTAATGTGACTCACGCAGGTAGTTTTTCCTCAATGACTTCCAGATGTGCTTTATGTGTGACCTCACCAGCCTCGTTTTTGGCCTGAACCAGAATCTCTCCGGTGTCATGTCCAAACACATCCCGTATAACAAGAGTGTGTGTCTGTCCCTCATGGAGAATAGAAATTCTGCCCGTTTCCTGCAAGTTTGACATGGAACATCAAAATCTTTTATATGCATATCAATATGTTATTATCTTCGATCGCTTAAATATGCACCATACAATATAAGGTATATAAACAAACAAAGAATATAACCACCAATTCAATTCAAACACAAGAGTACAGGAGTAAAATGCACAATTTTAATTTAAACAATTTAGTGTACCCAATGACAAGTTGTTCTTTTCTTTTTTCAAGAGTTTTCAGATGGGAGCATTCAGTGACAGCTCTACCTTGACAGGTTATCTGATTGGTTATGATACAATAAAATTGAAATTTAATACCTGTGTTATTTACATGCTCAAAGAAGGTGGATGCTTACAGTTTAAGATATCCAAATTCTTAAAACTTGATCATCAGCAAAAAAACAGTCACTTTATGATTTTTCTATTATGTAAAAGCTTAAAAATAAAATTTTAAATTCTGATTCAATCAAAAGTTAAATTCATTTTTACACAAGGAACATACAAGAATACAACATCAGCAAGAACACTTTACAATGTTTAAAATCATCCTTTATATTGGTCCAATGATAATTTAAATTTTTTTTTTTTGATTTTGAATGGTGTTTTGTCAGGGACACTACCATAAATAGAAAAAAAATCTGACCAATGAAAGAATTTCATGAAAACAATTTAATGAAAATGAATAAATATGTGAAAAGCTGAGGAAAGATAACATAACTTAATTTTTAGTGAAGTATAATAACCTACTTAAGACTCATTCTTAATATTACTATATAAAGACTCAAATGTTTCTTACATAAAACCTAAATACTTTGCCTGATGCCAAATAAACAAACAAATAATTTTGGACCTTAAGGCAATACTTTAAAAAATATTACTTACAATGAGTGGCAATCCATTTGAATACCATTTGACTTTGGGTGGTGGTTCTCCAGTTATGTTACAAGAGAACCTTGCCTCTTTACGCTTTCTAACCTCAGCATCTTCGAAGGCATCCAATATGGCAGGTCTAATATGGCCGACAGCTTTTGACTTGAGTTCCGGTATCACCACCACCTCTGAGCTTGTTTCTGTAATTGTGGTGGCACTAATGATCCTACAAGTGTAAGTACCGGAGTCACTCTCGTGGACATCAGGCAGTGACAGTGTGCAGGCTTCACCATCGTAAACTGCCTTGTGTGCTCGAGCTGGATTAATTGGCTGATCATTATGGAACCAAATAATCTGTGGTTCAGTACTGCAGGATATCCGACACTCTAACTTCACATCCAAACCTTCTGATACGCTCTGATGTTTCAACTTGCTGATTATCTTAGTGGGTTCTAAAAGTGTCACTGATTTCCTTTTTCCTTTCCTTCCTGATGTATTAAAAGCGTCCTTGGAGGAATCTGATGGTGATTTTAAAGATGATGCTTTCTTCATGTTACTGTCACCTGGTGCTTTTAATGCACCCTTATCAACAGAATCTTTCTTATCAGTGTCCTTATCTTCATCATAAATCTTAGTCTTGATGCCCATTATCATTGGGGGCTGGTCGTTCTTTTCTCCTTTACCCTTAAAGTCACCTTCTTGCTGACCAGGATCAGCAGTGTCTGGAGACTTTAATGCACTTTTCCTCTTTCCTTTCTCATCAAGATTTTTGGCATCCTTCTCTTTTTTGTCAACATCTGTAACTTTACCCTTGTCCTCATCAGGCTCCTCTGATTTTTCTCCACTATCACCTACTTTTTCTTCATCATCCTGTTTATCTAGATGTTTACCTTTCTTCACCTCTTCACTTTTGACACCTTTACTCTTTTTACCAGAGTCTGTGTCATCCTTGGGTTGTTCTTTAGATTTTGATTTTTTCTTCAGAGGATCATCTCCTTCATCAACAGTTTCCTTTGCCTCTGATTTCACTGTCTTTTTCTTTTTATCACCTGTTTTCTTCTTTGGATTTTCTTCTGTCTCTGATGGTTTCTTTTTCCCCTTGGTGCCTTTCTTTTCTGGCTCTTCCTCAGAAGTTTCTGGCATTTCCTCGGTTTCAGCTGTTGCCTTTTTCTTTTTCTTGCTTGTCTTCTTTTCAGGCTCATCTTCTTCAGTCTTTGGTTTCTTTTTCTCTTTTACTTCTTTCTTTTCTGGTTCTTCTTCAGGTGTTTCAGAAATCTTCTGTGCTTCTGATTTCTCCTTTTTCTTTTTCTCGCTTGATTTCTTTTTAGCATCATCTTCATTTTCTGTTTTCTTCTTCCCTTTTACATCTTTCTTTTCAGTATCTACATCATGTGTTTTTGAATTCTTTTCTGGCTGGATCTTTTCAGACTTATCCTTCACTTCCTTTTTACCTTTGTCCTTCTTCTTCTTCTCCCTCTCTTCACTTTGGTCGTCTGCTGCTGGTTTAGCTGGTTCAGGTTTTGGTTCTGTTTGCTTCTGCTGTGGAATTGATTCTTCCTCCTCACTGACATCTTCCTCTGATTCCTCTGTCACCTCTGGCTCTATAAACAGACAAAATACATTTTATTAAGAAAAGGCACTTTCAATTATCCTTTTTACCACTGTCATCAGTATTTTGCTGCAATCTGCACGATGGGACCATTTAATATATTTTGCATTCAACTTGCACACGAATGAAGGTTTGTTGAGATATCAGGAAGTATTCTACAAAATCTAGAACATAAAAGCTAAAACAGTTTGAATAAGAAAATTGAAGAGTTTGATCACAACATTCAATAAAGAAACCTTCCAGCAGTTATTCTGATTCTGAACATCTTATTATAAATAGGTACTAATTATCATGCAAGTACCATAAAAATAATCTACAACATCTACACTGAAGACAAACAAGTGAATAAACTGAGACAAAGAAATAGACAGCTTTTAGATTTTTGGCAAATCCCCAACTGATAAGAACACTGAACCAGGAACAACATCATTACTTAAGCTCACCTCATCCTAAACCTAGCTGAACTGAAAAAGAAAACTCAGCAAAATAAATTCAGGTCCTAATGTCAATGCCCATGTCCAGACTTCTTCAAAAGGAGCCTTCCGTTTTCCATAGGCCAAATTTCATGTGACTACTGAATATTTTCTTACTTAAACATGACCAATAATTTCATCTGTGAAGGCTTACACTTTATCTGTATAGGCTTGATTTTTAATTTGTCAAAGCCAAATTTAATTCCATTTTTATCTACTCACCACCTTTAAATTGACACTTAATTTCACAATTAAAATTTCAGTCTCTTTCTTTGAATCAGTTTGAACTGTGCCTTTAATAATGATCTTCAAAGATTACTGGTATTTATACTGTAATAAAAGCCCCATAATTTACATTTCATCCAACTAAAAATTATCCAGTTAAAAATATTATTATTATATATTATGATGAAGAGAATCTGTGAAAGTTCATTTTGTTCAAAGGAATATACCTTAAATATTCCTTAAACATGAGTAGTTGTCCAAAAGATAAACAAAATGGCAAAACATAGCATCACTTTATCTTTCGTTTGTGATCCATGAGGCAACTATATTCAAAGGTTTTTAGTAAATAGTTCAAGCTGTAGATTTCAGAATTAGTTTTTTTTTCCTTGGTTATACCTTTTTCTATTTTAAACATTTAGAATTATCTCTTTTTCCAAAGATCTTTAAAAGAGGTATTGATATCAAAATGCCAAGGGTATTTCCTCTTAGCTTTTTTCAATGAATCTAATCAACACTTGTTTTTTGCATTCTTAAAATAAATCATATTATAAATATTGCTTCTGAAATGACCGATCCCTTCTTAAAAATGACTGAGCCCAGTATGTTCTTGGCATCCATAACACATAATGCACTTAATATTTTCTACCAGTCTTACCCATGATTTTGACCACGGCCTTTGACAAGACTGAGCCCACTTTGTTCTTTGCTCTGATCTTGTACTCTCCAGCATCCGTTGTCTTCACGTTCTTCACCTCCAGCTTGTAGACAGACTTTTCAGCACTGATGGTGATTCTGCCATCACTGGACAGTGGTTTTGCTCCTTTGTACCTACAGGTTATAAACATACAGTAACAAATACTGCTGGGATGTGTTATATGTCATTCACTGATAATTTTTTTCTAATTTTCACATTTAAACTTTTTTCTACCGAACACTCTCAGGGTCAACTGGGTAATGATTTTCCTCAATTTGTAACTACCCATTCACTGGCATTATGCCATCAAGCCATCTGTGTTTAAGAATGAGAAATCCTTTGACATTTTCTATGCTTTATCTGGTGTATATACTACTAGACATAATATCCAGAATGCAATAGGACAATGTATACACAAAAAAACTACAATGTTTGAAAATGGACAAAATTTGCAGAAATCATGTCATATGTCATTTGATAGGTGCCTGACTGGAGGCTCCAGTGCAGCTTGAAATAACAGTGATCAAGAATGATAAGATATATAAAAGACTGACCATGAAGCAGCTGGTGTCGGCTTGCCTTTGACTTTACACTGTAGTGTCAGGGTCTGACCTTCCTCAACAGTCTGTGGCTCCAGGCCTTTCACCAGCTTAGGCTTCTGGCTACCTGAAATACATCATAACCAACAGTGTGTTAACCGTCAGCATTCTGCATAACCTGCAGCTGTACAGGTTTCAATTTGTTTCATTGTGGACACCCTATTTCTTCTTACAGTGTATAAAAAAACATTATAAAATTATTGTACTGCATTATACAACCTAGTTTTCTCACCTTTCTTGAGTCAAAAGCTTAGTACTGTGAGAGACCCCTTTTTCCCAAGACATAAATATAGCTAGATTCTCGTCATATCTTAAACAATGACCACATGTAAAGCATAACACATTTTTAGAGCCAAGCTTACAACTGGAATACTATGTGGATTGTTATTCACCATTACAAATGTATTTCAGCATTCCATACACAAGATAAAAACATAATTTATATTTTCCTGTTTGCTAAAATAATAAATTTGGTTTCTAAAAACCATACTCCAGCACATTAGTCACTTTCCCAATGGGTTTCCTGTTTCTTATTGTATAGGCCAAAACAGAGTTTTGCGGATACTATGTTTTCAGCTGCACGCCGCCGCCGCCGCCGCAGCGTAGGTGTCCGGAGAACTCCTCCGTAACCGCTGGGCGGAATTTTACGAAACCCGGGATTATGTTCAGGTCACATGTGAACTGCTGCGACCCGATTTTGTTTTGACCTCTGACCTTTCCTCTGCGCTCTGCGTCTGTTTGTGCACATAAACCCACATATCTCGGGAACCGTTTGACGGATCAGGAAAATTTTTTTGCACAAATGTAGCCCTTGGAGAGCTTTATAACATACACAAAAAATGGTGGCGCCACCTGCAACCATGTTTGCACAGTGTCCATCTGTTCGTCTGCCTTGGGTTAAAATCACTCATATCTCTGCAGTGATTTGATTAATTCACCTGAAATTTGGCATGCGTATACATCCTGGATAGCTTTTCTGATTTTATGACAGGTGGCGCCACCTACATTCACGTTTACGCTGCAGACATCCAAGCTCATATCTCGGGAACCATTTGACCAATTGGGCCAAAATTTTGCATGTGTATAGATCTCACATAGCTCTTTATCATAGGCAAAACTGGTGGCGCCACCTGCAGCCATTTTTGCACAGCTCCCGTCTGTTTGTCTGCCATGGGATAAAATCACTCATATCTCGGCAGTGGTTTGACATATCTGCCTAAAATTTTGCAGGTTTATACATCCCTGACATCTCTCTTGATTTTATGACAGGTGGCGCCACCTGCATTCCAATTTATGCAGCAGACATCCAAGCTCATATCTTGGGAACCGTTTGACCGATTGGGCCAAAATTTTGCATGTGTATAGTTCTCACATAGCTCTTTATCATACGCAAAACTGGTGGCGCCACCTTCAACCATTTTTGCACAGCGTCCATCTGTTTGTCTGCCACGGGCTAAAATCACTCATAAACATATAGTGGTTTGACTTATCTGCCTCAAATTTTGCATATGTATACAACTTGGACGGCTTTCTGGATTTTGTGGTAGGTGGCGCAACCTACATACACCATTTGGCTGCAGACACTTCACTCTATTTCCCCTTGCCACTCAATCCATGCCTCACTTCACCCGTTCCACTCTGATTTAGGCGGATACACGTAGTCGCTTGTCGACTACCCATATTCTAGTTTTACAATGCAAGTTTTTTAGGCTGGATGAAAACCATACATAGTTAGTAACAGTTTAGTTAAACAAGTGGCCATGGGCCATGTCACTCAGCTGAATTCAAGGAACTTTGAACGATGACTCAAAATCATGCATTTTGCCAATAGACCTTAGATATCCATTTGTGCCCTTCTGACTAACAGAGAGGTAAATCATGTTCTTTCACACAGTTTGCAGAATATAGGTCAAAGTGATAATATTTCAGGTTTCCAAGAAATTTTTACTGGAACCTCCATGGATCTTAATCAAAACTAGACGTTTCTAGGTCCAACTGTAACCAATCATGCAAATCTGTCCTTTAGGTTGCTCAAATCATGTTCTTTCACATGTCTTGCAAATTCTAAGTCACTATGACTTAATTTCATGTTTCCAAGAAGATTTGCCTAAGACCTCCCTGGATGTACAGATAGAATAATCTAGGTCTAATGGTTACAGTTTGTGCCCTATTACAAGCCAGACTGCTTCATTTAAAGGTCTAAAAATTAGGAAAAAAAATGTGTAAAAAAAAATAAAAAAAATACAGGTGGTCCCATTAGTCTGCAGGCACTGATGAAACTTTCCATTTCAATAGGCATGCAAAAAATCATGGCGATCAATGCATTAGTTATTCAGATACTGAAGCTTTTGTATCCATTTTTAATTATTCTTGGGGGGGGGGGGGGTACTTGTAAGCCCCATACCTCAGAGGATATTGGGAACAGAGACCTAATTTCAGGTTTCCAAGGAGATTTTTCATGGAATTTCCTGGATAACAACTGAGAAGATTCTAGGTCCAATGGTTACTATCTGTGCCCTGTTAATGGACGACTGCTTCTTTGAAGGTCTCAAAAAAAGAGAGAAATTCTTTTTAAAATACAGGTGCCACCACCATTCTGCTTGATCAATATGCATGCAAAGAATTATGAAGATCAATATATTAGTTATTCAGATACTGAAGCTTTTGTTTAAATTTTTAATTATTCTAGGGGGTACTTACGAGCCCCGTTGTTCAGAGGATTTGGGTAACAGAAACATAATTTCAGGGTTCAAAGTAGATTTTTCATGGACCTCCTTGGATGTCAAGTAAGAAGATTCTAGGTCCAATGCTTATGATTTGTGCACTGTAAACGGACAGACAGATGGACAGACAGACGAATGGACGATTGTCAAGGAGTGATCCCTATAGCTCAGATGACTTTCAGTCAGCTGAGCTAAAAACTCATAAAAAATGTTACTGATAAAATTTGCAGTGAGAGATTTTTAATTCATACCCTCTTTAACTTCAAGTGTGGATGAGCACTTAGCTGATCCTGCTTCATTCGTAGCTTTGACAGTATAAATCCCACCCATGTCCAGTGAGGCCTTGTCAATCACCAGAGCTGACTTGTTGTCCCCTGCCAGGAACTTGTAGACAGAGGTGTCTGTGATTGGCTGGTTGTCCTTGTACCAGGTTACAGTTGGTGCTGGTTTACCTTGAACTTTGACCTCAAATTGACCTGGGTCTCCCTCCTTGATGCTAATTGGCTTTAACTTGATGGTGAACTCTGGTGGCTTGGTGTCTGTATCAAGATTATACATTTCATTCTTTTACTATTAATTTATAAAGAAAAAGGCTGCATGTGATTTATGATTGCTTTGTATTTATGTAATTTCAACATCAATGATCTGGCATTATAACATTCTGTATTATTTGACACAAAATAAATCAAGGATATTTCTGGTATCTGAAGGGACAGTGTTGCCTAGGGGCTCTGGGTGACACCTATAACAATTGAAATATGCAAAATATGACAGGAAGGCAGACGCATGATATTTTTAAGTAAGGGTAGTTAAAGAGACATAAAAAATGTTGTGGTTATCTCCACAAAAAGCATTACTTTAAAACATTCTTGGGTGATAATCACTTTCTAGATATCTGCTGTTCAAGTTCATTAAAGTAAAGCTGATACCTTTCTTCACTACAAGTTTGGATTGACATTCTGTTGATCCTGCCTCATTGGTAGCTTTGACAGCATAATCCCCGCCCATATCCAGTGAAGCCTTGTCAATCACCAGAGCTGACTTGTTGTCCCCTTCCAGGAATTTGTACACACTGGTGTCTGTGATTGGCTGGTTGTCTTTATACCAGGTCACAGCAGGGGCTGGCTCACCTTGAACTTCGACCTCAAACTGACATGGCTCCCCTTCCTTGATGATGACTGGCTTTAATTTGATTTTAAACTCTGGTGGCAGAGCAGCTGAAATAATAATCATACAATTATGAGGTTTATGAGGATTTAAGTCTCCAACAGATAGGTAAAATAATCATATCGGTCTTTTGACTTCCACATAGAAAGTAGGAGATATATAAGCACACATGATCATTTTAACTTATGGGTCTGAATTTTGTTTCAGTTTTACAATCCCATATGGTATGTTAAGCATTGGTGTGTTAAGTTTTACAGGAAGTATAATATAAAGCATTGTATCCACTTCCTGCAAATTTTGTGAAGCAAAACAGTGAATTCCTGTCAGCTTATCCCCACATCAGGTGATGGTCCATAAATTTCCAGTTTTATCAACAAAATTCAAGGATTTTCAACAGCACCAATGTCTCCCTTAAAGATTTTAGCAGAGCTATGAATGGTTTACAAGAACATAAACATTACTCTTCCATTAATAAAGTATTGCCATGTTAAAGAGGACAGTTTTGTACCTTGTATCTGACATATAGTAAAACCTCCTTAAGTTTGCAATATTGGCAATATACCTTTCTACTGCAATATACCTTTCTGAATGGCAACAGTTTCACTGCACTCAACCATGCCAGCACTGTTGACAGCTTTGACAGTATAAGTCCCGCCCATGTCCAGTGAGGCCTTGTCAATCACCAGAGCTGACTTGTTGTCCCCTGCCAGGAACTTGTAGACAGAGGTGTCTGTGATTGGCTGGTTGTCCTTGTACCAGGTAACAGTGGGTGCTGGTTCGCCTTGAACTTCGACCTCAAGTTGACATCCTTCACCTTCCTTGATCTTGACTGGTTTCAACTTGGACTTAAATTCTGGAACTTGCTCAGCTGAATAAATTAGTTACAACATTTACCAACATGGACATGATACATATTTTGTGAATTCTACTTAAGCAGGGAATTTAACACTTTCATGGTTACTAACAATGGGAATACAATACACACAATTTATAAACTTTATGATAACATTTAATACCATTCCCAAGTGAGAAAGGTTTGTTTGAAAAGTACCATACAAACTACAATGCAGCTTATAATGTAGAGAAAGGAGCTCTGTAAATATGATCTTATTTACTTTTAACATAAGATATCTCAGGGCTTGAGAAGATTTTTTAAGGCAGTATAACACATGATAAGCAGGACTCATGTATATAGTAAAGGGTCAGTATTTTCAGGAAAATTATCTTGTCAGTCAAACTGTAACATATTTATAAAAATAATGTTCAGGATCTCCATGACAGTTCACCTCTTCCCTGCAGTAAACACTGTGATTACGGGAAAAAATATTGCCTCAATTTAAAAATATGATTGATTAAAAGATTACAAATTAACAAATGTGAATTATGTGGTTTAGGTAAAGTTTATTTACAGTACACACTAGGACTGTAACACACTGAAAGTTACCCATCCTTCATGCATGAACAGACACTACCATTTCAACAGCAACCCACAGAGTGAGAAATGTCCAATGAAATTTATATATGTAGAAGAACCAGGCACAATGTGTGTGAGTGTAGAGCCCTTTACATCAACTGACAGTTCAACATATGGTGGAGAATCAGGTACATTATAACAAGAATTGTACTCACCCTTTTCCACAGTGACCTCTGTGCTGCTTTCAACACTGCCAAACTCATTGGAGAGCACCACCTTGTAGGTTCCCGCCATGTCAAGGGAAGCATTTTTCATCACAATGTACGATACCCCATCTTCTGTTGTAACCTTGCATTTTTTACCACCTTTGATTTTCTTCTTGTTCCTGTACCAGGTGACCTCAGGACCTGGAACACCAGCTGTTTTGACTTCAAGTCTGAGTTCCTCTCCCTCAATTACTGTCACTGGTTTAAGCTGGGACTTAAATGTAGGCGCCTCACCAGCTGTAGAGCAGAATTAAGATCTAATCATTATAAGCTACTTCAACATGTATTTACACAGGTTCTTCTTATATAAGAAACTCAATTAAACTTTCTCAGTAGTTTGTATTATCACAGACTAATTTATCATATGAATTTAATTAAATTAAAATGATAAAGCAGATGGTCTTATAAATCTCCTGAAAGAAAATCATCAGGAAATCAGTAAAATGAAATGGGCCTTAACCCATTTACATTATCTTATCCCTTTTACGCAGAAATTATGGTCTAGATTATTTGACAGCGGTTTCAACATCTAAGGGAAAATCAAACAACATGAACAGACAGTCATTGTGCCTCTTGTGATAGATGAAAGATGACAGACTTCTCAAACTATAATCTTAGTCCCATAATTTCAATTTCTCCTTGTCCAAGCTTTTAAACAATTCTACAATTCTGATTCTACAATGAGCAAATCAAGAAATAAATGTATTGTGGAAATTAAACTCAACTCTTCAGGTGTGCTGTAAAACCCTGCACAGTTGAACCACAAAAACAATACCCATATGGATATCAAAATCATCAAAGTGACCTCAGTGGAAGTTTCCCATATATTCACTGTGCAGTTTTTTTCCCTGAGTGTTTATACATTTAATAATCTTGGCATGACTATATCTGTGAACTAATTACATTACCTTTATCCACCTTCACCACACAGCTGCATTCTGCCTCTCCACGATCATTGGCTGCCTCTACTGAGTACGTTCCAGCCATATCAAGCTCTGAATGGTCGATCCTGAGCTTTGAACTGCCCCCCTCTGTGGTGATCTGGTTGATTTTATTCATTTTAAGTCTTTTGTCACCCCTGAACCATGTTATCTTTGGGTCAGGGTGCCCCACCACCATAACTTCCAGGTCAATTGGTTCTCCTTCTTTTACAGTCAGATCACTGACAGACTTTTGGAACTCTGGTGGTTCACCTCCTGCAATACATGGTTGAACATACATAATTATAGGCAGATTAAGAACATCTCTACTACCACAGGGACCGCTCAAAAACAAGCACTTGTTGTTATCCTGATGAAAGAAAGCCTCAATATATAACATATAAATTGCATTTTAAAAAAAATTATAAAAATTATTAACTTTGTAAAATTTTGATATAGAATTATAATGATTTTGTTACAGATATTTTTTAACTTATGTAAATCCATATTATGATCTCAATAAGAAAAACATTATAAAATCATGTAAAATTTCTAAATGAATTTATTTCATTTTTTTAGGACTCATAAATTAAATGATCTGAGGAAATGTGGGGATGAGGATACATGCAAATCAATGTCTCTGAATGACAAAAATTACAACATGTGATATCAAATATAAAATAGACTGGGCTCTCCATAAAACAAGTGAAGACTTCCTCCTCAAAGCCACTGAGACATTTGGACTTACCCTTTTCCACCTTCACCTTTGCTGTACATTCCACTGTTCCTGCCTGATTGGTTGCTTCTGCTTTGTAGGTTCCTGCCATTGTCATCTCAGCCTTGTCTATCAACAAGACTGACAGGTCGCCTTCCACTGTGATCTGACACTTTTTCCCTGATTTGATCTTCTTGTTTTCCCGATACCACGTGACAGTGGGACCTGGTTCTCCTGTGACCTTGACCTCTAGGCGTACAGGCTCACCTTCAGTTACGGTGACTGGTTCCAATGATGTCTGGAATTCTGGAGCCTTCACAGCTGTTAAATATACATCAAATATACAAATACAGAAATATTTAAGTGAAATCATAACTGCATGTAAGGAGAAGTCAAGATTTAATAAACACAAGGATTCTTAACCTTTGACCTGTACATCAAAACAATAATAATAATAATAATAATGATAATAATTTATTTCATAAAGCTTAAAATCCACCAGAAATGGTGCCCTAGATGGTGTTCATGACTTAAAGGTGACAAATGGAATGATATTAGTCAAACTGCAAAAATAAAAACAAACAAGTGGCCAATGGGCCATGACGCTCAGCTGAATTCAAGGAGCCTTGAACAATGGGAAAAATGACTCCCAGAGTGCTCAAATTCATGCATTTTTCTAATAGACCTTAGATATAGGTTACAGTGACCTTATTCTACATCCAGCTGCTACCATTTGTGCCCATCTGACTAACAGAGTGTTAATATCATGTTTAAATCATAGTGACATTATTTCAGGTTTCCAAATAGATTTTTATGGACCTCCCTGAAAGTCATGTATGAGGATTCTAGGCCAAATGGATACAATTGCTGCTCCATCTGACTCACTGAGAGCTAAAAAAATAGTATTTGCTCCCCTAATTTGCAAAATATAGGTCACCATGACCTATTTCAGGTTTCAAGGGAGATTTGCCTAAGACCTCTCTGGATGTAAAGTTAGAAATTTCTAGGTCTAACGGTTATGGTTTGTGCCCTATTAACAGCCAGACCACTTCATTTGAAGGTCTCAAAAATAGAGAAAAAAGGATGGAAGCCACACAAAAACAACTGCAGATAGTGCGGCCGGTCTTGAATGTGAGATGGAGGTATCCAAGATCTATGGACATGCACATTTTCAGGTCATTACAGTGAATCACTCTTGAGAAAAGGGGATTCATTTTTTACCTTAAAAACAGTAAGGTAGGTGGTGTTATCTGTCTGGTTGACGACAAAACTCTCCAAGATGAATGTACATGCTAAATTACAGACCAACACATTGAACAACTCCTGAGATATAAGCTATTTTCACCTAAAGCAAATGTATGGATTGATGCCACATGAAAACGATTGCAGATGGTGCCACCAGTCTTGAAGAAGAGATGGAATTATCCAAGATCTATGGACAAGCACAATTTCAGGGAAATACCGCGAATCATTACTGAGATAAGGGCATTCATTTATATTCTGAAATTGATAGGGTAGGTGGTGCAACCTGTCTGGTTGACTAGAAAACTCTCCAAGATGGATGTACATGCCAAATTTAAGACCAATACATTGAACCACTCCTGAGATATGAGCAAATTTTCAGTTAAAGCAAACATACAGATGGACACCACACAAAATCGATTGAAGATGGTGCCACCAGTCTTGAATAAAAGATGGAGGTATCCAAGATCAATGAACATGCACAATTTCAGCCTAATCTATCCACCAGTTTTTGACTCATAATGCTCACAGTACTGTCAAGTGGCAGCGATGGGTATTAAATGGCGTGAATACAAGAAAAGGAAAGAAGGTGGCCCCATTGTCTTACAACACTATCCAAGATCTTCGGTCAACTAGATTTTTGGACCAATCCATAAATCACTTATTGAGATATTTATAATTTTGTGTGATTTTCCCCCAAAATGTATCTATAGGTTTTGTCCTCTCACCAATATCTATGTACATATCAAGTTTTGTAAAGATCCATGAAATATTTCAATAGTTATCTCACCTGAAAGAAATCTTTGGGGTGGCTGCTGTGTGACCTTGCCTAAACCATAATATCCCGACTTTCTCTGGGGATACAATTAGTTATTCAGATACTGAAGCTTTTGTCTCAAAATTTAAATGATTCTGGGGGTACTTACAAGCCAAAAACCTCAGAGGATAGGGGTCACAGTGACCTAATTTCAGGTTTGAAAGGAGATTTTATATGGACCTCCCTGAAAGTCATGTTTGAAGATTATAGGCCAACAGCATACAAGTTGTGCCCCATATGACTCACTGGGTCCTCAAAAATCATGTTTTTGGCCAATAATTTGCAGAATATAGGTCACCATGACCTAATTTAGGGTTTCCAAGGAGATTTGCCAAGGAACTCCCTGGATGTACAGTTGAAAGTTTCTAGTCTAACAGTAAGGTTTGTGCCTTTTTGTTAAAACTGCTTCATTTGAAGTTCTCAAAAACAAAGAAAAAAATGTGTAAACATTAAAACAAATAAGGTGGGGCCACCAGTCTGTAGGAACTAATGAAACCTCTATGATTAATATGCATGCAAAGAATCATGGCAATCAATGCAACCCATGCACACAAGTAACTAAAGGCATGTTTACATGGCATACCTTTCTCTACTGTTAGACTGATGGTGCATTCAGCTGTCCCAAAGTCATTGACAGCTTTGACTTTGAAAGTGCCATCCATGTCTACAGAACACTTGTCAATCACCAGGACACACTTGTTATCCCCAGACATAAACTTGAACACAGATGTATCCAGAATAGGTTGGTTGTCCTTGAACCATGTAACCACCGGCACAGGGTCGCCTGTCAGCTCGATTTCTATCTGACATGGCTCCCCTTCCTTCACGCTTAGAGATTCTGGCCTGGCTTTGAACTCTGGTGCTGATCCAGCTAAAAATAGATAACAAGGGCCCAAAGACCCATAGCTCACCTGTAAATTTTTGCCATATAATAAAATTGAAAAGCTAGAATTATAAAACTTCTTGAAATTAATGCTTTATTTCAACTGCCTACCTGCAGAGAAATGGTTTGGCCAGTTTTACTCAAAATTTGCATGATAATAGTGAAATATGCCAAGATGATAGTGATATGTGCTGGGATGATAGGGTTATATGCTGGAATGATAGGGATATATGCTGGGATGATAGGGATTTATGCTGGGATGATAGGGATATATGCTGAGATATTAGGGATATATACCAGGATAATGCATATACATCCTTTTTTTGATTAATTACACCATGACCCCATAACAGGCCACAATGCTGAAAAGAGTACAATTTCTTATGGGCCTAAAACACATAAAAGCACCAAAAGTGTAGGAGGCACCAAATTTAGTGTGTGGCCTACATAGTCCATTTTGCACTTATGTACAAAATTTCAAGAGTATCTGTCCAACTGTTGCTGAGAATACCTGTTGGTGTTAACAGAGGTGATGATGGATGTCAATGCCACACCATGGCTATAGCTCACCTGGAGCTTAAAATCATTAACATTTGACTTTATTCTCTCTCTGTCATCACTAGGGATGCACGATATTATTGATATATCACAATACGGTGATTATCATATTGCAAATCCCAATAGTTTTAAAATATCAAAAAGTTTTTAATATTTTGTTAAATGTGCCTAAAAATTTATTTTTGTAGTAAAAATGTTACAAATGTAGACATCTCAATGGGTTAGGATTAATGACAGGCGTAAAGTGAAAGCCGTGACCATATGTTAGACGTTTAGTAGGAAATATTCAAGATATACCATAGGTCCGAGGCCTTTCACAGGAAATCTGCATGTCTGCTGGATGACTTATTGGTATACAAGTAATATCTTCATACAACAAAAAGAAAGAAGTGTTGAACACAGTTATAATAATAACTCATTTATTTTCTCTACTCGCATCTTATAACTCTTTGCTCTCATACTTTATCAGGAAACTTCATGCACAGTACAAACAACAAAATGATGAACATTTGTGACATCATGGTACATACCTTTCTGAACTGACACAGTGGCACTACACTCAGCTCCACCAAAGTCATTTTCAGCCTTTACAGCATAATTTCCTGCCATGTCCAGGGCTGCTGCTTCAATGACTAACACAGACTTGTTGTTGCCAGTCAGGAACTTATACACAGAGCTGTCTGTTATTGGTGTTTTGTCCTTGTACCAAGTCAAGGCAGGATAAGGATTGCCAGATACTTCCACCTCAAGTTGACATTCCTCTCCTTCCATAACAGACATTGGTTGTAATGGCTGGACAAATTCTGGAGAAGTACCACCTTCAACATAAGCAGGGATATACACATACTGTCAGTTATAAGCTGTATTAAAAGGATATGTACATACTATCAGTTAAAAGTTGAATTAACAGAACAACAGTATTTCTTCAGAAGAAATATAAAAGAAGAAAGCTAGCAAAATTTTCTGTGGATTCTAACTGGAGGTAAAACAGATGCAGTTCAGATGCAGACCCCTTTTCTTGCTTGTCACATGTAGGCAATATAAAGACACATTAAACTCTCCTTCTGGGAATGCCATCTACAACATACAGGCAAATCAAGATCTTATGAAAACCATATGCAAGAAACAGGCAAACAAGATTTTTATGAAAGCTATCTGTAAGAAACGTGCAAACAAGATTTAATGAAAGCCATCTGCAAGAAACAGGCAAACAAGATTTTTATGAAAGCCATCTGCAAAAAAAACAGGCACACATGATTTTCAAGAAAGCCATCTGCAGGTAACAGGCAAACAAGATTTTTATGAAAGTCATCTGCAAAAAACAGGCAAACAAGATTTTATGAAAGCCATCTGCATGAAACAGGAGAACAAGATTTTTATGAAAGCCATCTGCAAGAAACAGGCAAACAAGATTTTTATGAAAGCCATCTGCAAAAAACTGGCAAACAAGATTTAATGAAAGTCTTCTGCAAGAAACAGGCAAACAAAATTTTTATGAAAGCCATGTGCAAGAAACAGGGCGGAACAAGATTTTTATGAAAGCCATCCGCAAGAAACAGGCTTACAAGATTTTAATGAAAGCCATCTGCAAGAAACAGGCTAACAAGATTTTTATGAAAGCCATCTGCAAGAAACAGGTAAATCAAGATCTTACAAAAGCCACCTGCAAGTCAGAATCACAGGCAAATCAGAATCTTATGAAAGCAATCTGCAAGAAACAGGCAAATCAGAATCTTATGAAAGCAATCTGCAAAACAACAGGCAAATTATGATCTGGTAGATGCCATCTGTAAGAAAGAGGAAAAACAGATATTATGGAAGCTATTTTTGAGACAAAGGCAAAGCTTCTGGAAACTATGAACAGTAGTAACTAACCAAAACCTTCTATCATGTCATCTGCAAGGCAAACAAGGTGCATCGAGTTCTTCTAAACGTAACAAAGTTATGAACAGTACAGTACATTTCTGTCTAGGCAAAATCAAGAAATGCAGAACCACCTGTAAGGCAATGTAGACGTTAATCACCTCAAGTTTCTACACTAGAATATCAGCAGAAGCTGACAAAAGCCCTCAGCCAAAAGAATAGTGTTTATAGGCAGTAACAGTAACAAGTACAAAATATTTGTTCTCACATGGATGTAAATCTGTACATGTCTCAGTTATAAATTTAAACTGGAAAGGTATGTGCCATGTTTCATAACAATCCACCGAATGCTTCCTGAGAAATAAGCTCCTAAGTTTTACTCTATTCTAAGCTATGTGACTTGAAAAATAGGTCAAGGTCACCCATCCTTGAACATTACCAAGATTTTGTAAATATGCATCAGCACTGAAGAAATGAAGTTAATGTGTTGAATACCTTTGGAGATATCCCGCTCACAAGGCCAAAGTTGAAAAATCCAGGAAAAATTCATTAAAAATCAGAAATTGTAAGTGGCACCCCCTTACTTGTGCAGCAGGTACAGGCCATCAGTCCTAATGTTCATAGTGAGTTTTGTAAAAATCCACCTAATGGTTCCTGAGATATAAGCTTCTAAGTGTTTTTCTATAATCGGCTCTAAAACGTAGAAAAATAGGTCAAGGTCACCCATCTTTAAACTTGACTGAGATTTTGTCAAAATACATCTTCACTGAAGGAATAAAATTCCTACAGTGAATCCTTTTAGAGTTATCCCGCTCACAAGGCCAAAGACAAAAAATCCCAGAAAAATGAATTAAAATCAGAAATCATGGGTGGCGCCCCCTAACTAGTGCAGCAGGTACAGACCATTACTCGCTATAATTATAGTAAGTTTTGTGAAAATCCACCCAATGGTTCCTGAGAAATAAGCTTCTAAGTGTTTTTCTATAATCGGCTCTAAAACGTAGAAAAATAGGTCAAGGTCACCCATCTTTGAACCTGACTGAGATTTTGTCAATATACATCTTCACCAAGGAAATAAAATTCCTACAGTGAATCCTTTTAGAGATATCCCGCTCACACGGTTTAAGTGGAAAAATCCGAGAAAAATTCATTAAAAATCAGAAATGGTAGGTGGCGCCCTCTTACTTGTGCAGCAGATTCAGACCATAAGTCCCAATGATCACAGTAAGTTTTGTGAAAATCTACCCAATGGTTTCTGAGAAATAAGCTTCCAAGTGTTTTTCTATAATCTGCTCTAAAACGTAGAAAAATAGGTCAAGGTCACCCATCTTCGAACTTGACCAAGATTTTGTCAAGACACATCTTCACCGAAGAAATAAAATTCTTACGGTGAATCCTTTTAGAGATATCATGCTCACAAGGTAAAAGTTAACGGAAGCCGAACGGACGGACAGCTTGGGTGACGACAATAGCCCATCAGCCTAAGGGCTGAGGGCTAAAAGCATTTATGTGACAAACAATAGCATTTATACATAATATTATATACACTATGTTAAAGGCAAGTCCCATGTTGCCATATGGAACAGAAAACAAGTGACCCAGGGGTCATGACACTCAGCTGACCAGGAAGACATTGACAAAAGTAATTTTATCATCTGAATGTCAAATTTGAATGAAATACTTTTTCCAAACTTGACCTTTTGTATAAAATCATCCAATATTCATTGGGGTACTATGGAGCTCTGTAGCATGAAGGATATGGGTAACAGACACCTATTTTCAAGGTTTACAAGATGACTTTTCAGGGGTCTCCCAGCATGTCAAAAAATAAAATTCTAGGTCCAGTTATTATGATTTGTGCCCTGTTAACAGATGACCAAATGTTTATTCTGGGGGGTATTTCAAAGCCGCATAGGATGAAGGATATGGGTAACAGAGATGTAATTTCAGGTGCAAAAGGAGACTTTTCAGGGGCCTCCCAGCATATCAAGAAAGGAGATTCTAGGTCAAGTCATTATAATTTGTGCTCTGTTAACAGATGACCAAATCTTTATTCTGGGGAGTACTTCGGAGCCCCATAGCTCAAAGGTTATGGGTAACAGAGACCTAATTTCAGGTTTCCAAAGAGACTTTTTATGGGCCTCCCTGCATGTCAAGAGAGAAGTTTCTAGGTGTAGTCGTTACGATTTGTACCCTGTTAACAGATAGCCGCATCTTAAGAGGTCTCAAAAATAGAGAAAAATATTGGTAAAAATAAAAAAAATACAGGTGGCGCCACCAGTCTGCAGAAACTGATGAAACATTCCATGATCAATATCCATGCAAAAAATCATGATGATCAATGCATTAGTTGTTCAGATACTTGAGCTTTTGTATCAAATTTTCCATTATTCTGGGGGGTACTTCGGAACCCCATAGCTTGAAGAATATAGGTCACAGTGACCTAATTTCAGATTTACAAGGAGAATTTCCATAGACCTCCCAGGATGTCAAGTAAGAAGATTCCAGTTCTAGCGGTTACAATTTGTGCCCTGTTTACGGACAGACGCCCGGACGGCCGGACGGACGACGGACAAAAGGTGATCCCTATAACTCAGATGACTTACAGCAAGCTGAGCTAAAAAAATTGTTATATCATTTGTTAGTAATTAGGAGACTGTCTAAAGGTTGACAGTTGTAGTCTACAGGATACTGTGAAAACTAAGCAAGCTTCAGTCAAACGCAAGGTTGTTTTGCATAAATATCTTTGCATAACAAACTATTTATCATTACAAATAAACAGTGAAACATGTCAGTACCTTTCTTGACAATTAAGGTAGCACTGCATTCTGCGATACCAAAGTCATTTTCTGCTTTGACCTTGTACACACCAGCCATCTTTATATCAGCATTGTCAATAACAAGAGCTGATCTCCCATCTCCTGCCTCAAACTTGTACAATGAAGTGTCCATGATTTGCTCGCCATCCTTGTACCATGTGACAACAGGCATTGGTGATCCACTGATCTCAGCCTCCAGTCTGCAAGGCTTCCCCTCAGACACATCAGCGGACATTAATGCCAACTTGAAAGCTGGGGCCTGGCCAACTAGAAGACAGATAAATAGGAGGTGGTTACACCACTTAAGTGCACACAATTACATGGTTGCCATTATACTGGTTTGCATCTGTTTTGAAAAACAGAACAATTGCTAAACAAACATGGACTACCTGGGTACAAAAACATATTTGAATTTTCCTGTAGTACTCTCACAAGGAAAACATTATTTAAATTAGTGACATTATTGCCAAAAATACAGACTTAAATAGGTTTTAATGGTTGGCTCTTATAATCTTGTGCCCCAATGGGAGGGATCCCTTTATATGTGTGACCTGATGACTGGCTTCCAAAATAAATCTGCTGTTTGTTTATCAATTTCTTCTTTTTCTTTCTCAGGTACATATATTTAAGTTTAAATATCATTTATATTTGTAACACTATGGCTTAGATTGACCACATAACAAAATCACTTCAAATAGGTACTTTTTATGGTTTTCAGGAAAGACAACCTCATAGCAAAAGAGCAACATGAATGCTAAACTGGAATAAATAATTAAGAATATATTTTTTAAATTATTTTCAAGACCAGCACCATGTATCAAATTTTGGTAATATCCTGCTGAGAAACAGTCTACCTTTTTCCACGTTGAGAGTTGCACTACATTCAGCCACACCAAACTCGTTGCTGGCCCTGACTGTGTAGATGCCGCTCATTGACAGCGGAACACAGTCAACTACCATCAGTGACAGGTAGTTGCCGCCCTCCTTCCTCACGACGGTGGTGTCCTCAATACTCTCTTCATCCTTAAACCAGCAGATCTTGGGCTCTGGATCACCTGATACTTCTATCTCCATTGTTAAACTCTTGCCCTCTTTTACATTCTGTGCCTTCAGCTGTTTCTTGAACTCTGGTGGTACTCCAACTGCAGCAAAATTTTAACATATCATTCCCATAAGGCCAAAAAACTAGAATTTCTTGGCACTGCTGGTGCCATAGAATCCCCAGACAATTAATCCCCCCTTTAAAATAGGCCCCAATCTTCAACAGCATATACTGACACTTGGCAAGTAACTATGGTTTCTTCCATCTATCAACTTGAAAAAACCATATTTTTCACCAAATATGGGAATATTCGAGGTCAAGGCCACTCTCATAGGAGAGGTCCTGATCCAAATTTAAATATACCTTATCCCATAACCTATATCTATGTATATGCACCAAGTGTTTTTCTTTATCTGTAAAGCCCAGTGCAATGTTATCAGCATCAGAACATATAAATCGGGACATGTCATCTGCCAGTAGGGAAATCTCAAATTGGCCTGTGTAAATTACCCAATTTTCTATTGTTAACTATGTGATCATTAATACCTGGTGCAACTGTTAAGGTCCATGCTCGACCATTTGAACAGGATCTCATGACACAAAAGGTTACTGTATGATGATCTATATATCCAATAAATGCCTTTCCCAGTGTTCATTCTATGATGATGACCTGATGCCAATTTTGTTGCCAAATGTTTTTCAAAAATCAATTGACATGGCTAAGAATTGTCTAATGCCAATTGTGTCTTACAACGTGGTGTATATTGTGTCTCATATCAGCCAAAAAATCCTAAAATTTGTGTCATACATTATTATAGTAAAATATGCACCCATCTTTAGTTTGTGTGTTGAATGGTAAGCATGAAACCAAAAGATTATGGCTCATTCTACAATTCATAATGCCCTGATCACACTCGTATGTGTCAAAAGAACTTCTATTTTGACAATAGTATAACATCATAGTGTCTGGACTTGCTCATTATCATAATGGTAAAAGTCAAAATGTTTGTCAAAATTACCGAGTAGATGTTAACTAGGCTGATAAACTTTCTTCATCAACAAATGAATCATGAATATGGCTCACCTTTTTTCTCTACAATGAGGTTAGCCTTGCTCTCTGAGGCGCCATTCTTGTTCTCAATCCTGATACCAAACTTTCCAGCCATTGACAAGGTGGCATGTTCAATAACCAGAGCACATTTGTTGTCTCCTGTTTCAAACTTGAAGTTTTCTGTGTCAGTGATGGGGTCACCGTTATAGAACCAGGTGACAGTTGGTGTAGGAATCCCAGCAATCTCTGCCTCCAGTCTCACTGGCTCACCCTCTGTTGAAACATTTATGGATAATGCTTCAGATTAAAGATTTATGAACAGATACCTGTCTTCAGCTTTTATGGCTTAATTTAAAAAGATAAAGAAGATACCATTTGACACCAAATGAGGTGTTATAATTAAATTGCCTTCTTGATTTTATGTTTTCTGTATATTTGGCTCAAAATAAGCATTGGGAACTTTCTTACATGGAGGTTTTATGATGTTTCTAGCTTGATTTTTATTTCTGTTTACAGACATCCTAATGTGAACTTTGAAGATTAACTAAATGAATGATGCTCACATCTCTACCCAATGTAGTGGTGTAGTATCAGCAAGAATACAGACCTGTAACCATGACCGGTCTGAGTTTTTGTCTGAATCCTGGCCTGGATGTGCCGTCCTCAAACTCCTGAGCGGAGAAGTAACTACTCAGGTCACTCTCATACGAGTCTGCTGTCACATATTCTGTAAGAAATTACAAACACAGTCTGCTGTCACGTATTCTGTAACAATATACAAACACAGTCTACTGTCTCGTATTCTGTAACAACATACAAACACAATCTCAAAGTCTCACAGAGTCTGCTGTCACTTATTCTGTAACAAAATACAAACACAGTCTCACTATCTCACAGAGTCTACAGTCATGTATTCTGTAACAAAACACAAGCACAGTCTCACAGATGTCTGCCATCACATATTGTGTAAAAAAATACAAACACAGTCTGCTGTGATGTATTCTGTAACAAAACCCAAACACAGTCTGCTGTCATATATTCTGTAACAAAACACAAACACAGTCTGCTGTCATGTATTCTGTAACAAAACACAAACACAGTCTAACAGTCTGCTGTCACGTATTCTGTAACAATATACAAACACAGTCTACTGTCTCGTATTCTGTAACAACATACAAACACAATCTCAAAGTCTCACAGAGTCTGCTGTCACTTATTCTGTAACAAAATACAAACACAGTCTCACTATCTCACAGAGTCTACAGTCATGTATTCTGTAACAAAACACAAGCACAGTCTCACAGATGTCTGCCATCACATATTGTGTAAAAAAATACAAACACAGTCTGCTGTGATGTATTCTGTAACAAAACCCAAACACAGTCTGCTGTCATATATTCTGTAACAAAACACAAACACAGTCTGCTGTCATGTATTCTGTAACAAAACACAAACACAGTCTAACAGTCTGCTGTCATGTATTATGTAACAAAACACAAACACAGTCTGCTGTCATATATTCTGTAACAAAACACAGTCTGCTGTCAGGTATTCTATAACAAAACACAAACACAGTCTGCTGTCATGTATTCTGTAACAAAACACAAACACAGTCTGCTGTCATGTATTCTGTAACAAAACACAAACACAGTCTGCTGTCATATATTCTGTACCAAAACACAAACACAGTCTAACAGTCTGCTGTCATGTATTCTGTAACAAAACACAAACACATTCTCACAGATGTCCACTCTTGTACGAGTCTGCGGTCACGTATTCCGTAACAAAATACAAAGTCTGCTGTCACGTATGCTGTAAAAAAATACAAACACAGTTTCACAGTCTCACAGAGTCTGTCAAATCAGAAAAACAATATTCGTGTAACCGTGCCAATATCACAAGAAGCACCTGTGTACTATCCCTTGTCACTATATTCAATATATGCCATATTCAGCCAGAAGAAAAACCCGTCAGAAAAGTATTATATACCCTTCTATGATTTTGACTGTAGTTTATTGGTTCTGACATTTATGTTATAGTTTATGTGGGTAAACACCTTGATGGAGTCACTTAAAGCTTTGTATTTCTGTCATATTTGTCTGGCCAAGCTAAGCAATTTCAACTTTTCCGATTAGACAGATTGTGGGTTATATTCATAAATATTCTTGTAGGAAAACCTACTATTCAAATTAAGACATGTGACATGATGTAGCCAACAGCAGTCACAGAAGTTCTAAAAAAAGGAACCCACAAATTGGAAATAGCCGACTGATATGCAAGAATCCTGCTATTGCTGGTTTTTCAATCGCTCAAAGGCAGAATCCTCCATTGACCCAGAAACACTGCATATGCTAATAAGGGAATTTCTGTGCTTACAAAAGGTTCATGTGGCTGAACAATTGCATATTTTTTGCATCATTCATCACCCACAAGACAACACATTACCAATGTTATACACGTCCTAGTCATGTTTGGGCTTCCGCATATTCAAGTAAACAAGAACACACGTCTCCATTTGAGACTTCACCAAGCTTCAGCAACGCGAGTGGCAACTGACCCCAGTTTCACTGCAGATCTTGACAAATCTGAGGAAACATCAGATTTTATTTAAAATTTTTGGAATTTTGCAAATCTGCAGAAAAAGCTAACTCCTGTTGCATTTGAGATAGTATGGGTTAACAGCTGACTGCTGATGCAACACCATTGCATAAGCTCACAGGTTCCCTAACAAAGACACCTGTCACTGACCTAGAGTAGCCCTGGACTCTGTGTCTGTGTCCTGTACTGATTTCATGATGTCCTCGAACGATGGCTGCTCTACCTCAGATGGCTTCTTCTTGGGTTTAGGAGGTACTGGAGGGGCCGGCTTCTTGGACTCAGTGTCTTCCACAGGTATATCTGTGTCTTCAACACCTGTTGTTCAAATGTAACCTTTCAGTTTTTGAATGTTCATTCAATCTTATATCATCAAAACAAAACGCACTGTAATGTTGCTATTCAAGCAGAGCATGGGGTCTTTAAAGATGCTCAATAGAAAAACACATCAGTAAAACTGACAGTAAAGCTAAGATTCTTTATGTACAGAATGCAGCATGCGGGATACGGAATGTGTGTTGAGAGATTTCATAAACCTGCATAGCAGCATGCATGTTTTCTATGTGCGGGGACATGTTGAAACTTCAGAAATCACTCCGTTCGCATCCGTTTGCCAGATCTGCGGATAACAAAGGGCTCACACATCACCAGTATTGCCCCTGATGTGATATCAGTGTAACATCGGGAACCACAATGGGGGAAGACCGGGAAACATGTGGAAACCTCATGACAACATGAGGAAGCGTGAAAAGATTGGGGTGACATCGGGAGATTTTTAAACATGTTAAAAATTTTCTCCATGTTTTTTAAGATCAAGCTAACATTGTGAAAACATTGGATTAACATCAGGAAACATCTGCACACGTCTGGATAAAACGGGAGACATCTGGAGTACGAAGTGTCCAAGATGTTACCCGATGTATTCCTGATGTTAACACAATATTTCCATGTTGTTTCCTGATGTTACCCAGATGTTTACTCCCTTTGGATGTTACGCCAATGTTTCCAGATGTGTGCTCGTTTATCCCAATATTTCCAGATCTTTCAGGATGTTGCCCTGCTTTATCCCAATGTTATCCTGATGTCTCCTGTGTGTCCTGGATGTTGGGGTGATTGCATCACATAGTAAATGTAAAGCCTCCGGTTCTACGTGTTTACATGAATGGGGTAACATCAGGGTGAAATCAGGGTGATATCAGGGAGAAAGTGGGACAACATCGGGACATTTATATTATCTGGTGATGACATAGGGACACATCTGTTTAACACCGGCTATGTTTGAACAAGCTTTAAGGCCTCTCACCTTAGTTATATAGTCAATACTAACTGCATATGCATTCTGCATTCCATACATAAGGAATCTTAGCTTAAGGCAATATTCTAGTTGTGTATTATCTTAGAGAATAAACATTTTAAATAATAGAAATAAAACATTTTATTTGCCATATAGCCAAATACCGGTGATCAATGACCCCAGTACTATATAGTCTCTTATGACCATTCTTTATTAAATTTTTGTACAAATTTTTGTATCACTATGACTGATATTGGCACAGCTTTTCAAGTAAAAAAAAATAATTATCTCAATTGAACATAAAGCATCAAGTTTACATACAATGAGTTAGGGTCTGCAAACATTAATAAATGAATTGTCCTATTTTAAATACCTCAGCAACATTCAAACAGTTTAATACATACAATTGATAATTAGAGTTGAGACTATCATAAGATTCAGAGTTATTCTGCTGTTGACCCTCTGAACCAGAAAAACTTGTCAAATTAGACTTGGAATGACATGAGGTGAATAGTTTTCTTGCGTTTTCACTGAACAGTGCTTTTGACCAACTGTTTTGCTGTAAAAATTCTCTGTTTATGGAGGACATTCTTGGAGATAACATGCAGTGTTTGGTATGTACAGCCTGAACAGACTCACCTAGTGCCCTCATGGCAGTGCGGATGTCACCACACCATGCCTGTCGAGCGTACGCATTCTTACATTGTATAACCATCTTCTCTGATGTTGGTTCAGCATACCAGATCTCAAAACAACGGTCATCAGGCAGAATCTCATTTATCTGAATGTCCTGAAGCTGAAGTGAAACCATTCATATCTGTTATCATCAGTGTGGGTGGATGCTGAACAAATCAGAAACAGTGACACTCACTGTACCCAGTACCTGTCATAAGTCTAAGTACAGCATGGTACATCAAACTAAATTCAATTAAGAAATCTCACAGCAGGCAAAAGTTTTTACAACTTCTGTCAGTTAAATAAGATACAAGATCCTCCAATATTGGTCTTCCATACACTGTGGTGCTTTAGAGTATTTTACAAGGATTTAATATTAATAGTTTACTGTCCTAAAGTTTTAATGTCCATTTTTTTAGCTACTCACATGGATGATGTTTTTCAGGAGGTAGGTGAATGACTCGTCTGGTGATTCAGGTCGTCTCTTCTTGGTCAACAGGAGTTTGTTATCAAACAGGAATGCATGTCGGTCACGAGCTCGGCCTGGGGAGTCTTCATCCACAATCCACAAATCATCCTGAAATATATCAAGTATAGTAATTCTGCAGTCTCAAATACACAAGTTAAAACTTCTTGTCTTGTGACTAAGGAAGCACCTATCAACATGATTTCCCTGTTATACCAGTCCACACAAAGTGTGACCTATAAAACAGTGGAAGGCTCAGCATGCACATCAGTAAATCCTTAGATTTAACACAATTAAATGTACAAAACAGACTGTAGGCCCATCATAATGATAGTCCAAGTCATTACCTGTGCCTGGCATTATTTGGTCAGCAATAACCTAACCATGGGATACTTAATTGTAATTATACAAACATGCATGAAGATTCACTAACAACCAACAAGTTATAACAGAATCAATTTCACACATGATGGGCACTGTCAGACAGTTTATAAACATAACAATGCACTTGTAGGCCATGAAAAATTGATGATTTTTTTTAATGTGATTCTGGCAGGAACCTTTCGCTGTGTGGAAGCTGAAAAGAAGGTTGGTGAGGCATCCAGGAAGGCATGTATCTATCTATATATATATATATGTATTTATATATATATATATATATATATATATATATATATATATAGTATATATCAGATATGAATGGCAAGGCAAATTAAGTGCAATTGAAAAAAGTAGCCTTTTATTGGTTGAGAGCTGGGTAATTTACTGATGAACATGTGATAAAGTTTATATTATGTATGTAACGTCATAATAATAAGAAATAAACTAAACTTAAAAACTAAACACCATATCCTGGCTTACATGTCTGAGTATACAGCCAAGGTCTTGCGCTTCCTCTGTTCTGCCCTCTATATTCTTGACACACACCCAGTCACAGGCCTGTCTGGGCAGGTCGTTCAGCATCTGTATAGCTCCCTCCAGGTCCTCACAGTCCTCCCCCGCACGAGAGGTGTACCTGATGAAGTCCTTCAGCAGTGCCACGTAGCGACTGATGCGTTCAGTTGGTCGTTCCAGGTAGTCAATCAGGCTCAGTCTGGACTCCCCCTGCTCCTTCTCATACTCCTGTCAAACATAAACCATTTGTTGAATACTTTACATTCACTTCTTAATTGGATATTGAGGACTTATTTATTAATTTCATTCAGTGATCTGCAGCTCCTATGTAACCCAATTTTATAAAAGCACACTTGATTCATTTCTAACGTCACAACATGATAAAGTACAAATGCACAGAGGTTTTGATCTTTAACTTTTCCTAAATGAATGAAAA
This sequence comes from Sipunculus nudus, assembly GCA_026874595.1. Lineage (NCBI taxonomy): Eukaryota > Metazoa > Annelida > Sipuncula > Golfingiida > Sipunculidae > Sipunculus > Sipunculus nudus. The sequence continues at coordinate 34,935,081 of CM049321.1, forward strand.
GCAGACCTGCAGGTAAAAGCACAACAATTTACTCTGTACATAAATATTTAGTATAAAAATTGATAATACAGGGTTCAACATAAATGCTCGCCACACGATCAAAGTGCATCAAATATAGCGTTGGAGAGTACACTTTTGTATTAAGTCTTCAATTTCATATTTTGAGTGACAGGCATGTTACAAAATATGAGCCTGTCCAAATCATTTGACATTATCACACTGACATTGGGATTGACCTTTTCATCTTGAAACTGACCTTAGATTCCTCAGACTCAGTGCTCTTCTGTTTCACTTGCTTTCTTATCCACTGAAAAGAACCCAACTCATTTACACATAAACTGTGTAAACATCAACAACATTCAAATATGTTATCATTGAACTAGAAAAAAAAGAATCCACCCTTTTAGGTCTTAACAAAATAGTCAAAACAAATGCCATATTAACACAATACTAAAATAATATATTAGACTTTATATTGGTACACACTTGCATAAACTTTTGAATTCTTATATCTCCCCTTGTAAATCAGAACTTATGGAGGAAAATAGGTGTTTCATGTACATTTTTTTTATCCTTGCATAATTCCACAGATAAGTTCTTTCCTCCTGGCTCTTTATCTTACGTTGTATGGATGTAGCATACCACCTTTTACTTGCTGTCCGTATAACTTACATTGATAAACTTTTTTGGCATGGGCAGGTTGAGCAGGTCCACAGCCTCATCTCTGTCCAGGTAGTAATCAACATACAGCTGGAAATCATCAGTCTGTAACACAAATACAGTCTGATCATGTGTGTATACAAACAAGGAGTTTATAACAAATGGAGTTCCAACTCAGAGTGAGGCAATATCGAATATTGTTGACGGGGGTCAAAGGCACAAAGAGATGCAGCTGATAAGCCCCGTGATAATTGATAGAGCACGAGAATCCCCCCTTGGGCGCAACTTCAGAACATCTCATTGGTTCCCAGAGACCCCAAGCATGAACTAATGCTGTCATGTAAGTTAAGTTAGTTTCTCCTCAAATTTATCTCCACGAGTATTTATTGAAAATATTGGAACAATCATAAGTTTACACAATATATTTTCATATATATCATGTGGCATATGATTGCTAATGATGCCAGAGCTATCGCTAGGCTACGGTAATGATGGGCAATAATACAGGAATAAGCCATCAGTGATGCAGCTGGCAATGGCTGACCATTATCAATGAAAATGAAAGTCATCCAGACATGGGCGTCATAACATTTTGTTATCCAGAAGTGTGTAGAAAGGAGAATTTATAGAATTCCAAAATTATTCAAGGAAAATAAGGTTTACACTTACCAGTTGTCTGTCATGTCTTACGGCAGGTATTCATGCAGAGTGACTGCATCTATCCCAAAATCGCTCCAGTGATTAATCAACATGATCCCTCTATAAATATACCTATTGGGCATAGATCTTAACAAATCAAACGACCTGCGCATTTATATTTCAGGTCAATGTTATTCCAGTGATTTACTCGTCAGTTACTGGATATATCACTCTCGGCCTGACCAGCTTCAGCGGACTGTGTAAGTAAAATCCAACAGCCTTGCTATATCAAAGGCCGTGCGGCTGCACCTGACACCACAATACAATAGGTGCACAAAAGGGTTAATGGCTTATGATGTCTTAATTGCAATTTGCACACAACTGACATGTTAGGCCTGGCAGAGCGTCTCTGAGTTGGAACTCCATTTGTTATAAACTCCTTGATATAACATACTGCTGGCAATCATGCACCCGTCAGTGATACAAGTACAGTCATCATATACGTTTATAGGAGGGTGCTGTGTGTATGATATCAAAGTTACACTCTAATTAGAACACTTCATGAGCTTTCAACAAAATTGTCTCCTTCACAAACATATCTCAAACTGGCTTTTTCATACCAACCCTTTCCCTTATGTGTGTATTCAGCTTGAGAACCCTTCTCATCAAGATTATCTGTGAAAATTATCTTGAATTACAAGTAGTGCCATTCGAATATTTATATATCTTATATGCTGCCTAAATACACATTATTTTACAAAATGTGCACCATATGCTTATACATCTGTAAAACCATGAATTATGACAATTTTAGTACATGGTACCTGGCATTACTGTCTGTCTGTTAACACAAAGTTCAGAAATATCTGGTGGGAGAATATCAAAGGATATTTGTACTCACAAAGTTCAAAAATGTAACTCCAACAGTGTTTGGGTTTCCTGTGCACTGCATCAGAGCAGACAGAAACTTCCTGTAATTATTAAACACATTTCGTAAAATCAGAATATGCATGAATAAATGACAAATGGGTCATGATGCTCAGCTAACTAGCATGACTATATAGCCTAACATTCACAACAGGAATTTTATCATCATAAAACAAAATTGAAATAAATTTCAGAAGTTATCTTGACCTCTGACACTCTGATACCACAGTCAACAGGGCTCTCCCTTAAGTGATGGACACAGATATGTGAAGACCTAAACCAGTAATAACTGGTCTATACAGGATGTACAGGAGAATTATAAAATTTCTAAAGAATTGGTTCAACTAGTTTTGTTCAAATTTTGCATGCTGACTGGGATATATATGTAAACTACTGGTAGAATGGGTTGTCCTTGTAAAACATGCAGATGTCTACCCATGGCCCAGCTCCACAAAACTGTTGGGAAAAAACTTTATTTCTGCACAACTGAACTTGAAGGTGAAGGTCAAGGTCACCAGTTTTCAAGCTCCGAGTCATCTGATGTATAATGGAAGAAACAAATTGTGTATCATATTTGAGGGGGAAATATGCAATACTTCAGAGACTTAAAAGATTCAAACTTTCATGGTGCTAAAAGCATAATTTGTTGTATTACGGTATCATCCAGAATACTGTGTATTTCCCTTGTTTATTCAAATATCATAGAATAGAGTAAAACTGTTTATATAAAGAGATGATAAGACTGGATACAAATATTCTTTTCATCAATATAATATTATGTAAACTGTAGTTTACACAAGCATGCAGTAATACAAACTATATTTTTTTGCTATTCAGACCAGTGGGCCAAATGTAACTTTGAATAACCATGGCACATGCAGCAGTATAAGTACTATATTTCCTTGATATTCAAGGTGAATTTTATTTGCCTTTCATCTTACATGGATGTATCATGTCACAAATCAGTAATACATACAACAGAGTCAATAAATTAAAAGCTGCGTTTTCTGTTGAAAGAGGAAATTTTCAGTTTCCTTGTTTTGTTTTTTTTACAGATAAACAGATTTTGGTAAGGGTGGATTTGATCAACCTCTACAAAGACCACATCTGCATCTTTATCTCTCTGGCTGATAACTGATATCACCAGTTTTGAGTTCATTATATTCAAGTATCTTGCTCTGAATAAAACAACTATTGAACAGGGTTCACCCATATGTGGCCTTATATATAAGCATCCTTGATATGTATGAGGTGAAGCCACTGGCATTTTCCATTTAAGGAGACTCTATAATACTGGAAAGCTGTCAACTCATATTTTAAATATGACCCCCAAAGAGGTCCACTGGTTGTGTCACTAAGTTTTAGTTGGTGAATATTTCAATAGCAAATGGCCTAAAATGTTTTCAAAATGAAAGTTGTCAATCCAACATTATCTCTGCTTACACATTTTTATTATTATTTATTTGGACAACTTACTCATTATGAAAGTTGTCAATCCAACATTATCTCTGCTTACACATTTTTATTATTATTTATTTGGACAACTTACTCATTATGAAAGTTGTCAATCCAACATTATCTCTGCTTACACATTTTTATTATTATTTATTTGGACAACTTACTCATTATGAAAGTTGTCAATCCAACATTATCTCTGCTTACACATTTTTATTATTATTTATTTGGACAACTTACTCATTATGAAAGTTGTCAATCCAACATTATCTCTGCTTACACATTTTTATTATTATTTATTTGGACAACTTACTCATTATGAAAGTTGTCAATCCAACATTATCTCTGCTTACACATTTTTATTATTATTTATTTGGACAACTTACTCATTATGAAAGTTGTCAATCCAACATTATCTCTGCTTACACATTATTATTATTATTTATTTGGACAACTTACTCATTATGAAAGTTGTCAATCCAACATTATCTCTGCTTACACATTTTTATTATTATTTATTTGGACAACTTACTCATTATGAAAGTTGTCAATCCAACATTATCTCTGCTTACACATTTTTATTATTATTTATTTGGACAACTTACTCATTATGAAAGTTGTCAATCCAACATTATCTCTGCTTACACATTATTATTATTATTTATTTGGACAACTTACTCATTATGAAAGTTGTCAATCCAACATTATCTCTGCTTACACATTTTTATTATTATTTATTTGGACAACTTACTCATTATGAAAGTTGTCAATCCAACATTATCTCTGCTTACACATTATTATTATTATTTATTTGGACAACTTACTCATTATGAAAGTTGTCAATCCAACATTATCTCTGCTTACACATTATTATTATTATTTATTTGGACAACTTACTCATTATGAAAGTTGTCAATCCAGCATTATCTCTGCTTACACATTATTATTATTATTTATTTGGACAACTTACTCATTATGAAATTTATAGATGCCTTCAAAGGTTCCAAATATGATCTCTTTTTTGCCAACTAGTTCATCAGGCAGGTCAACGCGGTCAAACTGGCTGTAGTAGCGGTCCATCACATGACCCAGATCAATCAGATATTCTCGCTCTGTCTCCAACAGCTCTGTCAGTGCATACCTACAGCAGAGACGACAACGTGAATAAAATGAACCAACACATGATCACTAAAACATGCAGAGAAAAAGTTTCATAAAAATTTACAAAATAAGTGTTACAGCACAGTGGTCATATCTTACCAGTTAAAAGTTCTTCATTTTCTTTAGGGAGACACTGTCATTCTTAACCTTAATTTGTCTTTGAATCTATGTTGTTTTATTCCCCAGATATTAAGATTACAACCCATGAAAAGCCATTTTTATGCCATATTTTTATGGGTATACAATTCTACTATAAATTTATCTTGATTATAGTTGTATGCAGAATTATTATACACTTACATGCTTTAATTAACATGAATCCATTTAACCAAATCTGACTTCCCCTAGGGTAATGTACTCCCATATTGAAGTAAATTCTGAAAGACTGATGCATACTTTGTCCCACATGACATTATAATTACCTCCTTTTGATGAGAGCTTCTTGGCTCTTGTTTGTGATCTGGATGATATCTTCACGGAAGACTTCCCTTGTGCTGCGACGATCAAGTTGTCCGATGCCTTTTTTCTGCTCGAGAAAGGCTGGTGACACCCATCCCTGCTTGGACGGGTGGAGTTTGGTGGGCTTGGTTCGCACCAACCAGCGACTGGGGTTGTTGGAGTCGAGGACATCCACAAACTGCCCCTCCTTTAGCTTCAGACACTCACGGTCATTCTCTGGAGGATTGTAGTCTGCGATTGCCACATAAACTGCCAGCACCTGTTGGTGAAAGCAGTAATTAATAAACCCACGTAAAGTTTGTAAAATGTACTTCTCTCTGGTTCTCTTTGATAATTCTAATTTAATTCTGAAAGAAATATTTTGATCAGCAATTATGCAAATTAGGATGTGTCCTGATAAAATTTTTATTCTTATGGATGCAGTCATCTCCAAGCTCTAGGCACCCAAGGAGAACTGTATGCAGCAGTAAGCACATGCAAGTGTTTAAGCAAATATGATACAAGTGTCAAATTAATTCAGAAGGATCCTCCCTTTCAAGATCCCATTTAAACTTTCCACAATAATCCTACTTTTTTTTTATTTCCTCAGAAATGCTAAAATATTAAAAATCATTTAAAATATTTCCTTGTGAGTTTACCTCACAAATGAATTTACATTTTACTGAATGTTTCCTTACAAAACAGAATTAAAATGTTAATTAACTATACACATTCTAGGCCAATAAAATAGTTTGACACATAATATAGAACAGCTGATGGAAAAATATAAAATGCAATCATAAATCTTGAAATGTGGCCATTTATACTTTTAACAGGCTTTTTGATCACAACAAAAAGGAACATGGAAAAAGTGTTGCACTAAAACCCTGTGTAACTCTAAAACTTCTTTATCTACAGAATATGGCTACAACAGAGACTGTAGACAATAAGACTTGTTGTAGTGCTGACCTCAGACAGCATCTCTATGGCTTCGTCTCCTGAGGAGTCTGCATCTGTGCTGCGTTTACTCGGAGAGCGAGATAACTTGCCCCTCTGTCTGGCTGGAGAGGGCGCCTTGGGGCCATGAGCACCCAAATCAGGCATGTCTGGAGCAAGTGTATCAGGCAGAGCTGTAAAGGTCAAGACGACAGATAAAAAAGATCACTACATCATACTGCATAATTTCCACATAAGTAATATGACATTTAAAATGCAAGTTACAAAGCAGAGTTTTGACAGATTATTTTAGGCAGAAATTAGTAAGAGAGTGTGAGAATGACAGTTTCAAAAGCAAATTCATCCACCCGTGTCCTTCACCAATACATAACAATACATAACATGAAGTGCACACATCAGTTAAATTACTACTGTTAGAACCTGACAAGGAGTTTAAGCTGAAAAGGAATATTCAGTACTATACAAGAATATATTGTTAACCAACACATCATCAGATTCAATACAGCCTTTACCACATGAATTGCCACACACAGAAACACAAAATAAACTCCAGTTTTATGCTGATCAATATAAAGTTGAACGAAGAGGAGAATAATTTACCTTGCTGCAATGAGTCCTTCACCTGAAGTATCTGAGAGAGTTCTGCCTCCCCCTTTCCCTGAAGCACCCGCACGGGTACATAGCAAATCTACAATATTTGGATATTGTATCTCAGTTCCAGATCAAAATTAAACAAGTAAATTTGTGGAATTTATGTCCCCTGCTTCCGCCTCTTGTTGTGCCTTCTCAATATGTTTTAGTTTTTACTTCCCCTGAAGATGTCTCCTCATGTCATAGTTCTGTGGTTTAGTTTTCATTGCCCCCTGGAGATGTCTCCACATTTCATAATTTTTGTTGTGAACTGGGAACAAAAGGGAACATTTTTGTTTGTGTTGGAGCTGGTGATTATAAATTTTCAGACAGACACTTCAAAACCGTCCCAACCAAGGTTTGCATGAGAGCAATCACTGACCCAAATTTGAATGAAATCAGATAATATTTAGGAAAGTTATTGCATGGAAACAAAAACCTAACAGACAGAAAAACAGACAGACAAACTCCAATCAAAATCCCCCCTTCCGCGGAAGCAGGGGACAATAATGATAGGCGCAATCAAACAGACTTAATTTTGTTAAAAATATGATGTTTTAAAGATTTAAAGTTATCATTAAGCTTTTAGGATATTAGGTTTTCTTTGCAAAGGGTTAGGAAACTTCTTTGATGAGTCATAACCTGATGTTGAGTCATTAGAAGGAATGCAGGATCTACTATGATTTCCAAATTGTGTCTTTCAGATTCTGGTGTTGATCAAACCACTGTCCTTCAAATCCTTAATCCAATGCCTGAACCACAAGGCTACATCAGACGGCTACCCGTACAGATCTTGCTCACAATGAGTCACCAGAGTTTAGTCAAAGGTCAGTTAAACATATAAAATAATACCTTAGCTTGAAGTAGATGAATGGGATAGCCACTTCTGTAGTTCTAATTATGCTCCCAAAGCACCAAGACATTTCTGAGTATTAACATGATGATCATTACCTTTCTGCGATCATTCTGCTTTCGCACCAGCCATTCCTCTCCTTTCTCTGTATCCAGGACTTCGACGACCTCTCCCTCAGTGAGCTCAATGCCGCGTAGTGGGTCTACAAAATTTTGACGCAGCAGAAATTCTCGAAACAGCATGGCGTCTTCATCCCCGCTCCGGATTTTATCCATCTCAGCGAGAATCTGAGGGGAGAGTTTTTCAATGATGACGAGGTCCTGGTCTGTGGATGTCCCCATCTCATAGTCTGTTGAGGTGCTGGCCTCAGACTCACTGGCAGCTACAACAGAGAGTAACTGTATACAATTTATTGACCACAATCTAATGGCAGGAATGCCTATTTGATGAGATTTACAAACATGGTCCACCAATTTAGTATAATGTCAAACATATCCTTTTGGTTTAAAATACATTGTTTCAAGCAATCACTTAGTTACATTTGTAGGCACTGTGTAAAACTCTCTCAAGTTACATGATTTTACCTGTAAGCATAAAAAGATGACATTAATAAGCTACACTGTGTTTCTGGTGTTTGCTCCATGCATATAGAAGTCTACATAGGAAGGCGGACAAAATGCCCTTAATGAATATGCTGAATATTATTAATGACATAGCCATTTGAATCTGTATTAATAAAGATCTGTTACAAGGCCATAAGTAAATATTTCCTCACAGGTAAATGAAGTATATTTATTTGATGCACAAGCTTTTGAGGTCTTAGAAAATATTTAACAAAACATATAAAGATGGTGATCAATGAAGGCATATCCATGACATATGAACTGGACAGCTGAAACCTGGCAGTGATCTTAACTAATAGCTAGTTGATCTTTATTCTGGCAATTAATTTTTAAGGGGCAAACATATTTCATCTGTTTAGTCTGGACTGTTCTTCAGTATGACTGGACAGTTTGGTGCTGACAGCTGACTTTTTGCACCTGACAGAATTTGTACATATTCTTAAGAATGAACAATACACTTCTGTATGTTTGTGTGCTTGTGTTATTTTGATGAATCTGGTATGTATCTAACTTTTCTATGTCAATTTCTCTGTTTCTATGTCAAGCATCTGGCTCAAACAGAAAGAACATTATGCCTTTTTCAATATATAGTTTTGGTGTAGGCTATTAAAACACAAATAACAGCCCTGAGCATGCAAAAACAGTCACATGGTTCAGGATTTCTAGGGGACCTTACCTGCATCTGTTCTGTTATGCAATTCCAGCCCCTCTAGACATAAATCAAACCTAAACTATATATGGACAGTGAACAAAAATGCATCCCCAAAGCACAGATAAGTTTGTTAACACTTAAACCTGCCTTTGCACAGTAATCTGGCATCTTAACCTACCTTCAACATGGACACTGACAGTACAGAAGGAACCTCCGGCGATGTTGTTGGCCGTGATAGTGTATTCACCTGCATCCAACAAGGTGCATCGTGGGATATACATGGAATGTGTGCCATCCTCCGATGATATCTGTACTTGGCTTGTCGGTTTTAAAAGTTTCCCTCCTTTGAACCAGGTGACTGTAGGTTCAGGTTGACCTAAAATATCCGTCATATTCATGAAGCATGGAAAGAGCATGTATAAGCACCAGTTAAAAACTAGGTGTACATACAAGGTAACATGGATAAGGCCAAAAAAAATAAAAGGTATGGTTCTCAGGCACTGCCCACATCAATTTTAACCCCCCGCATCAAACATTTTTATTTTGGTTTTCATCCTACAAGAAGATAAAAAAATACAATTTTGATACAATTTCCTTCGTTGTGTAGGGTTTTTACCTGTTTAGTGGGAAAAAAATGTTATTTTCATGCTTTTCCCTGATCATATGACATTTTTATCGAAACATACAAAAAAAGGTCAAAAATAAAATACCGCCTGCCCGCATTGATTTCTGACAAAAAGTGCCTGAGAACCATACCTTTTTATTTTTTGGCCTAAATACTGTCATTTGTCATGCAGAATACATATTTATAATTGAAACAAGAGCAATGCAAATGTGTATAATATGCCTCTCATTAAATATACATGAGTTTGGATGAGAAAGTTATACAGATGAGAAACTACTGGTAAATATGTATGAGTTTCATAAAAATCCATAGGATTTTTGGTAAGTCAAGTCACCAAGGTGCCTCCGAAGTGCGGTGACCTCTGACCTCATTAAATATGTGGATTTTGCTGGAAATCCAACTTAGATGAAATGTATTATTGATAACATATTCCGATGGGTTTATCAAAATCTTCATAATCTTCATAAGTTATTGCCTTGACACCAGAAAGTAGCCTTGTGACCTGTGACTTTATTAAATATGCATGGATGTTGCCTGTAATTGAACTGGACGAGATAATCTGTTAGTAGTTATGATAGGTTTCGTGAAAATCTATCAAAGCCCTGATAAGTTATGGTGGCGACACTAAAAGTTAACGCACTGATGGTGGGTATATACCATACATATGACGTGCGTATAAAAGACAGGATGGAATAACCCAGTACTGTTTCATTATACTCATTCTGACCATGTAGGCTTGGTCGACTGCCATTTCTCTTTATCATGAACATTTAAGAATGTTTAAGTCATGTGTCAGTCCATACAGTACCACCTCAGCACATTTACATACTGACCAATGTGTACATATTGCCATATACAGCAGCACTGCTTTAGTTATTGTGATCAAAATATATGAGCCAGCTACTGCGCCAACAGAACTAACCTATGATTGAAACAGTGACTCTGATTGGTTCAAATTCTGGGACCGCAACAGGTCGTGGTTTGACTTTGAATTCTGGTGGCACCTCTTCCACCTGGGGCACTCTGTAAATACAGAAACCAGAAGCTTTCATGAGAGTTTATCATTTTGTTTAAAATAAACAAGATAAGAGTAATTCGGGTTTTTTTTTGCACAATATATATCTAACATGAAAAAATATTTATAAAATGGCTTCAAAGAAATAAGAAGTCTACCCCTAGTTTCACTGAAACTGAAGATATTTTTTGGGACATGTCAACAGAAAACTTTATAAAATAACTGACTATTTGATAAGCAGGAGGTTTAGTGGAATCCAGGTCTGTGTACATTCACTTTAACAGAAAACCTCAGTTTTAATTCCCAGTACAGGTGACTTTATAAGAGTGTGTGGAGGTTAACCTGTTTTTTTTGCTCCAGTTAATGTGGAGGATTTTCACAGAATGTGACAATGTTACCCTCACATTACACAACACATCACTCACCTCTTTCTTGGTTCCTCCTGTACTGCCACATTGACAGCGTGGAAAATCTTCCCATATGAGTTGATGGCTGTTATGGTGTACTCCCCGCTGTCAACCTCAGTGGCATCCTTCACTTCAAGCTTGTAGAAGTTCACGGCATCATCCGCGTGAAGAATCAGCCGACGACTGTCAATCTGGTCAACAGCTGGCTCACCATCTTTAAACCATTTGACCTCTGGAGATGGATGACCTGCAAGCATTAAATGTAGCAATGAGAACATTTTTCAGTATTGCTTGATTGTAAATAAAGAATAATATTCATATTCAGATGTTTGTCTGTGACAATATCTCTCTCTTTATATTTTAAAGATTTTTATAAATCTTTAAAATATAATATAAAATAATATTTTTATAAATGTGTTCAGTGGCACTTATTATCCAACAGTTCAAGACATCAAACTAAAATTAAATTATTCTTGATAGTCTCATATTTTGTAAATAATTAAGACGATATGTATTTCTTTCATATATCCTCATTTCTAAGAATTCACTTAACAACTAGAACATTTGATAATTGAGATACAAAAAAGCTGTACTTCATTACATTATTGTTATTTTTAACAATTTAAATTTAACAATATTTTTAACACAGTTAAATTACTGGTAAATCTGTATATGGAAGTACATATGCAAAGCTTAACAAAAACAGAAAGTAAAACAATTTTTGTCATTCTGTCAAGACTTTATCAAACCTGTAATATAGCCAGCTTAACCATTAACTGTTAGAAAACAATTACATGTATTTCAATAAACACAATAACTGGCTGTCTGTGCAGCTGTTTGTGTTTACATGTCGTAAACACCACTTCATTCCATAGGTAAAGGCACTGTGTTCCTCTGGCAACAACAGAAACAATTCTAGTTGATATAAAAAACAGATGATGTGCATCAATGCAGATGCTATGTTTACTGAAAATGATGCTACCTGTAATGCAACAGTGGTAACATCATTTGTTAACAGCCAATACCTACAGGACTGTGAATGTGAAATATAGTTAGCTGTGGGATGCTCTGGTCTGGTCTGCATTGTACTGGTGGCAAGATCAAATCTTTATAGTTGGCTGTTATTGTCAAGCTCAGATCCTACTGCCCGTGGAGTGGTAACAGGAGCATATCCTGTGTTATAAATGTTGTAACAGGAACAGATCCCATACTTGTGAGGTGGTAACAGGAACAGATCCTGTGTTTGTGAGGTGGTAAAAGTAACAGATCCTGTGTTTGAGAGGTGGTGAAAGGAACAGATCCTGTACTTGTGAGGTGGTGAAAGGAACAGATCCTGTACTTCTGAGGGTGCAACAGGAACAGATCCTATATTTGTGAAGGTGGTGATAGGAACAGATCCTGTGCTTGTGAGGTGGTAACAGGAACAGATCCTGTACTTGTGTGGTGGTAACAGGAACAGATCCTGTACTTGTGAGGTGGTAACAGGAACATATCCTGTACTTCTGAGGGTGCAACAGGAACAGATCCTATATTTGTGAAGGTGGTGATAGGAACAGATCCTGTACTTGTGAGGTGGTAACAGGAACAGATCCTGTACTTGTGCGGTGGTAACAGGAACAGATCCTGTACTTGTGAGGTGGTAGCAGGAACAGATCCTATATTTGTGAAGGTGGTGATAGGAACAGATCCTGTACTTGTGAGGTGGTAACAGGAACAGATCCTGTACTTGTGCAGTGGTAACAGGAAAAGATCCTGTACTTGTGAGGTGGTAGCAGGAACATCCAAGTTTATGAGGTGGTGATAGAAACAGATCCTGTATGAGTGAGGGTGCATTATTAACAGATCCTGTACTTGTGAGGTGGTAACAGACACAGATCCTATGCTTATGAGATGGTGACAGAAACAGATCCTGTACTTGTGAGGTGGTAACAGGAACAGATCCTGTACTTGTGAGGTGGTAACAGGAATAGATCCTGTACTTGTGAGGTGGTAACAGGAATAGATCCTGTACTTGTGAGGTGGTTACAGGAACAGATCCTGTACTTGTGAGGGTGCAACAGGAACAGATCCTGTACTTGTGAGGTGGTTACAGGAACAGATCCTGTACTTGTGAGTGCAACAGGAACGGATCCTTTATTTGTAAAGGTGGTGATAGAAACAGATCCTGTACTTGTGAGGTGGTAACAGGAACAGATCCTGTACTTGTGAGGTGGTAACAGGAACAGATCCTGTACTTGTGAGGTGGTAACAGGAACAGATCCTGTACTTCTGAGGGTGCAACAGGAACAGATCCTATATTTGTGAAGGTGGTTACAGGAACAGATCCTGAACTTGTGAGGTGGTAACAGGAACAGATCCTGTACTTGTGCGGTGGTAACAGGAACAGATCCTGTACTTGTGAGGTGGTAGCAGGAACAGATCCTATATTTGTGAAGGTGGTGATAGGAACAGATCCTGTACTTGTGAGGTGGTAACAGGAACAGATCCTGTACTTGTGCAGTGGTAACATGAAAAGATCCTGTACTTGTGAGGTGGTAGCAGGAACATCCCAGTTTATGAGGTGGTGATAGAAACAGATCCTGTATGATTGAGGGTGCATTATTAACAGATCCTGTACTTGTGAGGTGGTAACAGACACAGATCCTATGTTTATGAGATACTGATAGAAACAGATCCTGTACTTGTGAGGTGGTAACAGGAACAGATCCTGTACTTGTGAGGTGGTAACAGGAATAGATCCTGTACTTGTGAGGTGGTAACAGGAATAGATCCTGTACTTGTGAGGTGGTTACAGAACAAATCCTGTACTTGTGAGGGTGCAACAGGAACAGATCCTGTACTTGTGAGGTGGTAACAGGAACAGATCCTGTACTTGTGAGAGTGCAACAGGAACGGATCCTATATTTGTGAAGGTGGTGATAGAAACAGATCCTGTACTTGTGAGGTGGTAACAGGGACAGATCCTGTACTTGTGAGGTGGTAACAGGAATAGATCCTGTACTTGTGAGGTGGTAACAGGAATAGATCCTGTACTTGTGAGGTGGTTACAGGAACAGATCCTGTACTTGCGAGGGGGCAACAGGAACAGATCCTGTACTTGTGAGGTGGTTACAGGAACAGATCCTGTACTTGTGAGGTGGAAGCAGGGACAGATCCTATGTTTATGAGATGTTGATAGAAACAGATCCTGTATTGTGAGGTGGTATCAGGAACAGATCCTGTACTTGTGAGGTGGTAACAGGAATAGATCCTGTACTTGTGAGGTGGTAACAGGAATAGATCCTGTACTTGTGAGGTGGTTACAGGAACAGATCCTGTACTTGTGAGGGTGCAACAGGAACAGATCCTGTACTTGTGAGGTGGCAACAGGAACAGATCCTGTACTTGTGAGGGTGCAACAGGAACAGATCCTGTACTTGTGAGGTGGTAACAGAAACAGATCCTGTACTTGTGCGATGGTAACAGGAACAGGTCCTGTACTTGTGAGGTGGTAACAGGAACAGATCCTGTACTTGTGAGGTGGTGAAAGGAACAGATCCTGTACTTGCGAGGTGGCAACAGGAACAGATCCTGTACTTGTGAGGGTGCAACAGGAACAGATCCTGTACTTGTGAGGTGGTAACAGGAACAGATCCTGTACTTGTGAGGTGGTAACAGGAACAGATCCTGTACTTGTGAGGGTGCAACAGGAACAGATCCTGTACTTGTGAGGTGGCAACAGGAACAGATCCTGTACTTGTGAGGGTGCAACAGGAACAGATCCTGTACTTGTGAGGTGGTAACAGAAACAGATCCTGTACTTGTGCGATGGTAACAGGAACAGGTCCTGTACTTGTGAGGTGGTAACAGGAACAGATCCTGTATTTGTGAGGTGGTGACAGGAGCAGACCCTCTACTTGTGAGGTGCTAACAGGAACAGATCCTGTACTTGTGAGGTGGTGACAGGAACAGATCCTGTACTTGTGAGGTGCTAACAGGAATAGATCCTATCTTTGCGAGGTGTTGATAGGTACAGCTCTTATGTTTGTGAGGTGATAACATGGATCACATGAAGGATTAGATCCTGTGGTTGTGAGGTGGCAACAGAAACAGATCCTGTGGTTGTGTTGTTGTAACAGATCCAGGGCTTATGAAGGATAAAAAGACAATTGTTCTGTGATTTGTTCCACTATCAATATAATTTATACATACTGGCATTGGTTAGCTGAATTAGGAGGAAAATGAGAACAGCATGCTGGAAATTTATTAGTGCACAGCAACTTGAAAATTTAAATATCAGTTCAACAATAATCTGATTTACTGAAAATAAAGATAATGAAATGATGGTAACCAGGTGGACAGTGATCTTTTAATACTAGCTAAGTACTGTAAATATACTTATAAACTGTGAATAGTTAACATGTTCATACCAATGAGCTGTTTACACTCATCCTTCAATCACCCTACACATTTCCTAACCTAGGGTAATTTAACATGAACATCCTCGTCAATAGTTTATACACATTTTGCCATTTATCTTTGGATTTTGAATATTTCTCATAATTGTTGATATAATATTGATAACTTACAAAATATCCAAAATACTGGTACTGAAATTCCAGGAAAAGTATCTCATGTTCTACCATATGTTGTCCTTGTGGTGATACTTTTTTTAAATAACAGTACTACAGGAATTTTCAAGAACTGTTTTAAAACAATGTAGCATTGAAAATGACAAAGATAAGTTCTTCATGGCCAACAGCTCAGAAATTTCATTTTACAGCTAATGAGAAACCAATGAAGCTGTTACACAAACCCATTAGTGCAATGAAGAAGTAACCTAATTCTCAAAATGGAATCAACATTCAAATCTGAACAAACCTAACAGGAACTTCACAGAACAATTCAAGGCATGGTGAACTTGGCAACATTGAAAACAAGCTGAAGGAGAAGGAAAATGAACAAGAAATCAAGGATTCTGCCTGTGCTGTAGCCCTTGCCTGATATTTCACACGATATGCTAATAGTCTCTCCATGTGACACAATGGCTGGTTTGGGAAACGTCTTGATTTGCGGAGGCTCTCCCAGGCTGGTGTCCATTACTTGGACCCTGACCGTTTTAGAAGTTTCCCCGTACTCATTTTCGGCCTTGGCTGTGTACAGACCACTGTCATTTTCTACTGCGTCTGTTATTGACAAGATGTAGAGATCTGTGGCAACCTCCCAGTCCAATGATATACGTGGTTCTGACTTCTTGGTTTTGATTGGTTGTTCTCCTTTGTACCATGTGACCTCTGGATCGTCCTCAGCTGTGTAAGTTTACAGATAAATAGGACCTAGTTATATCATACACATACTAAAGAAATACATAATACAGATAAACCATAAAAACACAACAATACAAAATTAAAGTGCTATATAACTAACACAATCAAAGAAAATATGAACTCCAACCCAACTTAAAAAAGAATGAAAGACAGTGTACTCTTTTGAAACTTAATGAACAGCATGGTTCAAAATTTTAAAAACTGTTTTACAAAGAAAACTCATTTGTTCAGCACTGCAATACTAAGAAAACTTAATAGATCATATAGTATCAATATATTAATATAACTGGAGTAATATTGTTTTGCAGTGAAGAAAAATAAACATTTCTTTAGCTTATATTGGATAAAAACAGTGACCTATGATGTGCCAGGTAGGATATCTCATAAGTAACAACAGTGATAAAGGATTATTTATAATTTAACACTGAGATGATATAAATACAAGGGTTTTTTTTAGTTCTTGGCCCCATTTTATCAGCAAACTTATTTTCAGGCTAAAGTCTATGTGGATAAAGGTTTTTAAAAATATTGGTTTATCAAATAACAATATATCACAATATGGCAGACCTTGTTGAATTGTAATAACAGAGAAGCCAGGAAGGTGGTATAATGATTATACAGGAGAATCTCTCTTTAAGGGCACCTCATACTGACTGCACCTCTCTTTTAAAAATACTTTATTGCGGTCCTTTGATATGTAGATCCAGAGGCTTGTGACCTTTTTAATTAATATATATGTACATCTTTCAAGGCAAAAGCTTGGTATCCGATAGTGTTACTAATTAGAAAGTTCCACTGTACCACATACACTTATATATCTGTGTTTGTGAAATATTTAAGCACTGTTTTACTGACTGACCATAGCACTTAAGTCAAACTATTCTTGTTTTCATGGAATGGTTTAGCTCTATACATAGCTTCACTATCAGTGTTACCACTGATAAAAAATCCTTGAAGGGGAGGTGATGAATTCCAGAAGATGCACTGGCTGGCCGGCCATTAGGGTGTACAACCAGCTCCTGGGCAGGGAAACCCATACAGTACAGCTGCAGTTGGTTTAGGTACTTTTTGTAGTGCAGGCCAAGTAATTAATATCCCAATGTATGCTCTTAAATGTGAGCATGCACTGACACACATTAAGTGACTTCTAGGCATGACCTCTGACCTCTGGGTCATGTTGTCTTCTCAGAATGTAACAATTAAAGGAATGTAGCTGTGGTTCTGTGGTATTCTGATTACACTGGCATAAGATCCATGACCTCTGACCTGTAGGTCATGACCTCATGTCAGGGTATGATAATGACAAGAACTTTTCTGTGGTTTTAGAGAAATGTTAACTGCAGCATGTGTGGGTGCTTGCTCTGTGCTGCACATCGCTGTCTGCTGTCTGTGCTGTGGCTGAGCTAACAACCTTACAGCTCCTCAGGGCAGTCCAAGTGCTGAACCAAGTGCTGCCAGCCACTGAAACAGCAGCGGCAGAGGCTCCAGAAGCATCTTTGATCCCCAGGTAGACCTTCAACATATTACATCCACAGCTTCATCTTAAACATCAGAAAGACAGAGCTAGCCCCTGCTGAGTGGAGTCCAGCCTTGAATATCCTGGTGTTATGACTGTCATAAGGAGAATATGCCTGTGTCAATAATCACTGCTTAATCTCACATACATCCCAGCAGCATTCCACGTGTACCCTGGTAAAAACAACACCAGTCTAAGGTATGGCTGGAAGCCAGCATCCATGCTGTATTCACTGCTAAAATCACACCAGTCTGCCCTGTGATGTCTCAGTGGACAAGTATTTTAAGAATATAAGGACCAAGAAAAGTCAGAGTATTATTATACTAATCCAGGAAGGCCAAAAAGGCACTGAAAATCATTATTTGTCTGTGCTGATACAGTCAGATGAAAATATCAAATAAAATTTATATAATTTATATGTTTGAACATACATTTTTTACAATCAACCTCTCATTTATGTTAAACGGGAAATAATATTCTGTTTCAACTTGGCCTGCATGGTTGGGGACTGTTTTCATTCAACAAATATTTTCTTAATTTTACTGTCAATCAAATCATTAAAAAACATTACATTTATTCCTATTAACTTGTCATGGATTGAATTTATTCAAAGTGACATTGTAGAAAGCAACACCTTGCACATACAGCAGTTTTTAATTTAGTTATACCATGTTAAATGAGGCTACCTGTGACTGGTTCATCTCTGTATTACCTTACAGCTGCTTATGTCATTACACACTCAAACAACAAGACCAGGTGCCAAGGCAGGTGTGATACAGGTAAAATGACAGGTGAGTCTCAGGTAAGACGGATCAAAACCAGGTATCCTCCTACAGCAGTCAACTACTTGCTGGGGAGCAGGCTGCACATGGCTTTGTATACCAAACTCTGAGAGATTAATTTGCTGTGTTTATGGACAAGGCTGCTACAGTGGCCTGATGGAGCCTTCCCTTCATGGAGGATTCTTGTTAGGTTTGTTAGGGCCCTTGGTGTGTAAATGTTAACCCCTGTTTGGGTTGAAATTATTAAACAGTCCATGAGAACCCTTGGTTGATGTGAAGGTACCTTTGAGACCAAAATGAACAATTGATGATAGGTACATATGAGACCCTTAATGACCCTTAATTAAAGATAAGGTTCTTGTTAAAAACCCTGAAGGACTTCAAAAGAGAGCATTCCTGGTAATGCCCAAAGGACCCCTTGATCTGAGAGACTGTTCTTATGAGATTTTCTGCATGGGTCCACGAGGATCCTTGGCTCTTGTGGAGTCTTCATGATTTTGAAGATTTTTAATGTAATTATGCAAAATTCAGTGTATGATGTATTTCCATAGTGGAAGAAGATGTTCAGATAGTCAAAAGGTCGGTTTTACATTTGATAGCAGGTACATGGCAATCATTAATACATCTGGGTTGGTTACTGTATTTTGAAATATATTTTTTTTGCATAAAAAATACAAAACTGAGAACTTAGAAGAGTCTCCCATCATTCCAAGAGTAACTGTTACAAACTGTCTTAGAGGTTTGTTACTGAAGCACAATATTATCTGACCTGCAATCATGAACAGGCAAATGTTTTGGAAGATGTTTATCATTTGCCATTGGTCCCAGCCCAAGGACCTTTTCCCATGGCTTTAAGTTCAACAAAAAAAGTCTGTACCATTAAAATACAGCACTCCCCTGGGCCACTGTCAGGCCTTTATCATATACAGCCAGACAACTCACACCCTCCCTGAGGGCTGATCCAGGGGCAGGAGTTATCAGGGGGGCTATAATTCTAATGAATTCTCAGCTCACAATTTTCCTTCACTATAATAAATTTTCTAGTATTCTTAAATTTTCTGCGAATACAATCTTATTTTAGGAAATAATATGGGGTGGTGAATAAAGACTTAGAGATATTTTAAAAATTTGTATGACTCATGTGAGGATTTAGAAGTATTTTTTAAAGATTCTAATCGGCTGATGTATTAACTGTTTTCAGTGTGTACAAGAATGCATGCTCAGTAAAGTACAGAATAAAACTGTTAAACAGTGGGATGCCCATTGGAATCTGGCAAATTTGAATAAATTGGAAGGTACATTGCAAAAGAGTAAGCTGCACTAAAGGAATGATGGACTGCCCTTCTAACCAGAATAAACCAAAAAACATACTTCGCAAAACATTCCAGTGATGCAATGATATCTGAGAGAACAGTCTGTTGTTACAACAACTGAATTCCAGTGATGATGGTCAGGGTCACTGGTCACATGTTGAACAATTACATTTAAAAGCTCCTGATTAGTTGTTCAGTGACATAAATATTCAAAAGAATGTAACTGGCATCATCATTATTCAGGAGAATGTAACTGCAAAGTGAGGTTGGCAATTAACCCATGGAAAAGAAAAATGGGATTTTGATAGTTTTCAAACATATATATGAACATATATATGTGCAAAATTGGACAACTTTATGCCTGACAGTTTTTGATAAATATCCCTATGAAGATGATGTAATTGACTGATATACCTTTTTGAGAAAATGAACAAAAACTGTCTCAGAAGAGTTATTTTGTCCCATTTGGCTAACTGAAACACTAATGCAAGGGACAGTTGTATTACATGAATCCATAACATAAGATGATTTTGTTTCCACCCTCTTGATTTATTCAGTCTTTTATCATGAATAAAAAAGTTATTTAATGCACATTAATGCCAAGTCAAACTGATAAGAAGGTGCATGGAGCTTATAATGTCCACCACTGATTATAGGACACCTGGCTACCCTGGTTTACACTAATTAAATGTTTATAAACAGGACCAGTGGTCAAGCTCAAAAGACCACCACAGCACTTCACAATCCCAGATGTCGATAAAGTCTTGGCTCCACTTTCCAGCCAATTGGTTATCAAAGAATGTGTTAGTTCTGTCAGGGTATACACATGATTCTGTTCACACTGCATTTGGGCTGGAGGTCAGTTAAATGCTAATTTCTTTAATGATGAACTAAATTGTCAATAACACATTTTCGTGACAAGGTGGAAATAACACTGCCCTAGAAATTAACAAATTTTCCTAAAAATGTTCATTTCATGCTTTTTAGTTATACTAAGACCTTAAGATAATACAGTAATTGCTCATTTTGGGAGTTCACCCACTGGTGAAGCAGACTTTAACCTAATCTGCTGGCTCCATGAAGGTTCATTGGGAAGTTCCAGGACAAATTTTCTATATTCAGGATATTCTAAGATAATCAAGGGAACAATAACAATTTATGGATCTTCCAAGAATTCTGAATGGTGATGAAATTAATCTTGAATCTACAAACTACCTTACAATAAATGTTTTTCAATTAATTTAAAATAACTATATTCTAAGCATATATCTCACTGCAATTGATGTTCGTTATCTGGGTCCAATACTAATTCTGTTGTATGCTACTAAAAGGTGCAGAAAAAATGATGGTTTCCCTAAGTGAAAAATAGTATATAAAATGTAATATCAGGCATATAAACATCCCAAATACTGATTTCAATTAATATATGTACCACTGCTATCATATATACTCCTAATTATGTACATGTAACAAGTCACTGCAAGTACAAGTTTGGTTATCTATAGGATGGACCCCAGTGGTTAAAACCATGACACTAAAGGTGACACCAAGGATAAAGATGTGTTTTTCTGGTCTTAGAAAATGTACCGTCCTGTGTATAGTTATTTAAATGAAGATAACATTACAGTAAAAACAAATCCATCTCAAGGCTGGATTACATTTATGTATTATATATATATGTCTTATGGGTAATTAGTATGTGGAAGTTAATGTAAATCCAACAATAGTCATCAGACATGTAGCTTTTCAGGAATATCAAAATCTCCAGCCATGTTACTATCAGTGATTACCACTTGGTATCTAAACCCAGTCTTGTACATATTTATGAGGCACCCTGGCCTAATAATGGATGTCTTCTCCTGAATCCTCATACATGTATTTACCTTATTTAAAGGATAGTCCCAATTTCATGATATGCTTCTGTAAATATTTCAGAAGGTATCTATTCATTCATTCTCAATCAATATCTGTACAATTTTTTTTGTATGATTACAAGACTTTTGTTGACTGACACTGTGGCCAGTATCCTGCTTATTTTTACGGTAAAGACATATGTTATTGGAAGTGTACGTATTAGCAGAGCTATATCATTTGATTCAGGCCAAGTAATATTGCATCAAATTAAATTCAAATGAGCTAATTCTTGAGACATATACTACTGATATAGATGATAAAGAATCTGGTGTCAGATTTCCCTCACAACATATTATGTTTCGGCTGATTAACTAGCATTGAATACAGCCATGATCTGTATATTATGAGTTAATATGAATGATATTTTTCTGTTTAAGTCATTGAAAATGAGGACAGAAATTTTCATAAGATAGAAATGTAAACATGAAAAAAGTCTGCAAAACCACAAGTAGATTCAATTTTTTAGGAACAGAAATTTGATTCTGAATTCCACTGTCCTGAACCAGAATCTCGATTTAAAATCCCATGACTTCAATCAATCTTTAATAAGCTCATGGTTTTTATTTTGAAAGTTATTCTTAAATCCATATACTGCTCAAACATTTATATTAAACTAAGAAATTTTGAAGATTTTTTGTGTCCTGTGGTTGTTACTGTTTTGCTTTATTTGGAATTTAGCCTTTATAATTTTTGCATATTTCTAAAACTCTCAATGTTTAATTATATGAATCATTATACCTGATTATTCACAGTATTTTGTCACCTTGTGAACTATAAACCTTTCAAGTTAATAACAGATGTCCTCATTCAGTTATTCATCTTACATAATCTTTGCTGCAATTTTAACATGTATCTAAAATTCTTTATTTGGTACTTTTCCATATCTTTTCCCCTCACTGGACTTGTTACACTTACTGGACCAAATGTCATTTTTTTATAAATGGGGTAAGAAAAATAATTATTCCTTAACCTATTGACTAGAAGCAGCCTAGAAAAGCAGGTAAGACTATGGCGGGTCTGCCAGAGAACTACAGATCAGTACAGCTACTAACTACCAACACTCAAAACTAAAGCATTATGTTTCTGAGATAAATATATATATTCTTATCCCTCTGTGTTGCAGCCATAAAATCTAGTCCAGTGCAGATATGAGAATTCCAGTTCCTACTAAATCTACAAATCACTCCTGACAACAATTGCTATGTACAACCTGTTTCTAAGCAGGTCACCATGAGAGATGATCACCATTGGTAACAGGAATTGATAAACATAGTAACGCCTTACCTGAGACCTTGCAGGAGAGTTTGATAGTTTCTCCAGGTTTAACGGTGAGAGGTTTTGGCACAATCTCAAAAACAGGGACAAGACCAGGGGTCTGATCCAATGTTTCTTCTTCTAAATCATCACTGTCTGTTCGTACGATCCTTATGGCGGTGGCCATTTCTTCAGAATCAGCTAGTGCTTGGTCTGATTCGTACACAACACCTGTAGCAGAACTTGTGCCTGATACAGTGCTGTTAGATATAGTAGCAGTGCTGCCTTCAGCAGTGGCTAAAGATTCTGTGATAAGCGTTGCTTCTCCTGTTGCTATGGTAACTGTATCCACGGGAGGCACTGAAGCTTCTGGTGCTGTTGTATTAAGCTTGGAAAGTAAACTTGACTGCTTTGACTGTGCTGGTAATATGTTTACTTGTGCAACTGTTGTAGCTTTTCCTTGCCAATAAGAACTTCTAACAGAGTAAGTCCCTGAATCTAATTGGTCTGCACTGTAAACTTCTAGGATGACCTCCTGTGATGAATGATCAATGCGTAGTTTGTATTTTCGTCGTTCTTGTTCAAGGTCAAGGACTTCTTCATCTTTGGCCCAAATCAATGTGGACTCTGGGAGCCCTGCAAATAACAATAAAGGCATTTTATAGTACATAAACATGTTGTAACACAGCAGGTGTAGACAACAATAAAAATGACCAAAATGACTCATAAGTAAAAAAAAAGGTTATCTGCCTGAAAACGGCTCACCTTGCCACCAGTTACAAAAACAGGGCATCCTGGAATACATGTCTTAAAATCAAAGAAAAATATTTCTTAAAGTGATCACATGGAATAAGAATTGATAAAATTGGGCTGGAAGGGGGGGGGGGGGTTGGAGTGTCTGCTTTATGAGTTATGACTAGAACTTCTTGCCATCATCATTTGTTTTGAGTTCTTTGGGCAATGTCATTAACCCCGGATGGGCTTTCATAACATGTATGTAAAGAACATAAAAAAAACTGAATTTCAGATTCATCTGACCCTGATCATCATTGACGCACATGAGAAACAGAAAACTAGTGGCCCATGGGCCATGACGCTCAGCTGAATTCAAGGATTGTTGAATTCAATTACAAGATGGAGAGATCCAAGATCTATATACATGCTAACTTTCAGCTCAATACATTGAGCCACTCCTGAGATATCGGCTGTTATCTAAAAGACACCCAGATTCAGACTGCCCAGAAAGGATTGCAGGTGGTGCCACCTGTCTTTGTTATGCACAACTACATAGGTGAGGGAACAACTATGCCAGGTTACGGAAGATCAGTCCAAGGGTCTCAGAGGAGTTCTCCAGAAACAAACACCGTTTTTGTATCACATTTTAAATTATTTCGGGGGTACTTATGAGCCCGATAGCTCAGAGGATATGGGTAACAGAGACCTAATTTCAGATTTCCATGAAGACTTTTCATGGAGCTCTCTAGATGTCAAGTATGAAGATTCTAGGACAATTGGTTACGATTTGTGCCCTGTTACAAGATGAGGCTTTATTTGAAAGTCTCAAAATGAAAAAAAAATGCGTACAAATTAAAAAAAAATAGGTGGCGCCACCAGTCTACAGGAACTGATAAAACACTCCATGATCAATATGAATGCAATCAAGGGACCCATGGGTCACGGCGCTCAGCTGATCATGATTGGACTATAAATGTATCACCATTGTTATACTATATTGAGTAGAAAAAGCTTCTGAATATCATGGTCATGTTGGGCTTTTATAAAGGAATATAATGTAATATGTGAGTAAATGATATATGAAATAATCTGACTGATGGATTAATATGGAGTAAAATATAGTGGTTTATTTTTTATTTATTTGGGAGGGGTCGAAAAAAACAATTTATTTGACAGTATACTAAGCAGTGGTATAATGATGATAAGGCTATTTGTTGAAGGATCTATAGTGTATGGAAAACTGCAAGCTTTCAATTTGACAGATACAAGGTTATGACTAGACATTTCTTGGCACCGCTGGTGCCATAGTATCGCCAGACAAATGAGGTTTTGTGGTATTTTGTTGATATAATGTGATGTATTTGTATTTTAGCAATGAATGTGAGAAACATTTGTACAAAATATAGGAATATTTAAAGTGAAGGAGTGGCCCTTTTTAAGATATTCATGATTTTATGTTTTTCACCAAATATGGGAATATTCAAGGTCAAGGTCACTCTCATAGTCACGGTCATGACCCCAAATCAATAAACTGCATTCCAAAATATCCAACATTTGAAAAAAAAAATTAAATTAAAAAAAAATAATTTAAATTAAATTAAATTTTAAAATTAAATTTAAAATTAAATATACCTCATTCCATAAACCATATCTATATACATGCATAACATGAAAGAAATCTGTCCATTACTGTTTGACTTATAATGCTCACAGTATATACTGTCAAGTGGCAATGATGGTGTATTCAAAGGCGCAAAAAACAAGAAAAGGACAATAGGTGGCGCCACCTATCTTCTGCAAAAGACAAAACTATCCAAGATCTTCCGTCAACTTGATTTTTGGACCAATCCATGCATCCCTTTTTAAGATATTCATGATTTTATGTGATTTTCACCATATATGGTAATATTCAAGGTCAAAGCCACTCTCAAAGGAAAGGTCATGACCCCAATTTTAATATACATCATCCCATAACCCATACCTATGTACATGCATAATATTAAAGAAATCTGTCAATCAGTTTTTGACTTGTGATGCTAAAAGTACTGTCAAGTGGCAATGATGGGGGTATTAAACGCCACAAAAACAAGAAAAGGATACTAGGTGGCACCACCAGTTTCCGGTACATGACATCACTATCCAAGATCTTTGTCCAACTTGATTTTTGGATAAATCCATGAAAGATTTCTTGAGATATTTAAGAATTTGTGTGATTTTCCCCAAAAATGGATCTATTCAAGGTCAAGGTCACTCTCCTAGTTGAGGTCATGACCCCATTTTAAACAGGCTTCGTCCTCTCACCTATATCTATTAATGTGTCAAGTTTGAAAAAGATCCTTGAAATATTTTTTGAGTTATTGTGTCCAAAAGAAATCTCTGTGGCGGCAGCGGCGCAACCGTGCCTAAACCATAGTATCTCCAGACTATGTCTGGCGATACAATTAACTATGCTGATGAGGGAATTTATGAATTTGTGACTGTATGACATGATATCTTGACAAGATCGGTCTTGACAAGGTACATTATTTTGATGACCCTCACGTCTACATATTACACAATATTGACATAATTTCTGGCATGTACATAGGTACCTATGGACAAATGGTCAACATTACTGAACCACCTAGAAGGTTAAAATATTAAAAATATGATGAAATGTAGATAAAGTTTGAGAGGAAGAGGTAATTTGGGCCATGGTTGGTTTATATGATTGAAGAAAATGTTGCAAATAATATTTGAGATCTGACCATGCCTTTCCACTGGTTACATTTTTGATAAGCTTTTGACAGTTCAACAGTTTACACATTTGTCTGATGAGATCCAATTTATTTGGTAAACCTTTTTTATCAATTTTATGATATGTATACAGTTGCCATAACGTCCCCACTCCACAGGTGCAATGACTTGATGAGGGGGGGGGGGGGGGTTGTGTTATGATCAGAGTTACAACGCCTTTGTTTCTCTGCAGATATTTTCTTTAATTATATTATTAAATTTTATGCTATAGCCATAGAACTATTGTTCACAGTGCCAAGGAGCAAAGCCTCAGTGGGATGAAGAAGGGGATGGTGAGAGTTACAACACCCTTGCATATACATACAGGATATGAAATTTAATTCAACAGTGCTTATAAAAAAAGTTTATTCATGAACATTAAATATTTAAAACAGACAGAAAGATGGAAAAACAAAGCAAATCATTTTTTCCCCATTCTACTGAGCCAATAAAAAATTAACAATATTCGCATTTATTCCTTTTTTTCATTACATAATTTTTATCCAGGTTTACGAATGTTACTATAAATTTACAGTATAACATACATGTGATTGTGAATATTTCAGTTGATTCACATTTCTAAATTGCATCAACATTTATAGCTAATGTATCTAGTTTATAGTACCTGTCAACAGAATGGGATGGAGGGAGGAAGGGAGGCAATCAGGGTTAGAGAGAGAGAGAGAGAGAGAGAGAGAGAGAGAGAGAAAGAGAGAGAGATGGAGAGAGAAAGAGAAAAAGCAGAGGAGAGAGAGAGAGAGAGAGAGAGAGAGAGAGAGAGAGAGAGAGAGAGAAAGAGAGAGAGAGAAAGAGAGAGCTGGACTGCCAGAGAGAGAGAGAGAGAGAGAGAGAGAAAGAGAGAGAGAGGCTCTCTGGTAATTACTGCCTGACCCAGCCTGACCCAGACACTCACAGTGGCAGTAGGTCAGACCTGAAGGTGTTATGTAACTGCCCAGTACACTGCATTTATACTGACCTGATGTAAACAATGAAGACTTGGTACCTGGAAACTTGAATAAAATCTACAGTTTTTGATCAATAAGTTTCAAATTTCAGATTTTAACAGATGAAATGCTAATGTGTACATGCTGTGAAAATTAAATCCTCAGCACTAACAGGAAAAATTTAAATATTTTTATTGTTTTAAACGGTATCAGGAAAAAAAAGAAAAGTATTCTGTACTATGAAACTAATACATGTGTTAAAATTAATCCAAGGATCAAAACACCCAATATATTATACCAGGAGCAAACTGGAGTTGGGAATGTTTAATTTTATGAACTGAAATAAAGGATCAGCAATATAAATTTTGTTTATTTAGCCAGTATCATGTAACAACTGATACAACCATGAGTTATAAGTCAAACAAATTAAAATCTTTAATGAGCACACTGATGAACATCTACACTCGAAGGATATGGGTAACAGAGACCTAATTTCAGGTTTTCAAAGAGATTTTTTCATGGCCCTCCCAGCATGTCAAGAGAGAAGATTCTAGGTGCAGTCATTATGATTTGTGCCCTGTTAACAGATGACCACATCTTAAGGTCTAAAAAACAGAGAAAAACATTCATAAAAATAGAAAAAATACAGGTGGCGCCACCAGACTGCAGAAACTAATGAAACATTCCATGATCAATATCCATGCAGTGAATCATGGTGATCACTGCATTAGTTGTTCAGATAATTGAGCTTTTGTATCAAATTTTCCATTATTCTGGGGGGTACTTCGGAGCCCCATAGCTCGAAGAATATGGGTAACAGAGAGCTATTTTCAGGTTTGCAAGGAGATTTTTTATGAAACTCCCAGGATGTCAAGTTACAAGATTCTAGGTCCAGCAGTTACAGTTTGTGCCCTGTTAACGGACGGACAGACGACGGACAAAGAATGATCGCTATAGCTCAGATGACTTACAGTCAGCTGAGCTAATAACAGGATGTAAATGTATACAGGAAGAGAGATGCAAAGAAAAAGAGGGAAACATTTCTTTGAAAAGAGAAAGAGTACATTTATTCTTTACAGGATTAAATAATCTGAACTTTCTGCTGTCAGTAAAGGAAAATCCAATATATAAGTGAAATATTCATTTAAAAAAACTGCTTCCAAGCTTCACTAAAGTTTTCCTTGATCACACCTAAATCATATGATGCTAAAAAGCTAACAGCATCAACCAAGTCAATATTGAAGCTGCTGTCATTCAGGGTACACACCCTACTGTTCTGTAGACTAATGGCCATATGTATATTTAAACAGCTTACACAAACCTCCTCTCCATGTCAGATGGATTGGTTTACATGGAATTATCTTTGCACTGCATGTAGTGAAATATATCATCAGAAAAAAACCTGAATAAACAAGAAAAGGTCAAGTGATCCATCCAGTTGTATTACTCATGTGTCAAGGTATTCATGTTAATTTAATCTTTATTTATTTTACATGGATTGTACAACTAGTTATAATAACTAATGAGATGCTTGCTGCATGGCTCGGATGTTGTCGCATGGTAGTCGGAAACCGGAGGACCTGGAGAAAACCACCAGCATTGGATGGGCCACTACAACCCACTCTCATAGCCATCCCCGGAATCGAACCTGTGTCCCCAGCAGAGAAGGCTGAGCATTTTACCACTCAGTTGTCTAGGCCCCTGTTACCACTGATGTAAATGATATGTACTAGATATTCATTATGAAGAAATACAAGGGAACTCTCTGAACTAGAGTCTTTTGTACCAATATTCTGCCTGTAATAAAGAAATATCCCTTTTAAATGAACTGGTCAAAGGTCTTTTGGTGGGGATGAAGATCACCACATGATATCTGATACATGATACATGTATGTTATTACTTTGTCATCTGGATTTCTGGTTTATTTGTGATACATGATACATGTATGTTATTACTTTGCCTTCTGGATTTCAGGTTTTATAACTGATACATGATACATGTATGTTATTACTTTGCCTTCTGGATTTCAGGTTTTATATGTGATACATGATACATGTATGTTATTACTTTGCCTTCTGGATTTCAGGTTTTATATGTGATACATGATACATGTGTGTTATTAGTTTGCCTTCTGGATTTCAGGTTTTATATGCGATACATGATACATGTATGTTATTACTTTGACTTCTGGATTTCAGGTTTTATATGTGATACATGATACATGTATGTTATTTCTTGGTCATCTGGATTTCTGGTTTATTTGTGATACATGATACATGTATGTTATTACTTTGCCTTATGGATTTCAGGTTTTATATGTGATACATGATACATGTATTTTATTACTTTGCCTTATGGATTTCAGGTTTTATATGTGATACAAGATACATGATACATGATACATGTATTTTATTACTTTGCCTTCTGGATTTCAGGTTTTATATGTGATACATGATACATCAACTGAGCTTTGTCCTACCCCCTCACAATATCATATCTACTGAGCTATGTCCTACCCCCTCACAATATCATATTGACTGAGCTATGTCCTACCCCTTCACAATATCATATCGACTGAGCTATGTCCTACCCCCTTACAATATCATATCGACTGAGCTATATCCTTTCTCTTCACAATATCATAACGACTGAGCTATGTCCTACCCCTTCACAATATCATATTGACTGAGCTATGTCCGACCCCCTCACAATATCATATCGACTGGGCTATGTCCTTTCTCTTCACAATATCATATCGACTGAGCTATGTCCTTTCTCTTCACAATATCATATCGACTGAGCTATGTCCTTTCTCTTCACAATATCATATTGACTGAGCTATGTCCTACCCCCTCACAATATCATATTGACTGAGCTATGTACTTCCCCTTCATAATATCATATCGACTGAGCTATGTCCTTTCTCTTCACAATATCATATCGACTGAGCTATGTCCTACCCCATCACAATATCATATTGACTGAGCTATGTCCTACCCCCTCACAATATCATATCGACTGAGCTATGTCCTACCCCTTCACAATATCATATTGACTGATCTATGTCCTTTTTCTTCACAATATCATATCGACTGAGCTATGTCCTACCCCTTCACAATATCATATTGACTGAGCTATGTCCTTTCTCTTCACAATATCATATCGACTGAGCTATGTGCTACCCCTTCACAATATCATATTGACTGAGCTATGTCCTACCCCCTCACAATATCATATCGACTGTGCTATATCCTTTCTCTTCACAATATCATATAGACTGAGCTATGTACTACCCCTTCACAATATCATATCGACTGAGCTATGTCCTACCCCTTCACAATATCATATCTACTGAGCTATGTCCTACCCCTTCACAATATCATATCTACTGAACTATGTCATACCCCTTCACAATATCATATTGACTGAGCTATGTATTACCCCCTCACAATATCATATCGACTGAGCTATGTCCTTTCTCTTCACAATATCATATCGACTGAGCTATGTGCTACCCCTTCATAATATCATATTGACTGAGCTATGTCCTACCCCCTCACAATATCATATCGACTGTGCTATATCCTTTCTCTTCACAATATCATATAGACTGAGCTATGTACTACCCCCTCACAATATCATATCGACTGAGCTATGTCCTTTCTCTTCACAATATCATATTGACTGAGCTATGTCCTACCCCCTCACAATATCATATCGACTGAGCTATGTCCTTTCTCTTCACAATATCATTGTGACTGAGCTATGTCCTACCCCTTCAAAATATCATATCGACTGTGCTATATCCTTTCTCTTCACAATATCATATTGACTGAGCTATGTCCTACCCCCTCACAATATCATATCGACTGAGCTATGTCCTTTCTCTTCACAATATCATATTGACTGAGCTATGTCCTACCCCCTCACAATATCATATTGACTGAGCTATGTCCTACCCCCTCACAATATCATATCGACTGTGCTATATCCTTTCTCTTCACAATATCATATAGACTGAGCTATGTACTACCCCCTCACAATATCATATCGACTGAGCTATGTCCTTTCTCTTCACAATATCATATTGACTGAGCTATGTCCTACCCCCTCACAATATCATATCGACTGAGCTATGTCCTTTCTCTTCACAATATCATTGTGACTGAGCTATGTCCTACCCCTTCACAATATCATATCGACTGTGCTATATCCTTTCTCTTCACAATATCATATTGACTGAGCTATGTCCTACCCCCTCACAATATCATATCGACTGAGCTATGTCCTTTCTCTTCACAATATCATATTGACTGAGCTATGTCCTACCCCCTCACAATATCATATTGACTGAGCTATGTCCTACCCCCTCACAATATCATATCGACTGTGCTATATCCTTTCTCTTCACAATATCATATTGACTGAGCTATGTCCTACCCCCTCACAATATCATATTGACTGAGCTATGTCCTACCCCCTCACAATATCATATTGACTGAGCTATGTCCTTTCTCTTCACAATATCATTGTGACTGAGCTATGTCCTACCCCCTCACAATATCATATCGACTGTGCTATATCCTTTCTCTTCACAATATCATATAGACTGAGCTATGTACTACCCCCTCACAATATCATATCGACTGTGCTATATCCTTTCTCTTCACAATATCATATTGACTGAGCTATGTCCTACCCCCTCACAATATCATATCGACTGAGCTATGTCCTTTCTCTTCACAATATCATTGTGACTGAGCTATGTCCTACCCCTTCACAATATCATATCGACTGAGCTAGTCCTTCCTACCCCTTCCGTAAAAAGTGGCCAATCTTTGGATGGTACAGGTGAGACATGCATTTTCTCCATAAACATCAAAGTAAAACAAAATTCAAATTTCTTAACATTTTATCAGGATAGACAAGTGGAAAAAGTGTATCTAATTTATGGGGTATTGGTAGAGAACTGCTTTCTTTGCTCTCTCTCTTTCTCTCTCTGTCTCTCTCTTTTCGCAATTTACCCTTTAAATAAGGGGGGGGGGCATACATAATAAAGTTTGCATACATTATAAAGTTTGAAATGAATATGAAATACATAAAAAGATACAGTATCCCAATGTTCATGTTTCAAAATTTGTAATAAAATAAAACCTGATTAAATCTGTTTGACCAGTTCTGATTGATATGCAATTTAACATGAAGGCAGCTATCTGGCAAAATAATCACTGACACAAGAGAACAATACACTGATCAAATCTTTTGTCTCTTATTCATGTAATGCAGTAACTGTGCTTGTTTTGTGACAACATGCCACCTGTAGTACTTCACACATATAATGTAATGGCTAGTTTGCCTTCTAATACATTATTTTTAAATATTTTTTCTACTTTTGATGATTTGTTCTGAATTAATGTCATGTAGTATGTCTGTTATTTCTGTCTTTATCTCATAATATTTTTCTATTATGCTGACCAAATGATGACCATTTGTGAGAGTTAAAAGTGTTTTAACATTAAAAAGACTGTCTTTCAAAAGCTGATGGCTAACCCTTGCTTATGAAAGCTACGTGACCCACCATGCCCCTGACTTGGTTATAATACCAAGACACCCACATAATCAGTTTTAATTTGTAAGACTAATTTGAAGACTAAGACTATGGTGATTATTAAATTGTAACTGATATTGTAATGATATTGTTAGTTAGTGATACAAGTATACTCCAGCTGGCACATATAAATCTTAGGTGACCCCATGTATAACCAAACAAAAATGTCCACAAAATATTATAACAAGTATACAATAAATTTTACAATAAATACTCAGGACAATATACACACACCATAGAACCTGTACTGACCAGCTCTGTAACCCACTGTATGCCTCATGATACAATGCACACCAATCCTCCACAAAAAAAGTCTGGATATATTTCCCAATTAATAAAAAACAGCCATGCATGTGACCATGTAGACATGAGAGTTAACATGATATGACCATTACCACTAAATCGGTTCAGCAAATTAAGTGTCCACTATATTACTGAATGAAGTCCTCTGCAGTAGTTCTTTCAGTATGATGTTTATGAAGCAGTCCATCTGGGCCACATAAGACACATCTGTTCCTGTGCTTTGACCAGTCTCCTGTTCAAGTATACTAGCTCTATGTATTAGCCACCAGGTATATACCAATTTACCTTTACTTTATATGACAGATGTGCACCAGAATCACACTGTACCTTGATTGATTTGAGAGGTGTAATAATTAATAAATGCTCTGTCATGTTCCAGTCCGGTACC
Organism: Sipunculus nudus; assembly: GCA_026874595.1. NCBI lineage: Eukaryota > Metazoa > Annelida > Sipuncula > Golfingiida > Sipunculidae > Sipunculus > Sipunculus nudus. The sequence continues at coordinate 34,968,962 of CM049321.1, forward strand.
CTGCCTCCATGAATAAAGAGTAAAAAAAATTCCAAGAAATTGTGGCTGTCTATCATTGCATTACCGAGGATATGCAGACATATGATATGATTACAGGTGTAATGTCTCCTTCAGTACATATTTAAGAACATGTAAGTTTGTGTAGTAACATTTATACTCAAGTAAATTAATATTTTCAAACAAGTGAAGAAGTGTTAATACTAAGCTCCTGTGACTGGATACCTGACAAGCTACTTTTTTATATCTGACATACATAAAACATATCTCCAGTAATATAATTTTGTAACTGAATAAAAAAGCAAAAGATTATTTTAAAAAATGAGTATATGTTTAATTTGTAATGTGAAAACCATACTTTTGAAATAATACAAGAATAAGCACGGATATCACACCCCTACATACACACAACTAAATAAGGACTACTATGAACATATTATATACTTTTATACACATGTAAAAACATGAATGAACATGCAAAGATATATATATGTGAAGCATTTGCAGCAACCCGTGTGCATATTTCCAGGTATCAGGGTGACTTGTAACCTGAGCTGAGCTATAGCTTTCCTGGTATAATCACCACCAGTGTGGCAGCTCTCCCATAGCATCCTGGTCTGCAGCAGCCACAGCACACAGACATACACTCACACACATACACATACATTCCTAGCATGCATCTACACATATGTCACAGTTAACACACAGCCGGGAGTAGGTAAGCCCATGTTAGGAGGGTAGTATAAAGCATGTGATAATAAATACATACCACATATGCCTGGCCCGGGGGTCCATCCTTTTTGGAGAGAAAAGCCGGATGACAGCAGCTGAGGGCAGCCAGGGAAAGGGGAGGTGAGAGCAGCAGGTATCTCCACAGGGCACGCTCACTCATACCACTGCAGGTATATATAGAGTCAGGGAGGCTCCGGAGGGGTTTCTGCAAAACCCAATCAGCCTGCTCCCCCCAGTCCCTACAGCCCATGCTCTAAACGCTGGCAATAGTGGGGCCACAGCTCTATACACTAGCAATGATACAGCCTGACGTAACTGACACGCTGGTGTTTTGAGTGAATCAATACAGATGGACTTCACCTAGCCTATATCTGTATCTGAAGCTGGCAAGGCATCATTCCATAAAGCCAACCTAGCTGTCCCTTCACAGCTGCAGATATACATATATAGGTATATATCTGATTGTGTTTGTCTGTCTGTTTTCTTGTGTGTGTAAGTGTAGATTCTTCCAGGCTCAAGAACAATTAAGCATGACAGTATTAAGTATGCTACTTTTTTCACACATAATTTCAATTATGTTAAATGTGTTTTATATATATATATATATAAGCAGCAGAAGAATGAAAGATAAGGGATCTAAAAGAGGAAAAGGAAGTAAAATAAAAGTCAAAATGTCAATGTCATAGTTCTCACCTGGCACCCCCAACAACATAAAATAATGCAATTTTCACAGAGTGCATGGAATTTTTCATCGCTGAAATATGTATTTCAAGATAACCAACCTTTATGTTCAAATAGCTGTGTAAATATTTTGAAGAAAGCTCCAAGCCAAATCATATAAAACAAGCAGACTCAAAATCGTTCAAAGAAATAAAAGAGAAGCATTTTTTGAGGTTTTGAAAAATATGCATAATTAATTAGTTATTTTGAAAATGTTTGAATAAATTTGCATTATTAATGAGTTTCAAAATTTTGCATAGAAATTTCAAAAGCCCACATCTAGCTCTATAAAAAATAAAATGAGTTGAGAAATAAAGAAGAAACATTTTGTGAATTATGGAAAGATGTCAGACAGAGGGATGGACATACACCACATTGCCATGGCAAAAGCTCCCCTGGCATATGGCCAGATGAGCTAAAATTTGAGAAAACTATTTAACAGAAAGAATGACTATACACAGAAATATATTCCTGTAATAAATGAAACGTACTATTCAAAATACAATCGTAACCTAGGGTTTCAACAATCCTTTATGCTTAATATCAGCCCTATCACCATAGTCAGTTTTTATTCATAACAAGTATTTTTAATTGGATTGTATTAGTATCAAAGAGAACCACCAGATGTCAGTGAAGTAGGTAAGAGCTTTGGTAAAAGGTTCCAAGAAGCACATCTGTGGCCAACTAGTCACCGAACACTAGTTCTTACATCTGAAGCCAATCAGAAAACACTAATTATAGAAGCTAATGGTCCCTGCTACTGCATCAGATCATAAAGCACATGTTAAACATAGAATCATGGTTTTTGAATCAGTTTTACTATGCTAGTTCAGTGTGGAACATATATACTCTTATAGTTACACCAACTGATTTATTACAGACTCCTGTGTACAGTCTGACTGCTGGCACAGTAAATCAATTAACTACTCATGGTCTTTATTTCTGAAGGTCACAAGTCAACCTAGTGAACTGTCTGTCACTCACTTTACTGGTTAAATTGATACATTGCTTGTGCACCATAGTAAATCCAACAGTTCTACTGTATAAATTCAGGGATTTGTGAACAAAAAAGGACATTTGGAAATCAATTTAATCATTCATTTTCCTTTCAATTGCTTACAGATGCTGGTAATTTGACTAAAGATATGTAATTAATTTAAGGAATCATTTTGGTATTTTAATAAAAATAATAAATTATTTGGTGAAAATTTAACATTTTAAAAAGTGTGCAATTGTACAATGATTTTTGTGGGGCTAATAGCAAACTACATTACAATATTTCTATTTGTCTACTCCTTTTTTCTTGGTGAATGAAATTAATTTTTTAAATTTGTTCATCAAGTAAGATTTGTAATTTTCACTTTAAAACAAGAAAAAAATTAAGGGACAAAAACACTTTTGAGATATTTCAATATTAGCCCAATAAAAAGTGAGCTTTAAAACAGAACCATTTAATTATGTGGTCGCCCTAAATCTAATTAAGATCACTATGCATTACCCTGAAATCTGCTGCCTCAAATTTAAATTGCCTTTTGACAGTTGAAAGTGTTACCATTTCTTTAAATTTTCAAGGAAACCTTATATCTGCAAAAAAAAAAAAAGAAATGTGCAGAAACCTTAAAAATGCCTATTTTGACACTTAACTGACGCTAAATCTCCAGAGTGGTTTTCCAGAGTGGGTCCATTAACAAGTACTTAGAATGATAACAAGAGATTGTCACTTCTGTTTCTACATCAACCAAGCCTGGTAGTCAATACTAGATGGTGTTCATTAATATCATCATGCGATGGCACAAACAGCTTCCCTTGGCCATTTAGAGAATGTACATGTCAAGAGGCAAATAGTGAAGCTGATTTGACCGTCAGCTGTTCATCAGGTTTTGGTGCTGACAGAAAGGGAATGATCATATATCTGTGCTAATAAACATTATGTTTAATGTATGTAAGAGATGCATATCTTGGAGAAGAGGAGCTTCTATTCTGTAACAATATCCCTACCTTGTATAGTGTAGTGCAGCTGGATTGTGTCACCCTCAGGAACAGTCACCTCCATAGGTTCAGCAGCCTCAATTCTTCCATCTGATACAGTATGACCATCATAATCTTCATCATCATTATTAGACATATCAGCACTTTCTTTAAAATTCTCATTACCATCAAGGTCTGTCAGAGTAACAGGCTCACTAGCGACACCTTTGATAGTATCCTGCTGCTGCTGAACTGTAATGTCCTCAGACTGAACAGATTCATTATTGTTTTGTATAGTATTTTGTCCCACCAACCCACCCTTATGAAAATCCTGTTTGTCATAAAGCTTTACCTCCTCAGGAGCAGTGTCTTTGTCAAATGATTCTTCATCACTGTAATACTCAGACTCATCAGTCTCACTGGTGTCTTCATCAGCAGCCTCCTCACAAGATGCGCTGACAGTGTCCTCCTGCACCTCTTTTGTGTTCTCATTTGTGACAACATCTGCTTCATCATCAGAATGTTCCACTTCTTCATCATCATCATCATCACCATCATCTGTAATGTCTACATCCTGGCCTCCTTGGCTTGTCTCATTAGTTTCATGCCTAGTAATACCATCACCTCCATCAGTATCATCATTATTTGTAGAAGGATCTTTCTCTTCATCCTTGTCATCAATATCTCTAGTTGTGTCATCTTTCTTATCATCACTGTTATCACCAGTATCATTGTCACTATTAGAAGTTTCATCCTCATTATCTCCAGCAATGTCCACACAGATCTCACAGACCACCTTACCGACCTTGTTATCAGCAGTGACCCTGTATATCCCAGCATCTGAAGCCTCAGCATGGTGAACCTCCAGCATATTCCAGTCTGCTTCAGGATCCCACTTTATTTTGTATTTGACGTCATGCTTCTTTGGACAAATTTCTATTTCCTCTTTGTACCACTTTATATCAGGTTCAGGCTGACCTTTGACCTGACAAGATAACGTGATCTTATTTCCAACACACACTGATACCTTACTTTCTTTAGCTGTGATAGTGACAGATTTTGTAACCGTATATTCTGGCTCATTATCCTCACATGGTGTAGTAACATCACCAGCCTGATCCACAGTGGATACCTGAACATCAGCATCATCTTCTTCAGGTCTCACAACATTTTCTGAAACTTCCACAGGATCGACTTTCTCCCCATCAGCAACATTATCCTGACCATCACTTTTATCATCCTGGTGATCCTTCACTTCTGGCTCCTTCTTGATGATGCCAGGGCCATTTTGCTGATCAGCACTGTTCTCAACAGCATCATCCTCACGATCATCAACATCACCAAGAGCTTCTCCATCATCATTAGTACCATCTGTCTTAATATCTACTCCATCCTTTGCATCATCATTATATCCAACCACCTTAGACACAACATCATCATCAGTAGTATCAGTTTTATCAAGTTCATCCTTTTCCCCAGCTACCTCCACATGGAGCTCACATACGACTCTGTGTATCTTGTTATCAGCTACACATTTGTACAACCCAGAATCCTCAGACCCAGCATCATATATCTCTAGTATATTCATGTCCTCCACTGGGTCCCACTTGATCTTGTACTTGGTGTCATGTTTCTTTGGTAGAATTTGTACTTCGTTTTTATACCATGTTGTGTCTGGTTCTGGCTCCCCTGAAAGATTAGTTCCAGCAGGACATACATCAAGAGCAGTTTTTTTGCTGAACATAAGACACTCACTTTAACAAGAGTCCCCTTTTTATTATCATTAACTTACATGAATGTAACACAAAATAAAATATATATAAAAACTAAATGTATACCGAACACTACATTTTTGTACAAAAAAAATGTTAAAGTAAAAAAAAAAAACAAACTTCTACCAGAAACGACTGGAAATTAATACATTAGCACATACAAGAAACTGATGACAGCTAATCAGCAAATAAAAAGTAAACCTTTGGTAATAATATAGTATGTTAAAGTAATGACTGGGGGTGAAAATAAGATCTCATAAAATGAAAAATATTTAACACAAAACAGTACAGTGTCAATGTAACAAAAAATAGTAGGACATTAACTAAAGTCAGAAATGTATACATAAGTTTAAACTAAAGTCATGCAAAAGACAACTTTGTTCCAATGAAAATGCAGCTTACCAGTCACATGACATGAGAGGCTGATAGTCTCTCCTACAGAGACCTGGACCTGTTCCTGTTTTGCATTAATAGTTGGTGGTTTCTCCATGGTCTTCTCAGATGGAGGACTTTCTTCATCATTTTCTGAGTCGTCTGTGACAGATTTAGAATCTGCATCAGCAGCCCCATCATCTGAAGGTACTGTACCAGTCTGTGCTGGTTCTTCAGCAGTGTCAGTCATCTCTGTCATCTGTGTTTCCTTGACAACAGCATCCTCTATGGAGACGGTCGCTGTCTGTGGTTCATCTTCACCTTGCTCTATTGAAGCTTCAGTGTCACCCTCCAGAGTTTTTTCTTCAGCTTCAATGTCAATACTGTGATCTACCTCAGCTGGTTTGTCTGGAGGTAACTCCACAGTCCCAACCACCTCCACATGGAGCTCACATACAACTCTGTGTATCTGGTTAACAGCTATACATTTGTACAACCCAGAATCCTCAGCCCCAGCATCAAAGATCTTTAGTATATTCATGTCCTCCACTGGGTCCCACTTGATCTTGTACTTGGTGTCATGTTTCTTTGGTAGAATTTGTACTTCATTTTTATACCATGTTGTGTCGGGTTCGGGCTCCCCTGAAAGATCAGTTCCAGCAGACATGCTTCAAGAGCAGTTTTTTTGTTCAACATTCAACACCTACCTTTGTGGGCAGTTGTTTCTCTCATCATAAATATAAAACAAAGTGTGCTACATTAAATAACACAGACCTTATGTGTAAAAACAAAAAAATAAAAGTGAACAAAAATTTAAAACGTAAATAAATTTAAAATAAACCAGTTGATGATGACAAGCACTGCTCTAGATGGAATCTCAAAAGCAACTTATATAGCACAGGGCAGATAGAGTAGAAAAGGAAAAAAAAGGTTCTATAACTAAATTAAGACTTACATGCAAAGGCAACACAAATTAAATCAAACTGGATTTTAGAGCTTAAATTATGAAAAGTTACAAAAATAAAACATAAAGTACTGTGCTACACATACATATCATCCAAAAGAAAATGCAGCTTACCAGTCACATGACATGAGAGGCTGATAGTCTCTCCTACAGAGACCTGGATCTGTTCCTGTTTTGCAGTAATAGTTGGTGGTTTCTCCATGGTCTTTTTAGATGGAGGACTTTCTTCATCATTTTCTGAGTCGTCTGTGACAGATTCAGAATCTGCATCAGCAGCCCCATCATCTGAAGGAACTGTACCAGTCTGTGCTGGTTCTTCATCAGCATCAGTAATCTCTGTAATCTGTGTTTCCTTGACATCAGCATCCTCCATGGAGAGAACCACTGTCTTTGATTCATCTTCACCTTGCTCTTTTGAAGCTTCAATGTCACTCTCCACACTTTTTCCTTCAAATTCAGCTTTAACACGTTGGTCATACTCCCGGTTCTCAGCTGGAGATAACTCTGCAGTGTTAGGTACATCAGTAATTTTAGTGTCTGAGATGGTTACTTTGGTGACAGATCTGACCGCCTTGATATCATTTATGGCAACAATAGAGTAATCCCCGGAGTCTGACACTGTAGCATCTTTGATGACCAGTGAATGACTGTCTGTCAGTACGTCCCAACTAAGCCTTATCCTGGGAGGGAGTTTCTTGGCCTGAAGTTCTTTGTCATCTTTATACCATGTGACCTCTGGGTCTGGAGAGCCTGGAAATAAGTCAATCAGACACTAATATGTTTATTTGCTTGTTTTCTGTATAGGAAATGCATTTCTCTTTTCTCATTCAGGAAAACAGGTCACATTAATTACACAAACATTTCCTTGGTGTTGTTGGCCTATCTTGACCATTATTTTGGCAATTCAGTTTCAGTCAGCTGGCAAATTAAACATTACAAACATGTCCTAAACACTGATGACAATATAAGAGAAGTATCTGTCATGGGTTGCTCTTTAACAAATAAACTGATTGAATGACCACACCCTCTTGAATAATAAAAGCATATAGCATGATAAGTGAGAACAATTAAAGGGAATTGAACACTTGGGGCAAACCTTTATCCAGAAAGTGTAAAGCCCCTTTCACACATTCACGGATAGCAACAGGGATCACCCCAGACCTTAATCCGTGCTGTTCCGGGGACAGCAGCGCGATTTCATAAATCAGGCTTTCACATATTCACAGATAGCAACACGGATAATCCCGGAGCATCGTTCTGGAATCATCTGTGTTATCTACGGAATCGCTGTGTAAACACCGGGCATCATTGTGTTAACACCGTGTTGCATCCGTAGTGATCCTTGGTGCACCAGCATGATCGGAGAAAAAACTTAAACTTGCACCCGGAAAGTGCCGGTCTCAAAACGGAGCTCCCGGTGGCTACATGGTGACTCCCTGATGTATACGGTGGCTACACGGAGGTGCACGGTGCCTACAAGGAGTGATACGGATGATTTTTCATCCGTGTACTCCTGGACGAAAAATTGTGCAGGTTTAAAATTTTTTCTCCAAACATGCCTGTGCGCCAAGGATCACTATGGATGCAACACGGTGTTAACACGGTGATGCCCGGAGTTTACACTGTGATGACGGAATCGACACGGATGATCCCGGTACGATGATCCGGGATGATCCGTGATGCTATCCGTGAATGTGTGAAAGGGGCTTAAACACACTGCAATGTTAAAATGTAACTTTTTAGTATCATAAATATTACTTATGTATTGCCTTTTAATACCTGTGATATTGCAGCAGATCTTCAGGGTGTCACCAATATCTACCATCAAGGATTCAGGTACACCTGTAATGACAGGCCCTCCAGCTTCCCCTGATCCATCATCATCACCTTCTCCCTCCTCAGCATCCACATCATCCTTAACTTCACACACATCACCAGTCTCATCAGCAGGTACCTCGTCCTCTGACTTGATGTCTTCTGAGGATGCTGCAGTCTCCTGCATCTCTCCATCATCACTTCCATCCTCAGCATCCTCTACATTTACAGTTGCAGGTGACACTTCTTCTTCAGTAACATTTTTGGGCTCATCCAGTTCTGTGGCTGCTATGGTAACGAGCACATTTGCACTGGATTCTCTTTTTTCATTTTCAGCAACTAAAGTATAAGTCCCAGCATCCAATGGGAGAACTTCCTTTATCTTGAGTAGATGAACATCCTGTGTGATGTCCCAGTCCAGCTGGATACGTTTATCATGCTTCCTGACTTTCATACGAGTTCCATCTTTCAGCCAGGATACAGCTGGTTCAGGATCACCTGTAAACATAAAAAATTTGGGTGAACAACTTAAACTTTGGTCACTCCCTACTGTCAAATCACTTGTAAGATACAGAGGACACATTACATTGATTAACAAAGAATGGAAGATGGAAAGATAGTAGTATTAATTTTTGTTTGTAACATGTATATACTATAGACTTATAAGATGGTCTTTTTATAGGAAGATCAGATTTCTGATGACAAGACAGTATGCCATCAGTACCACTCTTAAGTTTTTATTTGTGTCACTGCAATAAAACAGAGCCATTTGTGTGCTAGGTGTTCAAATAGACTGATAGGTGTCACTTTTTTTTTAATTTCTTCACTGTTACAGCAAGTAAAAACAATATATCATGTTATATGCAGTTAAACTTAGTCTGTGACCTGTTACAGTGCAGCTGATGACCAGACTCTGACCAGCCTGTGTCTGTACAGTCTCTGGTAACCCTGTGATGACAGGGGCTCCTGCATCCTCATCACTGCTATCCGCTTCATTCTCAGCTTCTGGATGGTCACCTGTCTCTCCAGCGGGTGCACTGTCCTCAGCTGGGGCTTGTTCTGTGTCTGGTGTTATCTCCACTCTCTCCTGCATTGTGGATGCTTCTCCTTCTGTACTCTCTGCTCCGGCAATCGTTCTTCTGTTTTCTTCTTCCTGATCACATTTCTCTACATCCTCTTGAATGTCAGTTTCTGGATCTTCCTCTGTCTCCTCTTCAATAATCACCACCACTGCAGCACTGGCTTTTCCCTTTCCATTGTCAGCTTCCACTGTGTATGTCCCAGCATCAGACAGTAGACTTTCCTTTACTTTGAGCCAATGGACATCCTGTGTGATATCCCAGTCAAGCTGGATGCGGTTGTCATGTTTCTTGACTTTCAGTGTTGTCCCATCTTTAAACCAGGTCACTGTGGGCTCTGGTTCACCTAGAATTATTTGATAAGACATGAACAAAAGAATTCCATTATACATGTCTTCAATCTTCTCCAATAGTACGTTTTTAAACTGATAATTATTAAAACAATCATATCATGGACAGGGAAACCTATCCTTAAGGCCACCTCTCTGCTGCAGGCAAAAGCACATCCTGCTGGTGTCCACAGTTGAGAGGTTCCTCTGTATATAAAGATCAAAATAAGGGGAAACTAGAATGGCTCTGTTTTTGTCTCCCCCTATGGGGCATCCTTAAACATTAGGGGTGAAATATGCACTATCACAAATAATGATTCTAGAGTTCAGCAGATTTGACCTTGACAATCAAGGTTAAGGTCACAACTTTTCAAACTCCTCTGAGATTTTAGCAGAAAGAATTAGTGTTATTAAATTTTAAATTTTGGCAAATTTGACCTTGAATATGAAAGTCAAGGTTCACTGTATTTCCAACTCGTCCAAGATTTTGGTAGAAACAAAGAGTGTTTTTAAATTTTGGAGGTAAATATGCAGCCCTTCAAAAATTATCATGTTCACAAGACAACTATAATTCGGCTGATTTGACCTTGAAGATCCTGGCAAAGGTCACCAGTTTTCCAACTCACCAGAACTTGGTAGGAACACTTTATGTACCAAATTTGAGGACAAAATATGAAATACTTCAAACGTTTTGGGGTTCACAAAAATTTTACATTTCGACAGATCTGACCTTGAAGATGAAGGTCAAGGTCACCAGGTTTCAAACTCTTCCAAGATTTTGGTAGAAACAATGAGTGTTTCAAATTTTGAAGGAAAATATGCAGCCCTTCAAAAGTTATCTCGTCCACAAGACAACTATAATCCGTCGGATTTGACCTTGGAGATCCTGGTCAAGGTCACTGGTTTTCAAACTTGCCCAAGAACTTGGTAGGAACACTTTGTGTTCCAAATCTGAGTCAGATGTGAAGCTCTTCAAAAGTTATGGGGTTCACAAAAATTTTACATTTCAGCAGATTTGACCTTGAAGATGAAGGTCAAGGTCACAAGATTTCAAACTCTTCCGAGATTTTGGTAGGAACAATGAGTGAAAAGTATGCAGCCCTTCACAAGATATCCTACAGACGATGACTGCGATCCGCACAACGTCTCTCCTGGACAGGGGAAGGCATAATGAGAAAGTTATCTATCTGATCTGCTGAAAAGGTAATAATTATGAAAGTTGGTCGACCAAAGTAACTGTGTATTAATAAACATGTTAAGAGGGTTAACATATAACAAAACATATTACATGACCATTGAAAATGGAAAAAGACTACTGGTATGTTGAAACTTGTATTCAACTACAAATCATTATAATAAGAAATCTTCCTTATCTTAAAAAGGCTATATTTGTATTCTTTCTTTAAATGGATATGTATAATGTTTGCACTGCTTTATCTCCATCTGGTCTATAATATGTAATAAAGAGGTTCCTCACCTGTGACACTACAGCTGATCTTCAGACTGTCACCAACCTTTACTGATACTTTTTCTGGAAAACCTGTAATGACTGGATTTCCAGTTTCATCTTCATCACCACCATCTTCCTCTTCATCATCACCTGGTGCATCATTATCAGTGCCTGCAGTAGGCTTTTCACTCTCCTTGTCATCATTGTGTCCTTGTTCCATTTTTACTTCTTCATCTTGTATTTCTTCAGTTTCATGCCCCTCTTGTCTTCCACTGTCTGTGATGAGTGTCATTGTTGCTGTGGTTTCTCCCTTGTCATTTTCAGCTACAACTGTGTATCTCCCAGCATCAGATGGCACCACTTCTCGAATCTTTAACAAGTATAGGTCCTCAGAGATATCCCAGTCAAGTGTGATCCGTTTATCATGTTTATGAACTTTCAAAGGTTTTTCATCTTTACACCATGAAACAGTGGGTTCAGGGTCCCCTGCAAAAAATAAATAATTAAATAGGGTTACACATAACACATGAAACATTGGTTATTTGCATGTTAATGGACAATTCTTAACAAGAGACCCATGGGTCATGATGCCCAGTTGACTTGAACAGTCTGTAATGTTTTAAGGTTGAGTTCAAAAATTTTGTTTTGCAGCCCAGAATACTAACACAAGTTTGATTTTCTAAATGCTAGAAACACACAAAAAACATGTGTTTCTCACAAAAAATATGTCACAGTGGCCTAATTCTTGGTATGGAAGGAGACTTACCAAGGTACTAGCATGCCTGGATTTTAAATTAAAAAAATCAAGGTCAGGCAGTTAGAATGTGTGCCTTGTTAACAACTGGCCATCCTTAATTTATGCTTAAATAAAATACAGTAAAGAAATGCATAAAAAAAAGAAATAAAGCAAATCCAGTCTTTCATAGCTGAAATGGGCTATCCATGATCAACAAGCTTGCCAAATTTCAGAAAGATCTATACAATCATTACTGAAATATTTTATCTGAAGTATGAATTTCATACATCAACAGCTAAAAATGTTAAAATGATAACCTTTGGTCAGCTAAAAATGATATACCAGTTTTCAAGCAGATTGGCCTTGCCTCCACCACATTCATATTTTCGAAACCTCCTTGACCTTCCCAGTATTCATCTTTACAGATCCTAGAAAATGGCTCAAGTTTTACCATAAAACACCACCACTGATATTCTGTTAATTCCATAAACCAAACGGTATCATTTAGAACTTCCCAGTCACTCTCCTGACAGCCCATTTTGCCCCTGTCATTATGACAAAAATATTGTGAGGACACAAATGTAAGGCATCACTTAGGGCAGAATGTCATCCGATACTCTGAATTTTAAGTTCAATTATTATAAAATATTCACAATAAGAGCACTACTTCATCTTGACCATCAGATGTCTGTGATAATTTGACAGATTAAAGATTTACAGGTTCATGTGAGACCAGCTCTGAGTGTATGAATTTTAGACTGGGAGGCAATGCATTATTTTTGTCAAGATTTAGACTAATTAGTCTTATAATCAGAGTAATATCTTCTATATGAATTCTCTGGTGTATCCTTATGGGAGTGGTAACATGTGCAGTGTAAAGCAACTTTCATCTGACTATAATACATACCATCTTTCGAATCACGTCAATGTATAGATCTACACATATGCACATAAATAGCTGCCACTTTTACACAATTTCCTAATATTTATCTATCATGTATTAACAGAATGGACTTGTAAATGGAATGTAAAATATGCTTCAGCTACCTGTGACACTGCAGATAATCTTCAGGCTCTCACCAATCACTGCTTGCACTCTGTCAGGGAAACTTGTAATGACAGGTTTTCCTTCTTCTTTATCCAAATCATCATCTTCATCTGCATCTTCCTCAACATCTTTCTCAGCATCAGCAACTGCAGTAACAGTGTTCACTTCTCTCTCCTGTTCTTCTTCATCCTGTGGTTCCACTTCCTTCTCTCTCCTCTTGACCTCTGATGGTACTGTATCATGTTCAATGACAACAATTTCTTCAGTCCCTTCTACCGTTTTTTCCACATCCATCTTCACACTGCCTTCATGTGCTTCACTTGTACTGGAAACATCTGTCTCTTCAGGTGCCACTGTCACTGAAACTGTTGCTTTCTTTTCTCCCTTTTCATTTGTTGCGACTAAAGTATACGTCCCTGCATCAGCTTGAATGATCTTGTTGATTTTGATCAGATGTATGTCCTGTACCACATCCCAGTCCAGCTGGATACGTTTGTCATGTTTCTTTATTTTCACAGGAATTCCATCTTTCATCCACGATACTGCTGGCTCAGGTTCTCCTGCAGACAAAAGCACAAATCAGATTACAACAAATCTATCAACTACCAAAACACAACCACCTATATTATTATATTGCCACCTATATGTGAAGTGACAGATTTTTTAAATGAAGATATAATGAGTGTGCTTGTAAAACTCCCTGGATAATGAAGGTAATAGATTGTTCTTCAATTTTATCTCTAAAATGATTTTGTACAATGGTCTTTGAATTGGATGCCATATTACATGCCATTTTTTTCTTTCAATTTAATTTAAGTTTATTTGTACAAACAGGATGTAACGGTACTAGATATTGAACATAATATTCCAATGACAATTATATGTCACTGTCTATGAACAGAAGCATCTGATGAATGTTCATCTGTAAAGAAACATTGATAATAATACCTGACACTCTGCCTGATAGTCTGAGTGGACAGCCTCGTGTGGCAGTGATAGTCTCTGCAAACTCTGTGATCTCTGGACATCCATCCTCCGCCACTAGGGATGAAGACACACTGGATGTAAATGAAACACTGCAAGCTTCCATCTCTTCCGTAACAGCATCATTAGCATGCTCTTGTTCTTCAGCAGCTTCAGCTGATTCCTCAGTCTCTGCTTCCATGGTCAGTGACACTGCTGACTGACTCTCCTGTCTTAATTCACCGTCAGTTATTTCAATTATGGTATCACTCTGAGTCGAAGATTCATCAGCTTCTCCAGTAACATTTTGTTCAGTATACTCTGTTTCAGTTTCACTGGTAGCTACCATGGTTAGTTGGTTTACCTCATTAAGTTCTTGTTTTGTTATTTCATCCGTGGTTTCAGTAAGAGAGACTGAGGTGCCCTGGTCTTCACCTGTCACCTTTGTCTCTGGGTGTGATTCATTATGAATATCTTTTGGTAGTACTAAGGTTACCATTGTAGAGGACTGACTTTCTCCACTTTCACTGGTGGCCAGGACTGTGTATTTTCCGGCATCACTTGTTACTGTTTCTTTTATTTCTATGAAGTAGCTGTCATCTTTGATGTTCCAGTCCTGTTTAACTCTCTGGTTGCCTTTTTTCCTCTTTATTAGTTTTCCATCCTTTAGCCAAGACACTTCTGGTTCGGGGTCACCTGTGAACAGCAAGTTGCATTAACTAAATCTATAGCACCTTATTTATAAGTAATCTTCACATGAAGAAAGAAATAACATTAAATTTGTGTGCATCAGTCATCACATGACGTGACTCTCATTTGATTTAAATATATTGTATTTTCAACCTCATCTATGACAACAGAAGGTAAACCATATTTTCTTCAAGAATTTGGGTAACAAGGCTATGCATCATGAGATTTCTTTTATCATGCATCTATGGTTATACTGAGAAGAAAGTTTCATACATCTGTAATATACTGCACTAATATGTGCTGAGACCTAGTATTAACTCAATAAGCGGGAAGTTCATGGTGGTTACTAATTATTCATCAGTGGAGCAATACTCTACAAGTTACATACCCACAGCTGATTTGAAAGAAAGTTTTTCAGAAACATTTATTTTTCAGATGAATCTACAACAGGCACTGTTTGTTAAAACTGATGACCACTGCCCAGTACTGCACACATATGGATGTCTGTTAACAATGGGAATGTCATTTCAATTACTTTATTTAAATAAAGAGAAACTGAAATATATGGCATGAACCCTTGACAATACACAGTATTACACCTGAATGTGGAAACATCCATATCAGTCGAAGATGGAGGAGACTAACCATCCTGCTGGTGATATAATACATTCACAAACCTGATACATGACATGAGAGTGTGAGTGAAGCCCCGACTTGACAAGACATTGCCTCAGGTAATCCTTCAATGGCTGGCTGTCCAGATGACACAGACCTCATCTCCTGTACCTCCTTCACCTCCGCTTGCTCTGGGGTCATGTCCTCAGTTCCTGTCACTCCTACAGACACAGAGGAAGAAGTTTGTTCTTCAACACTCTCTTCTTGTTCAATTGACATAGACACAGTCATCTGTTCTTCCTTTCCCTCATGAGGCACTGTGATAGTCCCTTCTTGACTTCCTTCAAAGGACACAGTAACAGTGTCTTTTTCTTCAACATTGCCCTCCTGTTCCAGTGATACAGAAGTGACCTGTGATGTTTCTTCACTGTGTGACTTTTCAGTAGCCATGACGACAACGTTGTCCATTTTTTCCAAATCCAAATCATCAGTTGACGCTGACACTGATGCTTCCACCTCTTTTTCTTGAGGAATGTGACTCTCTGGAACTAGCTCTTTATCCTCTGTTTTTGCTGCTGGTAAGGGGATGACCAGTTTTGTTGTAGACATGGCAGTCCCTTTGACACTAACAGCAACCAAGGTGTATTCCCCAGCATCTTCCAAAGTAGCATCTTTTATCTGAATGGAGTAAACATCCTGTGTAACATCCCATGCCAGCTTCACTCTCTTGTCTTTTGGTTTGATTTCAAACAAGCAGCCATCTTTGAGCCAACTGACCTCAGGATCAGGGTCCCCTAAAGAAAAACACATATTTTAGAAATATACATTACAGCAGCAAAACAGCTTTTAGTACATGCTAAAATGATACCTCAGAAGAGAAAATGAACAGGCACTGATTTTAAATTAGGTAAAATAATTTTCAACCATGAAAGGATGTTTTGATAGACAATTAATTTGACAATGCAATATCACAATGGTTATATTTTTAGCTCAGCTGACTTTCAGTCAAGCTGAGCTATAGCGATCACTCTTTGTCCGTCGTCCGTCTGTCCGTCCGTCTGTCCGTTAACCTGGCACAAATCTTAACCGCTGGACTTAGAATCTTGTAACTTTACATTCTGAGAGGTCAATGAAAAATCTACTTGGAAACCAGAAATTAGGTCTCTGTTACCCATATCCTTCGAGCTATGGGGACCCAAAGTACCCCCAGAAAAGTCAAAAATTTCATACAAAAACTTCAATATCTCATTAACTACTTGACTGATGGTCATGATATTTGGCATACATATTGATCATGAGATGTTCCATCAGTTCCTGAGGACTGGTGGCGCCACCTGTATTTTTCGATTTTTTACAAATTTTTTTCTCTATTTCTGATACATTTAAAAATGTATACATCTGTTAACAAGGCACAAATCGTAACGACTGGACCTAGATTCTTCATTATCGACACACTGAGAGACCTATGAAAAGTCTCCATGGAAACCAGAAATTAGGTCTCTGTTACCCATATCCTTCCAGCTATGGGGCCCCAAAGTACCCCCCAGAAAAGTAAAAAATTTCATGCAAAAACTTCAATATCTCATTAAATACTTTACTGATGGTCATAATTTTTGGCATACATATTGATCATGAGATGTTCCATCACTTCCTACAGACTGGTGGCGCCACCTATATCGTTCAATTTTTTACTAATTTTTTTCTCTATTTTTGAGACCTTTCAAAATGTGAATATCTGTTAACAAGGCACAAATCGTAAAGACTAGACCTAGAATCTTAATTCTTGAAACACTGAGAGGTCCATGAAAAATATCCTTGGAAACCAGAAATTAGGTCTCTGTTAACCATATTCTTCGAGCTATGGGGCCCCAAAGTACCCCCAGGAGTAGTAAAATATTTCATACAAAAACTTCAATGTCTCAATAACTACATCACTGATGGTCATGATTTTTCGCATACATATTGATTATGAGATGTTCCATCAGTTCCTGCAGACTGGTGGCGCCACCTATATTGTTCGATTTTTCACGATTTTTTTCCTCTATTTTTGAGATCTTTAAGGATGCTGTCATCTGTTAACGTGGCACAAATCGTAACGACTGGACCTAGAATCTTCATTCTCGATACACTGAGAGACCTATGAAAAGTCTCCATGGAAACCAGAAATTAGGTCTCTGTTACCCATATTCTTTGAGCTATGGGGCCCCAAAGTACCCCCAAGAAAAGTAAAAAATTTCATACAAAAACTTCAATATCTCATTAACTTCTTGACTGATGGTCATGATTTGTGGCATAACTATTGATCATGAGATGTGTCATCACTTCCTGCAGACTGGGTGCGCCACCTCTATTTTTTTCAAATTTTTACGAATTTTTTTTCTCTTTTTTTGAGACCTTTAAAGATGTGGTTATCTGTCAACAGGGTACAAATTGCAACAACTGGACCTAGAAACTTCATTCTTGTCATGCAAGGAGGCCCATGAAGAGTGCCTGTGGAAACTTGAAATTAGGTCTCTGTTACCCATATCCTTCAAGCTATAGGACTCTGAAGTATCCCTCAGAATAATGGACAATTTGATACAAAAGCTGAAGTATCTGAACAACTTATGCGGAGATCACCATGATTCTTTGCATGGATATTGACCATTAAGTGTTTTTATTAGTTTCTGCAGATTGGTGGAGCCACCTGTATTTTTGTATCCTCCAAACGAAGTTTTGCAGATACTTTGTTTTTGACCGGGTTCCTCCGCAGCTGCCACGTTTTTTCCAGAGAGCTCCTCTGAGAAAAATGGACCAATTTTTCCGAAACTTACACCAATTATCTAGTCACATGTGAACTAGTGCCTAACCAATTTGTGTTGACCTCTGACCTTTCCCCTCTATCCAGCGTCCATTTGTGCGTCTGTTTCCACACATAAACCCTCATATCTCGGGAACCGATTGACCAATCAGGAAATAAAATTTATACAAATGTAACCATGTTTGCACAGTGTCCATCTGTTCATCTGCCTTGGGTTAAAATCACTCATATCTCTGCAGTGAATTGACTAATTCACCTGAAATTTGGCATGCATATACATCCAGGATAGCTTTTTGATTTTATGACAGATGGCACCACCTACATTCACGTTCAAGCTGATCACATCCAAGCTCATATCTCAGGAACCGTTTGACCTATTGGGCCAAAATTTTGCATGTGTATAGATATCACATAGCTCTTTATCATACGCAAAACTGTTTTTGCACAGCGTCTGTCTGTTTTCTGCCGTGGGATAATGTCACTCATATCTCGGCAGTGGTTTGACATATCTGCCTAAAATTTTGCAGTTTTATACATCCTGGATAGCTTTCTTGATTTTATGACAGGTGGCCCCACCTACTTTCTAGTTTACGCTGCAGACATCCGAGCTCATATCTCGGGAACCATTTGAACGATTGGGCCAAAATTTTGCATGTGTATAGATCTCACATAGGTCTTTATCATACACAAAACTGGAGGGGCCACCTGCAACCATTTTTGCACAGCGTCTGTCTGTTTGTCTGCCGTTGGCTAAAATCACTCATATACATGTAGTGGTTTGACTTTTCTGCCTTAAATTTTGCATATGTATACTACTCGGACAGCTTTCTGGATTTGTGGTAGGTGGCACAACCTACATACACATTTAGGCTGCAGACATCCATGCTAATATGCAACATACCTCACTCTATTTCCCCTTGCCACTCAATCCATGCCTCACTTCAACCGTTCCACTCTGATTTTGGCGGATACACATGGTCACTTGTCGGCTACCCGTATTCTAGTTTTTAAAGTTTACACATTTTTTCTCTATTTTTGAGATATATAAATAAAGACTAAATCTTGGCCTGTTGGTTAATCTGTTTGATGCTTCAGTTGAATGGGTATATACTACCATTCTGATGATAAAATTTCCTTTAGCGAATCTCTTCCCTGTCAGCTGAGCGACATGACCCATGGGTCACTTGTTTTAATAGTAGCAATGCTCTGTATAGTAACATCACTCAAACTGTCTTTTTAGAATGATAGGTTGACATGAACAGCATTGCCACACTCGTACCCAGACCTACAAGAGCATTTGGTTAAAACTTAGAAGTCAGATAACTAACCACTCTCAAAGGGACTGGTCAACTGCATGCTTGACCGTCACCAAAAACTATCATTATTAATATGATCCATTCATTCATATTGCAGTTGAATATGAATTTAGTTTCCTTTAAATTGATAAAGGGGAAGTTACCAGTTAGTTTCTAATGGATATAAACACTGCAATTGCCCCTTCCAAAAATAATGTAAAATTTTTTCATGATTTATGGAAAATGACCCCACTTCAGATAATCTTAGCTTCATTCCCCACTTTTCAAAACCAAAACCCATGCCTGGCCAGAGGAATTACATGACAACGGTTGAGTGGCAGCACCATCAGTTATAACAAAGATACAAGGGATATAACTTCATTAATATCATGACAATTACCTTCTACTTTGCATGAAATAGTAACACTGCTTCCAACAATGTATGTTATTTCCTCCACTGTGTTTGTGATGGTGGGGGAACCAGAAGTTGGCTTTGTAACCTCTGGTGTACTGGTGTCGTCATCCTTTGGTGAAATAAATCCAGATTGAGTCACTCCAGAATCTGATGTAACCATAGTGACTGGGGTGGGTGCATCTATGGTGACAACTGCATCCTTCTCTACATCTTCTAATGTAACCACAGTAACATTTACATTCTGCTGACTGTTACCTTGGTCGTTGGTGGCAACAACAGTATACCTGCCCTGATCACTCTTAGTGCAGCTCTTGATCTTCAGGAAATATGTATCAGTCTTTACATCCCAATCATACTTGACCCTGGGATCTTTTTTCCTTTTCAATCTCTTGTCATTGAAGCGCCATATTACTTCAGCCTCTGGAGAAGCTACAATATACAAAGTTTGCCAAATGTTATATGATATAATACATAAACATCCACACTTTGGTTTAAATTGTTCTAAAATCTCATATCTTTCATAATAATGGCTGAAACCTTTGTTAGTTTCTTATGTCATCTACAATCAACAAACCTAAAAAACATATATATATATATATATATATGTCAAGGGAAGAATGAGAATCTGGGAAGATCTGAAATCCTCCCGGGAAAAATCAGAATTCCCATTTGTCCCGGGAAAAATAAGAATTCTGATTTTTCCCGGGAATAATGGGAATTCCCATTCTTCCCAGGAAAAATGAGAATCATTTAATACTATGATTTGATTCTCATTTTTCCCGGGAAGAATGAGAATTCTAATTTTTCCCGGGAAAAACCAGAATTCTTATTTTTCCCAGCCAGTTCCAATTTGTTAAATGATATCCTTTTAATAGTTAAGGTGGGTTAAGTTTGCATATTTTACTACGGTATTATAACCAAATTTTTGTGTTATTAACTGACTATTGCTTAAGAACAGTAACATTTTTTGTCATTAAAAAAAGTAGAAAACCCATCAGTTTTATTCACACATGATAGTACTAAACCCATGTTAGTTGAAAACAACCACACCTGATATTTACATATTAGTTCTTAGCACACATGATTTAATTATAAAGATTTCTAAATGTGAATATTTTTAATCTACAATTCAGTGAAAATAAACATCTATGTTAGATTGACTAAGTATTAAAAAAATTAAAAGAGTTAAATTGGCATCAATAATTCCCATTCTTCCCGGGAAGAATGAGAATTCTCATTTTTCCCAGGTTTGAAAATTTAAAACTGAATTCCACTCTCTCCCGGGAAAAATGAGAATTCTGAATTTTCCCAGGAGAGACTGGAATTCTCATTTGTCCCAGGAAGAATGAGAATTCTCATTCTTCCCGGGAAGAATGGGAATCCCTTCATACCATCTCTCGATTCTCATTTTTCCCGGGAAAAATCAGAATTCTAATTTTTCCCGGGAGGATTCTAGATCTTCCCAGATTCTCATTCTTCCCTCGCCATATATATATACACACACATTTATACATACATATAAATCTATATTCCAATTACATACAATATAAACAATATAAAACATCAAATGCTTTTGCCCCTTTCACAATCTTTGGTTTTTGCATTTTAATTTTACAAACAAATTTTTTTTATAAACAAGACATGGATGCGACAGATTTGGCTTACAGCAGCAATCAAGATTTCATATTGAAATTATCATTCAATATCTACAGAACTCAACATACAAACAAGCTGTTGGCATGATAAAACATGTACAAAACAATACCGCAAAAATATAATAATATAAAATATGAGTATAATTAATAGAAATAACAAAGCCCACATAAATAATAGATAATACATAAATAATAATATAGTAAAGGTATATCAACAGAAAAGATTAGTTTTCAAGATAAATAGCTAATGGCAAGAAGGCTTTTTCTTACCTGAAACCTGGCATTTGATTCGGATTGAATGTCCTACTTCAAAAGATAAACTGTCTGGCAACCCAGAGATAACAGGTGCCCCTTGTGGGGGGCCAGCAGGAGGGATTTTAACAGGGACAGAAAGCCCCTCAGGCAAATCACTCTGTCCAGCTTCATTCTCTGAGTATACCTTCAATGTTATAAACATACTGATGAGAATTTTATTAAAAACATACAAGTGTAAAACAAATAAGCTTACCTGGGTAATTCCCTGAAGTGCTCAAATACAGTATTATGATGTCTAAACTAGAATACGGGTAGTCGACAAGTGACTACATGTATCCGCCAAAATCTGAGTGGAACGGGTTAAGTGAGGCATGGATTAAGTGGCAAGGGGAAATAGAGTGAGGTGTGTTGCATAGTAGCATGGATGTCTGCAGTCAAAATGTGTATGTAAGTTGCGCCACCTACCACAAATCCAGAGAGCTGTCCCAGTTGTAAACATATGCAAAATTTTAGGCAGAAAAGTCAAACCACTACATGTATATGAATGATTTTATCCCACAGCAGACAAACAGAAGTCTTGTGCAAAAATGATGGCAGGTGGTGCCACCAATTTTGTGTATAATTAAGAGCTATGTGAGATCTATATACATTCAAAATTTCAGGGGGATATATCCAACCAGTCCTGAGATATAAGCCTGAATATCTGCAGTGTTAACATAAATGTAGGTGGCGCCAACTGCCAAAAAAATCGAGGAAGCTATCCAAGATGTATAAACATGCAAAATATTTAGGCAGATAAGTCAAACCACTACAGAGATATGAGTGATTTAAGCCCACGGCAGACAAACAGACAGCCCGGTGCGAAAATGGTTGCAGGTGGCCCCTCAAGTTAAGTGTATGATAAAGAGCTATGTGAGATCTATACTCATGCAAAATTTTTGGCCCAATCGGTCAAATGGTTCCTGAGATATGAGCTTGGATGTCTGCAGCATAAACTAGAAAGTAGGTGGCGCCATATGTCATAAAATTAAGAAAGCTGTCAAGAATGTATAAACCTGCAAAATTTTAGGCAGTTATGTCAAACCACTATAGAGATATGAGTGATTTTAGCCAACGGCATACAGACAGACAGACGCTGTGCAAAAATGGTTGCAGATGGCCCTCAAGTTTTGTGTATGATAAAGAGCTATGTGAGATCTATACACATGCAAAATTTTGGCCCAATAGGTTCCAGAGATATGAGCTTGGATGTCTGCAGCGTAAACTAGAATGTAGGTGGTGCCAGCTGTCATAAAATCAAGAAAGCTGTCCCCTGTTGAGATAAGTGATATTATCCCACGGCAGACAAACAGACGGACACTGTGCAAAAATGGTTGCAGGTGGTGCCACCATTTTTTGTGTATGTTATAAAGCTATCAAAGGGCTACATTTCAACAAAAATTTTTTCCTGATCGGTCAAACAGTTCCCATGATATGTGGGTTTATGTATGGAAACAGAAGCACAAATGGACGCTGGGCAGAGAGGAAAGGTTAGAGGTCAATGCAAATTGGTTAGGCACCAGTTCACATGTGACCCGATAATTGGTGTAAGTTTTGGAAAAAATCTGTCTAGTAGTCTCAGAGGAGTTCTCCGGAAACGAACGCGGCGGCAGCAGCGGCAGAACCCAGTCAAAAGCATAGTATCTGCAAAACTTTGTTTTGGCGGATACAATTATTACACAGGGTAACAGGTACATGTATATATTCAAAAGAAAAGACCTATGCAAAAACAATAAAGCATCAGCCATCCTTGTACAGTATGGAATTCATATAAATAAGCAAAAAGCAGTGAATGCAAATGTATATATCAAATCCTGGATTATTCTAAATTTTTATATAAGTTTCATATTAACTGATGTTAATTTATACTTCATCATGCATCTACACACTGTAAACACTGATGTAATGGGAAACACTGATTTAACCCTTTAACTCTCCTTCACATTTTCTATTACAATTAACATTTCATACCATATCACTATATCACAAATGACATTTCCACTCAGGATAATATACCAATAAGATAATATAATCTGTAATCTACTAACCAAAGAATCATTATGTATTTATTTGATATTCATTGTTATTTTTTTAATGCTGCACAATGATTCCAAGTGTTAAGCTCTGTGGCAATGATTTTTATAATCATCTTTAAACATCACATTTTCAATGACAAAATGTATACTAACCTTGAATTCATACTCGTGTTCCTCTTTGATGTGTTTCTTGACCGTGCAGCTGTATGTATCAGCATTCACTTCAGCCACTTTCTTGAACTTCTTCTTGTCTGCCTGTTTCATCATGACCACATACCTCATCACCTCAGGGCCTGCCTCCGGAGCTTCCCATGTCAGGGTGACTGATGTTGATGTCAGCTCAGTCACTGTCATGTTTCTGGGAGCAAGTGGTGGCTGCAGAGGTTTGGAATCTATCACCACCGAGGCATCCATGCTAGAATCACCCACCACCTTGTCCGACAGGGATACACCAATATCTTGTTCAGACACCTCTTCTTGTGAAGTAACTTGGGTTTGCTCTACTCTAACAAAAGAATCAGGTGGTGTTTGAGCAGTTGCTGAGTTTTCCCCTACAGTACCACAAGAGTCAATAGCTATTTGAGCAGCTGCTTGGGTTTCCTCTGTTGTAACAGAAGAATCTACAGCCATTTGAGCAGATGCTAAGGTCTCCTCTAGAACAACGGAAGAGTCAACTGCTATTTGGGCAGCTGCTTGGGTTTCCTTCATTGTAATGACCGAGTCAACAGTTGTTTGAGAAGTTACTGAGGTTTCCTCTGTAATTATAGATGAATTGGCAGTGGTCTGATCAATGGCTGAGGTTTCCTCTGTAATTATAGATGAATTGGCAGTGGTCTGATCAATGGCTGAGGGTTCCTCTGTAATTATAGATGAATTGGCAGTGGTCTGATCAATGGCTGAGGGTTCCTCTGTAATTATAGATGAATTGGCAGTGGTCTGATCAATGGCTGAGGTTTCCTCTGTAATTATAGATGAATTGGCAGTAGTCTGATCAATGGCTGAGGTTTCCTCTGTTGTAATGGAAGAGTTAACAGCCACTCTGTCAACATCAGCAGGACTATCCTCATCGGAAACCAATGATACCTCAGCAGGTGAGAGTACTTGTCCCTTACTAGCTGCTGTCAGATCTGGGACATCAGTGGAACGTTCCTGCCAATCCTTGACGTTTTTTTGTTCATCTTTGTCCCCCTGCACTACCTGTGCTGCTGCAGCTTCCCTTATTATCACACTTTCTTCCAGTGATGAACTTTTCTCATTTTTATTAGATCCAGTCTCTTCTACAAAATCACTACCTGTTACTTTCACATCAGATTTCTCTCGATTTAAAGATGTTTCCTTGACAATTTCCTCAGACTTAACAGATGAGGTCTGCATAGTTATTGTTTCTTCTGTTACAGCAGATTTGGAACTAGACTCTGACTGAATCCTGTTATCACTTGTTAAGCTTTCAGCTTTCATGTGTTCCTCAACCTTACTGACAGTGGACATTTGAGTGATACCTGCAGTAATTTTGGCAGTATATGGAGACACTTGCATGGTATTTTCAGACACAGGGAAATCCAGAGTAATCTGGGTGATTTCTTGAGATGCTGTGGATTCATGTTTTGAAACTGACACAGTACCTTCAGATATCTGTATGTTTCCTTTTGATACTGCTGCTGTCACCTCAGCAGATGACAGAACTGACCCTTTCTCTTCTTCTTCACATGTTTTGTCCACTTTTCCCTCCTCTGGAGAATAATGTAAATACAAACTTTCATTCACTAACTTCCCCTAAGGATCATTTATTGAAGGTCAGAGCTATAAAACAGTAAATGACAAAAAAATGGGGCATGCATGTTGATTTTGTCTTAAATGAATACACCAAACCACTTAAATCACAACTAGCTCAAGTTTGACAAGGAAAAGATCTGGTGGAAAATATATATTGTTCTGTTATTGTACAATCAGATGATTACATATATGTCAAGGTTTACTAAATAATAACATATCATGTTTGTATTGAAAAACAGCCTCTTAGGGATCAGTGTTAAACTAATTATGTAAAAGGCAGGCAGGGCAGGAGTTCAAAGGAAAATACTTTGTTTATAAATGTTACTAATAGCTGACTTATCATGATGGTAACATTAGGATATAT
Source organism: Sipunculus nudus (assembly GCA_026874595.1). Lineage (NCBI taxonomy): Eukaryota > Metazoa > Annelida > Sipuncula > Golfingiida > Sipunculidae > Sipunculus > Sipunculus nudus. The sequence continues at coordinate 34,994,844 of CM049321.1, forward strand.
AGGTCATCTCTTTAAGTGAAAGTCAACAGTAGTCTGGGTGCTAGGGCTTCAGCCACCTGTACTTCTGGATGGACCTGCTTTATAACTAATGTCTGTTGTAAAAATAAATATCATTACCATTTGTTTGTACATTGTAATGCTATTTGCTGTGAATGTTGGAATAAGAGTAAAATTAAATTAAACTTAAAAATGTCATCTTAACTTTAATCCAATCCTTCAGTTGTCTGTCCAGTAATACTAACATTCCCATGACAGACATCTAAATCAGTCACTTACTGAGATAAACATGCAATATCTATGTTATCTAATCTATCTTAAAAACTTACACTCACTTTCAAAGAATAAAATTTTACAATCTATCATTTGCTCAAATAATTCAAATAAGAATTATGCTACTGTGACCTACTTTCACTATCCTTGACCTTGACAGGACGATGAAGCTCTGCTGCCCTTTCACTCTTTCCTGCCTTGTTTGTGGAGAACACTCTGAAGTAATATTCATAATCCTCCACTAGTCCTGTCGCTGTGAACTTCCTGGTGTCCTCATCTACAGTTGCTATAGCTTTAAATCTGCTCTGCATGCTTTCCCTCTGCTCTATGATGTACCCTGTGATGGGAGATCCTCCATCATGCGCTGGCTGTGACCATGTCAGCTCAATACGGTCACTCCACACACCAGACACGGAAAAGGAAACTGGCTCACATGGCTTGTCTGTCAGTAAAATTTAGTGGAACATCATCAAATTTGATATTTCTTCTTCAAATATGTGTGTTCATGTGTGAGAAAGAAGGATGTGGGAAAATACTGTACAAACAGAAATGGAAGTTGAACACATTTCTACGTTGAGCTAAAAAAAAAACAAGGGACCCATGGGTCACGGCGCTCAGCTGTTATATATGATAAAAAATATGATTTGGGAAAGAGGCATATGCTGGTTGTGTGTGGTAATAAATATAAGCTTTATTATGAGTTGTTGGTGTTTAGCTTATGTATGATTTTGATAGTATTTTTTGGAGACAGGGAAGAGGATTGATTTCATTTATTTTATTAACAAATGGAGTGCTATTGTCACACAGATTTTGACCTGGCCATATAACTTATAAGCAGCACATAAAAAAAAAGAGTTTAACTATTTATTAAAATTTAATAACAAATGTTGTGCCAATATAATATTTATTTAAAAAAATAAGAGAATCATATGATTTTTTTAATAAAATATTACTGAACTAATTATTAAAATAATATTATAGAATATATGCATTCATGAATACATTTTGAAAGTATTTGCACTGGTATTCAAATACTTTCATTTTTACCTGAATTCCCATTCTTATGCAAGAAATTTTATAATAGAGTACATATTCATATTCATATTCATATACATTTGCAAAGTATTTGCACCATGTCTGGTATTTATTCAGTTTTAGCCAAACCATGATGTTGAGAATCCAGAATATGAACAAAGGACCCATGGGTCATGACAAAAGTTTGAAATTTTTGCAAATGCAAAATATGAAAAATATTCTATTGTAATGTTTTATATTTATATAAGCATATGAGAAGCTAAGAGGAAAGGGCCCTCCTACTTGGTTATAGTAAAGTTCTCAATATATGATTGCAAACTAATACTCTGACAAGACTGTCATGAAGAAAAACAGTAAAAGTTTTGAAATACTGTGATGCATATGAAAAATTTACAGATGGACAGGCAAGTGGACAGAATGGACTAATACCTTCATTTCACTTTCAAAGGAATAATGCATTTAAGTTTATATATAAGCCTATTTTTTTAGCATATCCACTTTTTTCATTAATAGTTTTTATCTGATTCATTTTTTTATTTACAAGTGTTATAAATTTGTAATATAAAAGTGAAAATATAAGTTAAAATATTAGAATTTTAAGTTGCAATCATTATATATCCAGATTGTAGCTCACATTGGGTCATATTATGCATACACATATATTTTATTATTATTAAATCAAATGTTTAAACTGAATGTAAAAGAAAATAATGCCACAACATGGCATCTACAAAATTATTCCTTGAATTCCTATTAAAAAGTTTTGCACATTGGAGTTTTCAGGACAAGCTTAATTTTATTCACCGAAATAAAATAAAAGATTCAGTAAATTTGATAAAATAAAAACATCTTTTCAAATAAAGTATACACACTGTTGGTTGAATGAGGGACAAACAATATCATTATGTTAATTACAATCTAAGCTATAATTAATAACTGGAATTAATAGTCAATTTCACACCTGGTGAAGTTTTACTCTTCTGAAGTAAAGCATTACTTATCTGATGAACATCCATACTTTCATAGCAATACATCACTTTGTGGACACAATTAAATGTGCACTTTAATCATTGTAACCCTGGTGGTACAATCCAAAATCTAAAATGTAGCATGTCCAAGAATAAAATAAAATACAGAAAATTATAACATTCATCTAGTTTATGCACCAGCTGGGGGGGGGGGGGGGTTGAGTGCAGGGCAGAGGAGAAGCCTGCTAGTAGTGGCCAAGCTGGGTCAAGGCAAGCTGCCTGGGGTGGGTTACATAATGCAAGTGAAGGCTGTACTACTAGGTGGGCCAGATATAAACAACACTTGACATGGTGTATGAAAACTTGAATAAAAGCTACTCTTTTCAAATAATTTCTTTGAAATTTCAGATTTTAAAAGATTAAATCCTTATGTGTATATGCTGTGAAAATTAAATCAACAGTACTTACAGGAAAAAAACGTGCCACTGCCAAAGTTGGACAAAATTTAAGGTATTAATTTTTTATTTATGCTAATAACTTGAAAAATTAGCAAAATTCACATCTAATTTTGGGCAAACAATTGAATCTTGATTAAATAAAGTTATATTCCTGAAAAAAAGTCTTCAGCTTCAGCAATTCTCATGTTAAGTGAGCAAATATATTTCCTGATTTTTAAAAAATTGCATTATATTTGGGCCTATAACTTCAAAATAATACCCAATACTGACCTAATTTTTGGTATGTGCACAGAAAATATATGGAAGAATATGAATACTTAATATGATCAAAAACAGATCAGTGGTTTTGATATTAGGCAGACTTGAAATGTAACAATTGCTTTTTTATGGAAAACGGAGGTTTTTCCTTAATATCTCGAAGGAACGAAGTTCTAATGACCCAATTTTTGGTATGGTAGGAGATTTAGGGGACGTCTAATGGTATGCAGAATTTTGGATTCGTAGGTCCAACGGTTTTAAAACGTGCCCTGTTAACAGCCGGACGGACGGACGACGGACAAAGGACCACGACTATAGCTCAGATGACTTACAGTCAGCTGAGCTAAAAATCAGACATTTGTTACTCTGACTCCCGGAGCTAATCAGAAGAAAAGAGAAATGTAAGTTAATGGAGATGTAGAGACAAAGATCAAAAAGGACTCAGATGATGCCAAGAGTAAACACCTGCATCATTTAATCTATTCGCAAAGTATATTTTCCTTTAAATTATATATTAAAATGATTGTCCACACAGACTACATTTTTTAATAATGAACACAAGTTGTATAAAAAAAATATGTCTACATCTCTGATCATGAACAACCTTAAGATATCCATGTCATTAAAGACTTTTGATGTTACCTATACTTGAAGTAGGCTTGCTTTTAAAATCAAGATAAACTTGATTAAATAAACTTTAATCTTTAAATTTAATTTTACCTCATATGTATGTGACGATGTGCTCATAGAAATTCATGATCCATTACTTACTTTCATGTTTTCAACTTACCACATACTTATCACTATATAAGACTGTGAATTACCATATGGAAGTTTAGCCACCGCTGCTTTAGCTGTTTCAAGGAAGGGCCCTTGTCCAGCTTCGTTTTCAGCAGCAACTCGAAAATAATAACTTTTTCCCTCAAAAAGATTTGTGATGGTCATGTGATCAGCTGAAGTGTTTGCTCGCCCCACTGACAACCAGAAGCTGGAACTGCTTTCTCGTTTTTCGATGAAATAGCTGGTGACTGCTGAGCCATTGTTACACTCAGGAGCTGTCCAGGTAATAGTTATACTATCCGGTCTTGTCTCAGTTACCCGCAGGGTGGCTGGCTCTTGTGGCACATCTTCAATGAAGAAAACGTGACAATTACAAGGAAACTCAGAGAATTAATCTATATAAACTGTAAATGATTATGATGACAGGAATTAAACAACAAAACAATTGGCCCATGGGTCATGCCATTCAGATGATGTGCATCAGCTGTGATACCATAACCCATTATAAACTGAAAACTTTAGCCATAAAAGAAAGAAAACAAGTGGCCCATGGGCCATGACGCTCAGCTGAATTCAAGGAACCTTGACCAATAGGTAAAATGAACTCCAAGAGTGCTAAAAACCATGCATTTTGCCAACAGACATTAGATATAGGTTACAGTGATTTTATTCTACATCCAACTGCTACCATTTGTGTCCATATGACTTAAACAGTGCTAAAATCATGTTCTTTCACACAGCTTGCAGAATATAGGTCACAATGACATTATTTCAAATTTCCAAGAAATTTTTACAGGGACCTCCCTGGATCTTAATCAAATTAGAAGTTTCTAGGTCCAACTGTAACCAATCATGCAAATCTGTCCTATGGGGTACTCAAATCATGTTGTTTTACATATCTTTCAGAATATAGGTCACTATGATCTAATTTCTATTTTCCCTGGATGTACAGTTAGAAGTTTCTAGGTCCAAAGGTTATGGTTTGTGCCCTATTAACAGCCAGACCACTTCATTTGAAGGTCTCAACTAGATGACACCACAAATAATTAAGAAACTAATTTTGTCAGTCTCAAAAATTTCTCAGTCCAACCATTATGATTTTTCTGGTTAACAGATGACTACATCTTTGAAGGTCTCAAAAAAGAGAAGAAAATTGGAAGTAAAAATTGGAAAAAAATACAGGTAGTGCCACCATTTCTGCGGAAACTGAAGAAAGAGTCCATGATCAATTTGCATGCAAAGAATCATGCTGATCAATGCATTAGTTATTCACCTTCTGGAGCTTTTGTATCAAATTTTTTTATATTCTGAGGGGTACTTCTGAGGCCCATAGCTTGGAGAATAGGGGTAACAGAGACATAATTTCAGGTTTCCACAGAGATATATTCAGGAACCTCCTTTGATGTCAAGTTAGAAGATTCCAGGTCCAGCGATTAGGAATTGTGCCATATTAACAGTTGACAGTTTCATTGCAGGTCTAAAAAAAAACAAAAAACAAAAAAAAAATTGAAAAAATGTAAAAAATACAGGTGGCACCACCAGTCTGCAGGAGGTGATGGAACACCCCATGATCAATGTTCATGCACATAATCATGGTGATCAATGCAGTAGTTATTCAGATATTTGAGCTTTTGTATCAAAATTTTGAATATTCTGGGGGGGGGGGGGGGGGGTCGTCACAGCCCCATAGCTCAAAGAATATTGGTAACAGAGACCTAAATTCTGGTATCCAAGAAGATTATTCATGGACCTTCCTAGATTTGAAGTGAGAAGATTCCAGGTCCAGGGGTTACGATTTGTGCCCTGTCATTGCAGGTCTGAAAAAAGAGAAAACAATTGAAAATTGGAAAAAATACAGGTGGCGCCACCAGTCTGCAGGAGGTAATGGAACATCCCATGATCAATATTCTTGCAAAGAATCATGGTGATCAATGCAGTAGTTATTCAGATACTTGAGATTTTGTATCAAATTTTGCATTATTCTGGGGGTACTTTGGAGCCCCATAGCTCAAAGGATCTGGGTAACAGAGACCTAATTTCAGGTTTCCAAGGAGAATTTTCATAGACCTCCCTGATTTTTCAAGGACCTCCCTGGATGTCGAGTGTGAAGATTCCAGGTCCAGCGGTTACGATTTGTAAACTGTAAACGGACAGCCGGATGGCCGGGCAGAAGACGGACAAAGGGTGATCGCTATAGCTCAGATGACTTTCAGTCAGCTGAGCTAAAAACGTGATAATGGCATACCCATTACAGACTGATTAAACTGAAGGGAATTTGAAATCTTTTTAAGAATAGCCTAATATATTAATATATTCACAAAATTGTTCTTACTGCAGTTCTGAAGAGGTTATAATAATCTGATTTGTTTTATACAGTTTGCATGAAAATTACCACAGATATATATATATTTTCTTATAATTTAGAATTGATATATATCTGTATGGTAGGTTCAAGACGAACCATGATAAAACTGTAAAATTATGACACTTGTTACAGGTGCCCTTTTTATTGTGTGACACGGGCGTAACTCGTGTTGTAGCGCCCGTGTCTGGCCGCTTATTGCATTCTCAGTTTAATCTGTCAGTACTGGTTGAACTCCCGTTGTCATGCTAGCTTGGGGCTTTCTCGCCTGGCCGAGCCGGGGCGAGTTCACGTGTAAACCCTAATATGTTGAGACACAGGGATGTTTTTCTAGATGATTCCTGTAACGCGTGTTTACTGTGTGTTGTGTTGGATTCTTTAGACTGTTCGAGAAATGGAAAATTCTTGGCTTGGAGTGAGAAGTTATAAAAAGGGGGCTGTGTTTTAAACCGGGAGTAAGGTGAGAGAATATTCCAGCAGACACAGACGTGTTTATATCAGTTTGTGGGACCTATTCGATTATCCAGTAATTTCAGGGATTCTACTATTACTAACACTTTACAATTTAGTGCTGCCTGTCTCAAGTTTACTTTCTGCTGCAGTGGATTGTTATAAGAGCCTTACATTGGACTGTTATTCTCCGAGAGAATTTGTGTGAACTGTTCGTTGGCTTATACATTTTAAAGGACTTATCGTTGTGACAGTGGTGGTATCCAGGTGCTTTGTTTATATTACTGTATAATTGTATTGATTTAGTGTATTGTAATGTTAGGGTTGTTTTAAGAATAAATTATGGTTATTTGTTGACAAAAAACCACTGACTTCTTTATACATTCCCCTAGACATTTCATGCTGCCTGGTGTTACAGAATCTGATTTTTTATATCTCCTTGACAAAATTTATGTCCATCACACATACGTGTTCTGTTGATATTAGGTTCCGTAATACACTTTAATCAATAAATGACTCATTCGCACCCGGCTGCTTCTGCTTTTGAATGCTATGACCTTTAATAAACTTCCTATTCCAGTAAATGCTAAATGGTTGGTTACTCCTACTGGTGCTACTATTGACATGAAATGTTACCAAAAGGAAGTTTTGCTGTGATTGGCTGCTTAGTAGTGGTAGCTTCACCAGCCCCGGCCTCATTCTCAGCAAACACACGAAGGTGGTACTGGTGACCCTCCAGCAGCTTGGTGACCTGCAACAATTAAGTATAATGAGTAGGAAATATATAACTTGTAATGATTAATATTATATTCAACTGCAATAAAAGACTAACTTTTAAAATGATACACATTATGTGGTTGCAAGAACACATAAATGATGTTAGCTTAAGGTAGGTTTTTTATGAACAGTGCAGCAACTTTAAATTTTAATGCTATAGTGCTTGCACACATATATAATAAATCAAGTATAAAATAAAACATATCTTGAAATGGGGGGAGGGGAGTTACTACATGTATACTGTTATGCAGACTAATTCATGTAAACTGTGAAAATAATTCAAGGAGCCCAGCTAACAGTGACCTGAGACTGTCCTCATACTCTTCCTGAACACTAGACAAAAAATTACGAAAACATGAGCTCTTGCAGAAAGTATTCAAATACATCATAGACATGCTGATCTAAAGTAGATCTAAGTCTAAAGAAAACATGTTATATTACCTTATATGAACTGGTATTACCAGATGTAGTTCCTGCGAAGGCCCAGTTGGCTCTAGAGGTGTCTTGTTTTTCAATAACGTACTGCGTGATCTTTGATCCTCCATCACTTTCTGGTGGTGCCCAGCTTATCCTCAGAAAGTCACGGGAAACGTCAGTCACCTCCAGACCTCTGGGCTCTCCTGGAGGATCTAAGGTACAAGAATTTTAAAAAATTAACAGTTAGTCAAAAAAAGTGACCCGAGGAGTTTGAGGCTGAGCTGAGAAGCATGACCTGTACATTCACCTGATTAACACTAACATCTGACATGACTATTATTTGTCATATAAATGTTGGGGAAAAAAAAAGAAATAGCAGGTGGCACCACCCTGCAATCTGGTATGATAAATAAAATATCCATGATCAACATACATCATAAACTTCTAGGAAATCCATGCATGAACTACCCATACAGACCACCAAACACCACCATCATTAGGCCTCTACCATGTTGGTGGTCCTTCATGTGCAACCATGTTTTCATTCAGTACTTATGGCCCATTTTCTCAGGTTCGTTGGTGCATAAGTTCCTCAACAAGTGTTTGCAATCACTTTTACAGCCCTTAAGCCTATTCCCAGGTTCAATTGTGCATATGTGACTTCAAATTTGTGTAATTTCCTGGAAGTCCTTCCTGGATTCAGATCAAGAGCCAGACCCACACCAAAATCTAATAAATTCTTCACAGGTCCATTCCCAAAGTGCCCTGAAAATTTCATGGGATTCATTCATGATTGCACAAGATATGTTTTCAATGAACTCATTCAATCACACACACGAATGGGAATAAGCACAAACCCTCTTAGCAGAGGCAATAATTAAAAAGAATTTTTACTCAAAATGGAATGATATTACAGTGACATTTCACATCAGTCAGTAATACTTTTAAAAGAATTGCTCCACTTACTTTTTTCAAACTTTCTACGTGTTAACCATAAAATAAGTCTGATACATACCCCTTTTATTTATTTAATGATAAGATACAATAAAATGCAGAACTATTTACCTGTCACCTAAATTGGGCAAAACGACAAATCACAGGTTTTAAATATAGAGCCCAGCCAAGTAGGTTATTCTCAGTAAACCAGGGTTTATGGACAATTGTAAACTTGAAATATAATATGATTATATGCACTGGTAAATATGATTCTACGCTTTATATGTTGTTCAAAATATAATGCTACATCAAGGGCTATGTAAGATATATAATCGGCCACGTACTATATTAAAAGCAATCGAATAGTCCATTCATATGGGCTATAGATTGAACCCCCCCCCCCCCCCTTCCAAAAATCATTTAAAGAACAGTATGGTAGTCCGCCACTTACGGACTCCATTTATCTATAATAAGGATTGTTTACTATATACTGTAGTTGCCTTTTCGTTCGCGAGGGTTTTAATTTCGCGATATTTGCGAATGGGAAATATTCGCGAAAATGAAACCCTCGGGAATAATCGGCCAATTGAGAATGTTCTTCTTATTTAGTGTAATCAATACTTGTATGGTAATAGGTAAGAACAGAGAGAATTTTTTAATAAATTACATCCTTGCAGGTATAGGGAAATTTGAACTAAAGCACCTATGCTGTGCGTACTGGCCCATCATTATATAAGAAAATGTCACAAACTCATGACCTATTCTCATTTTATAAAACACAAAGGTATATGGTTTTGCCAAAGATTTGATATACTAGAAGGTTCTTGTGAGATCGCGTAAATGAAACCCTCGCAAAACATTAAAAATGGAAAAATCGCGAAATTTCAGCCTCGCGAATATGAAGCCAACCACAGTAGGTCAGCGCTGCAAGACTGCAGCAAACAGTACGGAAGAACATCTACACTACATGTATGGTACGTGGTATGGCCTAGAGGCGGCGGGAAGCATTCTGCCGTACTCCGGTCTTCTTGCAGATCAATTATAAATTTCAAAGTCAACGAATCACAAACGTACGTCTCCAAGGAGTTCACTGATCACGTATATCTGTATTTTCGGTGACATACAGTATGTGTAAACTAATCACGACGTTATGAGTAAAAGCTTGCAGAATTTGAACGCAAGTGAGGCACGCGTACACTTTGGTGCACCACGTCCTCTGCCCGCTGTTCCTCTGTTACCAGTTACCTGCGCTCTGGTCCCCCGGACTCCGTTCCCAACACTTTGTACTTCTGACATCTCGTGAGTGACGCTTTTGATTGGCTAATTTTGGTCATCCATTGACCCATGACCAACTTGTATACACGGATTTGATTGGGTAAAAGTTGTGCGGTCAACTTAATTTCCACAGACGTCACTCCTCTGCAGTCGGAACACGCCCTTCCCGCGGAATCCCGCCAGAGGTCGTTTCACTCTAAACGAACTGTTCAACTGATTCCGCCACAGTCACTTGACACGTTTGCATGGGGGATATAATAAACACCCCCCCCCCCCCCCCCAAAAAAAAACCTTCGTTGTAGCATCTCTTATCCTAATTTTGAGGGGCTGTTTACAAAAATATACTATTATCCACAATTAAGAAAAGCCTTAAATAAAATAATCAAACATTTCGTAGCGCCCCGATTCCTTTCGTACATATAAAAGAGACCCTAGTAGTAAGTCACTCATGATAACCAAATACAGCAAAGAAGACTCTATTAAAAGCTCGATTCAAAAGATGAATTAGGTCCAGCATGAGGCCACACGTATCATGAGCCAAACAGACTTTAACAAAAGTGGAATCAGAAGTCTGCTTTTGTCGAAATTAAGCCTCATTCTTAATATGTTTTAAATGTCAGACTCAGCGTGATATTTAAAACTGACGGTTGCAAGTATAGGTTTATACCAAGTTAATACTTGTATCAGGCTTTTACTAGGCTCGTAGGCCAAATAGGCAAGCGCAGGCCTATAGGCCTACACGTCCCGAAGACTGACAAACTTGCTGGGCGTAGAGTAAATAAAAAAAAAATTCATCAGTATGGAAGAAAATGAATTATGTTTAAAAAAAAACCCTGTGTGCTCATTTATATTTGACTGAGCTCAATCATTTTAACATAGATCTGTACAATATGCCCCATGATACCAGTGTGAACTGCATGCTCGACAGCGACATCTGTCGGCCAGTTAGCTTAGCTTGGATCCAAGCCTGCCTTTCGCAGCTGCAGTGCCTTACTTAGCCTTGCCTGGGCTTTAGTATTTGCGTTTACTACTAAAATGCTTAAAATAAAACGTGATTCTATGTACCGATAGACTTAACTCAGTGCAAGCTCTTATCACTAAAGCCCTGTAAAGTCCGAATGGTGAATCCCTGATATTTGCATATTATAAGGCGTCACAAGGCTCTTTGATGACCTGACGATTCCCCTGCATTTGCAATGTTTTGCAAATCAGGCCATCATGCCTCATGTGAATGACATGGTTGCTATAAGATCGCCAACAGCGGTCCCACAGCTCGACCCGCTTGGTAACATTCGCACTGAAATCATGTATTCAGGTAGTCCACACATGGACCTTCGTGTCCTATGATATATCTCTGCTGAACGAATATAACGGTCGATGGACCAAATTTCAGTGCATATTGTAGACACTTTGGCAACAATTTTGTAACGACAGGTCTAGTTAAATAACCCCTGATGAGATGACAGGAACAGCTGGCAGCATTTGTGTGAACCCGTGAATTAACTGCCAAACTGCCACTCGTGGAATCGTGATCGTTTCAGTCAGCCGGTACATTTCGACTGCGCTCGTCGCGTGTGATACGGCGTGAACCTGAATATCTCACGCTGATTGGCTGAGCAAGAGTTTGTTAGACCTACATCATGATTAAACAGGTCCACTTTGAAGAGTGGTGGTCCGATAAACGTTAATACTGAGGCTGAGGGTTATAGTGTTTTAGAGTCTCGCCGAACTCAACATAAGCGACGGCCTAAAATATTAAGACTGATTAAATAGGAATATTAGTATCCAACTGAAAGCCCGAAATAGGCGATGACTGAATGAACCATGTTGGTTTTGAAAAAAATAATGTGGGAAAGACCACCGCTGACGTAACGGGAAAAGACCTTAGTTCAGCGAGGCGGTGATGTGTGGCGCTGACCGTCCCATAATCACCGGAGTTTACCAGTCGATGAATAGTCGGCCAGAGAGCCGTACTTTAGTTATATAATTTGCCGCGAGGTGGGTGTACCTGTTATTAGTTTTGCGACACAGCAAAGTTTGATGACTCTGTTAGTGGGAGGAGTTATGTTTTAACCATTACATCGACTGGGCCAGTCTAGGCCTTACTTTTTCCGCCAGGCACAGAAGTACATAGTATTCTACGTTAGAAAGCCAGTTAAAGACTCCAAAGAATTGTATATAAGTTCCGAGCCCTTAGTATAGTAAAAGTGACTGGTCGACTTAGATCAGCTTTGCACACAAGATTTATTTTATTATTTATAAATTATAATAAAAATGAAAGTGAATAATAAATGATTTCGAAATTGGAGACGGTGTGTCACCTTGACGACATGTTTATTATTATTTATTCTTTTAACAAAAGTAAACCTGCTGATCCCCCTGGGAATATAAAGTACAGTAGGGTATGAAATCACTCGTTTCAGCGCATCTTTAAATTTATAATTGACGATGGTCGCACTGGACACTTAACATCCCCGCGGTCACGACTCGGATATGCACGTTTTTGGTCTTGAAACGTGGAATTTGATGCAAAGTGTGTCCCAAGTGTTAATTCCTTATTTCTCCATAAATGCAGAGATTTATGCAAATTATTTTGCAAAGGGGCTATTGTAGCGCCTTCTGTCAGCAACTACGTTTGTCTATTAAGGGAGAAAAGATTTTTTTAATCTGAAGCTAGGTCTAAGGCCTGTACCGGCCGGTATATGAAACTTTTATTTTGGTCCACCACAGGCAGTGCAAGAAAACGCAAACCCGTCTCACACGAGGTTTTCTAATTTGTCTTTTAATAAAAATAACGCAAATTTGAATGCTGAAACAAAACAGACGCACAATTGCTGCTGCGTATTGGCAAATATATTTCTTAGATGAATTTTCGGAATTTAAAAATGTGTACTTACACTGAATTAAACCAATATCATCTAACTTTTTTTTTATTTGTCTTTACATTTTCTGAGACTCATAGAGTCAGACGTGACAAAATGTTCATATCAAAACATAATTTGATTCTCTTAATAAGTGACAAGTAGGGTTTTGAATAAACTTTTGTCTTATTTGTTGCCTAGTAATTTACAAACTATCTGAAAGCATGATATTCCTGCGGCCTGTGCAACAAGATGTAAACTTGTCACGGGTGTGTTGTTGTGTTATATGTTTATATTAAAATAGATTAGCCAATATTCCTTATATACTGGTTATTATTCGGGATGTAAAACAGGTCTTCAAATGCAAAATAATGAAAGGTTAGGATTAACTTGTACATATTAAAGCCCTTGGGCACGTTTATGCTTTTGAAGATAAGTGATAAACATTGCTCTTTAGGAAACAAGGTTACATTATTTCAAATTTTCTGTATTTTAGTAAAACAAAATTCAATAAGCCAAGTTCTTGGGCCCAGGAAACTGATTATATACAAATATATATATATAAGCAATATAACTGTAGTGTGACATTATTAAATATTATAGATATTATGTAGAATTCCTATGCTTACCAAACGGCAGTTTCGGTAGTACTGGTTTTTTGGTTAGTGATGCTTCACTCTGACCTAGTTTGTTCTCAGCCAGGACTCTGAACAAGTAAGACTGACCCTCAAACAACTTGGTGATCTTTAACGAGGTGGTATCTGGTCCAACGTATCCAACATGGATGAACCTCTGATTGCGAGCGTGGCACTTCTCTACTATGTAACTCGTGACTGGATGACCGCCGTCAGAATCCGGGGGCTCCCACTCCAGCACCACCCAGTCTCTCTCGACCTGTGTCGCTCGGACATTCCTGGGCGGTGAAGGTTTGTCTGGAAATGACGTTTAACTTTGTCTTTTGAACAAGATTAATCACAAAATAAAATGGTGAACATTTATAGGTTTTCCGGAGTGTATATTTCAATATATATATAAATTATATGTGTCCTGGAGTTACATTATATCACTATCAGGCACAGAACCAAACTGTTATGCAGTTAAAATTTCACCCAGTAGCTGTATTATCCGCGCTCTGGTCCAGCACTTCATCCAAATGAATATATGTCACACATTTCCATATCTAGGTTTAAGAAAAAAACAGAAACTCTACAAAGAAGGTGCATATCCTTCTTAAATTTGTCTCTGACACCCATTTGTAACATCCTTTTCCAAAGCACCTGACGTCTTCCAGACATATGTTTTATAAGTTTGTCTGGATCTCACCAGTCTAATGGCTCAAAGAATGAAAGAAAAAAAAAATACACCTACTTGGCATTTTACATTTTTCAAGTGAGAACATTTATATATGTGTTTAATCTAAAATGCAAATAAATATTTGAAACTGATGAAACTGGTTTTGCTTTTGAATTGTACCCATTCCTGTAGCGTATTAGTATTAGCATTAGTATAAATTCAGATCCGATATGATGCACGAGTAAAAAAAAAACAAACAGATTAACGTTACTCCTCATGAATATATAACATTGAATCGGTGAGCGGTCAAGGATCAATAAAAGTCTTACAAGTTTTTACCCCGCACTCTTTCAAAATTATTTTTCGGTCAACATCATATTTTACGATTCACTCTGCCTGATTCTATAGAAATGTTATTCATCTCCTGGGCGACAAAATTAACTGTAATTTGTTATAGAGAAATTTAAGCGCACACCTTTTATGGCCACTTCAAACTTCAACTTTCGAGATCCAACAATATTTTCCGCGACCAAAGAATATATCCCGCTGTCATCTACGGAAGTGTCCTTGAACTTGAGGTAGCAGTACCCACGTTGGGTCTCTATGGTGACCCTGTGATTCTCTTCCAGTGACACACCCTCACGTTGCCAGGTAACTTTAGGATCAGGACTTCCCGACAATGTGACGTAAATGTATAAAGTAGTACCAGCATTAATAATCAACGGTTCTTTATACTTGTTCTCGGTGGAAAGCACGGGAGCTGCAACAGAGAAATGTCTTCAACTGTGATGACCCTGGTCACATGGTTAATATTCTTTTGAGCAAAATGATTTCGATAAACTATATTTATCGTACATATATTACCAGTATAAGATTAAGTAAAATCTTTTTTATCCTGAAAAAGGTTGACATTGCAGTGAAAGTGGATAAAAGTTAGTTAAAAGAACATGAATCCAGTAAAGCGGAAACAATCAAGAACCCGAAAGGAACTACAGAAAAGTCAGTTTTGTATCTCATAAAACATATTCAATAAATAGGTGAAATAATACCTAAGAATAAAGGAAGAGAGAACGAAAGAAAACTTGAGTTTTCTTTCGAGTTGTTCCTGTCACAATATATCCTACTCAGACTGAGCAGACAACAAAACATAATGCTATGGCAGATAAAAGATGGACATCGAGAAAAAAAACAATAGTTACAGCTGGTATTATACAATATTGAGATAATCGCAATATTACATATTGATCAAAGAGAATGATCCTGAGTTATTTCTGTACCTTGAAGCTTTCCTGTGGTAGCTGTCTTGTCTGACTTATCTTGCTCAAAGTCCGAGATTAGTTTTCTATCTTCTTTTCTGGTCCGTGTCACGGCCTCCTCATCTGAAGGACAACGTGCCTCTGTGATTCTACATGATTATCTGTACGTGGTATTCAATAATTCAGGAACGCTTGATATGTTTGCTGATTTATAAGTTGAGACACAAGTTTTGGTTAACATTGTGATGACACTTGGTAATGAATTTGTTTTTATTTGTTTTTATTCAAAATGCCAACTATGCAATCCATAACATGTTGTATTAATATAACATCTAAATGATATAAAACTAGATATTTCTTGGCACCACAGGTGCCATAGTATCCCCAATTAATCCCCTCCTTTTAACATAGGCCCCCATCTTCAGCAACAATTAATATCAGACCACTCTCATAGAAAAAGTCACTCTCATAGAAAAGGCCATGACCCCAATTTCAATATACATCATCCCCTTTACCATGTCTATGTATATGCATAATATGAAAGAAATCTGTTCATTAGTTTTTGACTTACAGTACTGACAAGTGGCAATGATGGGGTATTAAACGGCACGAAAACAAGTAAATGAATAACCGGTGGTGCCACAAGTTTACGGTAGATGATAATACTATCCAAGATCTTCGATCAAGTTGATTTTTGGACCAATCCATGCATCCCTTATTGAGATATTAATGATTTTGTGTAATTTTCACCATATATGGCAATATTCAAGGTCAAGGTCACTCTCATAGGAAAGGTCATATGACCCCAATTTAAATAAAAATCATCCCATAACCCATAATATAAAAGAAATCTGTCCATTAGTTTTTGACTTATAATGCTCACAGTACTGTCAAGTGGCAATTTTGGGGGTTGTAAAAGGCACGAAAACAAGGAAGGAATGATAGGTGGCGCCACCAGTTTCTGGAACATGACAACCCTATCCATGATCTTCGATCAACTTGATTTTGGGATCAATCCATGCAAGATTTCTTGAGATATTAAAGAATTCGTGTGATTTTTCCCCAAATTGGACCTATTCAAGGTCAAGGACACTCTCGTAGTAAAAGTCATGACCTCATTTTAAATAGGCGTCGTCCTCTCACCCATATCTATACATATACCAAGTTTGGTAAAGATCCGTGAAATATTTTTTGAGTTATCGCGCCAACAAGATTTATATGTGGCGACGGCGGCGGCGGCGGGACCAGCATGAAAAAATAGTATCCCCCGACTTTGTCTGGGGATACAATAATATCATGATCTGTATTTATGACCAATAACATACATCAGCCACAATGTATATTTGGTTTTAAC
The DNA here is from genome assembly GCA_026874595.1 of Sipunculus nudus. Classification (NCBI taxonomy): domain Eukaryota; kingdom Metazoa; phylum Annelida; class Sipuncula; order Golfingiida; family Sipunculidae; genus Sipunculus; species Sipunculus nudus. The sequence continues at coordinate 35,011,594 of CM049321.1, forward strand.
CGCTTGTATACATTACTGGAAAATGAACCAAGCTATCAAATGTATGGAGTGTCGTTCCGGAACTCACGTTTTCCTATTTCAACTAACGTTTGCCCTTCAGAATGGGCAAACATAACACATAATTATGACGATTGCAAGTGAATCAGTACAATAAATGTTATGTTATCACAGCTGTGAGGATACCAGCAATCCATGTAACCTAGATGTACATATATTCGGTAGAACTTAACACGTTGAGTGAATTAAATGGCTTCAGATTATCTGAAATACTGTTGCCATGGATACATGGCGTACTGGTTACAATTACTACAGAATAAGGAACAACAGTTTATGCTGTATGGTGAAGACCGTGCGTGTACGCTAAATTAGGGTATGCCTGCATGAGGAGACAGTGATTCTATGAGGCTGGGGTTCTGAGAGACATACTTTCCGCACAAGTTTTACCTACAAGAGCATTTGTTGACCCAGGTGAGATCCATGCCTGTATATACCTGTAGGAACCTATGAGGTTGTATATACAAGTGTGTGTACGCTGACGCCATCTGTCTGTGTGGAGGCACTCAGTTCACCAGTATATATAGCTTCCTGTGTTTGGATAAGAACGGTTCCGCCCATACAACGACATCGACTTTACCAGGACTACATTTTGCCCTCTGATAACTAACGATATATATATATATATATATATATATATATATATATATATATACTGCTTGGAGTAGTCAGCTCTGAGTATAGGAAGAGAACAGTATATACCTCGATCAAACATATTGGGTAACTAGGCGAAGAACTTATATTCAGAATCGCTACTCACGTAATATACCAGATAACTTTGTGATTTGTATAAATATCTTACTGTTCCATCGATAACTGGTTCTCCATAAACATCGACTTATATTATGTGATTTCAATCGGGTGATTTTATGGGGATGCGTTTATTTAAGATTTGAATGCTAAACTATTCCAAAATCGATAAATTCTTTAGTGTTGCTGCAGTACCTGTTAGGGTTGTTCAGCATTAAATTAGTTTTGGGGTATTTATCGTGGGAACTGCACGAATAATGAAATCTCTTTGCCGCAGCTACCTCCTCAAATTTTTTTGTATTTAAAAATATTGTTCATTTCAACATATGTTGTTATAAATTTAAAAAGAACGGACCTACGTTGACAACAGAATAGACGTAAATACTTTGACCGTTTAGTTTACATATATGGAGTCCTTGTGGTATAACCTGCCACGTTAAGTACTCGTTTCGGGTTTTACATCAGGTATTTGCTTGCATTAGCTTTACTAGAATGGGAATGGTACAGCGGCCTCCTGGGGTCTATCAACTCTAGCTTGTTGGATCGGCCTCCTATGATCTTTCACAAAACTGAAATCGACACTGCTTTAACAGCCGCGATAGCTCGGCTTCCTGGTGAAGCTGCGAGCAACAGCCGTTAGCCAGGCTGCATGGTGTAGTGTTGACTCGACTAGGAGAGCGACCGAAACATTGTTTGTATAAGATCGTTCCGTCAAGTCGTTACCAAGTCAGATAGGTCAGATCCCTGCTTCTCCATCTGAAGAAGACAATTACCCAATCAGTCGTAAAAGACAAGGACATTACTGAAACTGTTCATGAAGAGAATAACGAATTACTTAATGAGCTTTTGCAAAAAAAAAACTGAGCAGGATTTTCCGATTTGTGCTTGTTCACAATCCGCTCTTAGCTAAGGTAAATGCGGAAGTGAAAGAAGATAAGGTGAAGACATCCTCGGTATAGCAATAAATTGAGACCAAAGGAGGATCCACCGAGGATGAATGAAGGTCAAAGTATCGCCAATTTAGCTTTTAAATACGTATTAATTTTATTTCAAGCCAATTATATATACAGGTTTGTAATCCTCAAGGGTCCTCTATCAGATCAGCTTATAGAAATAAAGGATTTGTTGTTGGTCTGAATATTTTAAAATGAAGAGCAAAGTTTCATTCACTCAACCCCACCCCCCTAACCCCGCAATATATCTAGCCTCCGAAAGTATAGGTGTGCATTCAACAATAACATTCACTTAAGGTGAATAAAAATATCTCCAAATATCTTCTATCCTTCATATATTTTTATTTTCAAACATTTTTGACAAATTGACGAATGACAAGTTTGTTTCAAAAACTGCCTGTAACTGCTTTTAGAAACAAAATATAAATAAAAAACACTTTTTAGTTTTATGTTTTTTAAAACATTTTTGAAAAAATAAAAAGCTTTATTCCTGACGGTTTGTGAGAAATATCCCTCGAAGGATATCGAGTACTTGACTGAAATGCTCTTTTGGGGAAATGGCCAAAACTGTTTAGGAAGAATAAAGTTTAACTAGTTGGTTAACGGAAATGGGAATGGAAGTGGCAGTTCTGCAACATGAATCCAATTTATTATCTGATTTAGTTCGCTCTCTCTTGAACTACTCTTAACTATTTATCATGTTTGAAAAAGTTATTTGAATTCCAACTTTAAAGTATATTAGTGTAAAACACTAAAAGCGGAGTTATGGTTAATGGTGAGTAAACAGGTTCAATAAAGGTCTATAAATTGCCCAAATCATCAAGTTAAGCAGTGCTCAAGCTCCAAAGACAGGCTATATGGAAGGTTACAATCTTAGATGTCAAGTGTTAAGTCCATATGCTGGCTAATCAGCATTTGAAGAATGTGGTGGTTTATTTTTGGACATTCATGTGGGTTTGTGTACACCCCACGTTGGATTGACAAGTCAAATAAAATGCTACTTTTTCTTAATAATCTCTATTGTCAATAACACAATTTTGTGATTAGGCGAATATAACTATAAACTACTTGTTCACAAACTGTCTGAAAAAATATAAATTAATGATTTTAAGACGATTCTTACAGCTTGAATATTTTTAGAAGATATTTTAAGACATGAAATGATAGCCAGCTGGTTGAAAGACATTTGTCAGTAATGGATTTGCGGAAACTGATAACTTGTAAATTACCCAAACGTGATAATGGCATGTACAATTTGAACTTTAAAAGTACCAAAGTACAATTTTGAAGGTAAAAGTTTTATAGTTTAAACGTTAATGGTTAAAAACACGTGACGCCTACTTGGAAGGATTTTAATTTTCCTGCTGACGTCAGTGACCTACCTCGGACAATCAGGTAGGCGGTAGTGGTGGCGATGCCCTCAGAGTTGGCTGCCCGGCACTGATAACATCCCTCATCCCCGGTCTCAACCGTCTCTATCATCAAGGTCATAACACCCGTCTCGGCCGTGTAGCCAATATGATACCTACGTCACAACCAACAACCCTAGTTACAGTCGTACGCGAAGGGCCACCATTTTGTCAAGATATAAGAAGAAAAATTATGTTGAAAAAAATTTATTTCATTATTTGTTTCTTCCAGATAGTTATTTTATATTTTGATAGATGTTTATGCATGTATATCAGAAGCAGAAATTTACAACCGTACATATTTACAGACAATTGTTAAAATAAAGTCAATCTGCATTTAATAGATATGTAAAACAAATAAGACTAACTTATTACCAAAATGAAATCATAAGTATTTCCTCGAACCAAATTCTGACAACATCAAGTGGATTAGAAATATTATATTCAATTTTTCAATGTCTCCCTACCTGAAATATTATGAGAAAAAAACATTTGAATTGAAGAAAACAAGTTGACATTTTCAATGGTGCATCTTAGTTTTACAAAAATTTACAAAATGTTACCTTGGATTTTGTGTTATGTCGACGTCATCTTTGTACCACGTGATTTCCGGAGGAGGGTAGCCGACCACTTGACAGTGAAACTTCTGAGTCTGGCCGACCACCACCTCCTCACGGGAGGAGGCCATGACGCTGCAATACATGTTACACAGAGGTCATTAAATGGTAGACCAGGATCGTATAGGAAACCAAGAATGTCCAGATCTGTAGCTCCTACATAAAATAATAAGTTATTCAGGATGATATGAAGGTATGAAGATTCAAAACATAACTATGCGAACCTTCTAATAGGTTAATTATTCCTTTGAGATTAAGATATTTTTTGCTGATATTGACCTTTTTCTTATTCCCATAGAATTTAAATAAAATACGAAAGAGCCAAAATTCTTTTTTTTTCTTTGACTCCCTCTGATTAAAAGTTTAACCATAATTTTAATCAACATTGGCAACGAAGTCTCAATATTCTTTCTGAAGTCACTAATTTGACATCTAGCAATTACCTCGGCATTTGTCATATTACTCCTTACGGAAGCCATTTTAAAAAAAAAGTATCCCGAATCGTATAAATTTAAGGTCCACATGTCTGAATCAAAATAAGTCGAAGTTTTGAAAACACCTTCTCACCTTTGCCACCTTTCAATTAAACAACACACTGTCGACTAAATATATAGTGGTGATCGAGACACAAGGGGTTAGTGAGTAAATCTTTTAATTCGAAAAAAGGAGGGCGCGCGCCCCCTTCTCCTCTTAATCCGCCTCTGGTTAGATGCAATGCGTAAGGATTAATTAATGTGGTTCATTGAGGATCTAGGTTATGTCCAGATCATTTGGTTCCCAGGTGTTACATTGAATGTCTCCATGTGATATTAAGGCTCCAGGGCAGGAATCATTAACATACTTTTTAAGAATTTTCTGTGATATCATTGTCACGTTCTGTTTATAATCTCAGAAATGAAGAGCAGTGTTGAATTATAGTCAGTCCAAGCAGACTTTATGGGGCGTATGTAATGTAAATAATGTAACAAAATTTAAAAATTAAAATATATATGATTCGCTTCATTGGGTTAAAAGAAATATCGCTTACAGGTCCAATTTATTCCGTCTTTAACATTTAAAGATCTTCACTGTGATTAAAACATGTACGGATGTCCAAAAGGACAAAAGTATAAGATAGAGAGAGCGACAGATAAAATCTATTGGTGATAAATTTAATAAAAATAAATGATTATTGTTCTGTACCTACCTGTGTTTCTTCCAGCTATCCACGGACGTGTACCACGGCTAACCTGTTCCTAAAACTAGAGGCTTTCTAATCCCACTGGGTTCAAACTGTGAAGTCCATCCGCCATGACCTCTGGTGCTGACCCAAGCTGTGTAAACACCTGGTACCTCACAGAAAACAGAACTGGTCTGCCGCGGCCAGTTTGTACCATGTTACTTGCCACGGGCAGATCTAGGTATGGCGTGGCTCAGTCAGGCTCTGACGTAGCAGAAAAAGAAAATCTACACAAGGCCGAATGGTCCACAGGTATCCTGCTCACATGTGCTGAAACATGTTTTTGTAATGCAAATAATCTCAAATCCTATACCGACTTCTCCGTTTGCCTATACGGTCAAGCAGGACTATCACACAAATAGCTGTACAATGTCTATCATCACAGATTGTGTAACTCCCAGGCCAATTTTCATAATTTTTAATTTATTTTGTAAGGAGGAGGATTGTATGGTAAGTTTATTGTTTGGTTCATGACAATGCATTAAGATCTCAACAGGCACGTATTTCTCCAGCTACAAGGCATCAAGGTGGAAAGGTTCTCTCCGGGTTCTCAGGCTTCCCTCACCTCTCTCACTACGATCTTCAACTCTATCAGTATTAAATATCTAACTGTATACGGACTCAATCTGTCTAACTTTGTCTTTGCTGAGTGAGCCAGTGCGGGCCGGATTTTCTGGGACCTGTGACTTGCTCGAGCGCCGACTTTACTTTCAGTCAGTCTTCAACATCTGTTAACATGTTTTGATTTTCTGGGGGACTGATTCTATGAGCTGTATCTCGAAAATTAAAAAGAATCGTGTTTTCCCACGACTCCAGCCAACAATTCTGGTGTTCTGTTTTGTCTGTCAATAAGATTCTCTCTTTCGATGGCGCCACGCGGAAAACAAATAAGCGATAACTATGAATATTGATTTATAAGACAATACTTAGGAATTTTAAAAGTCATTTAGGGTCATATGCTTTAGGGGTTGGATCCTTTCTTAGTCGTTACATAGTCCGTCGGTCGGCCGTATGTTGATCAGCTGACACGACACAAATCTTAAGCCAAAAACAGACTAACGCGCGCGCGGCTCGCGACATATTTCAAAACACACTTACGCGGCTACAACACGCACGACACGTGTCAGATTGGATGGTGTAAACCAAGCACCTATTGTATTTTTTTGTTTATCTTTGTAAAAATGTAATTTTGATAATCAGCATTGGATTATTTGTATACAAATATGTGATAAACATGTTCTACATATTACAGAACTCAGTTACTATTCTTAACGATATTTATATATTTGTGTTGATCTGTTGCACGTTTTCTTTCCTGATACAAATCAATAATTCTAGTTCAATGAATTATAATAAACCTTTCATCCGCAGTTAATATAGAATGTGAGTGCTGGAGAGGGACACCCTCTCTAATGTCATTATCAGGAATCCCCACGCGGCAAGCCTGCGTCACGCGTCAAAAATCGCTCCAGGAGCGTTAGCTGACGCGCGCATAAGTCTGTTTTTTCATTGATAAATAGAGTGGAGCGACTTTTCCAAATTTGACGCTTGACGCGTGACGCGCGCGTTTAGTGTGTTTTGGGCTGTATACGATCAAAAATATAGAATCCAGTGAAGTCCGGCGCAAATCTCCTCAGAAATTTCAGAAACTATGTCACAGTGGCCAATATTCTACGAGCCAGGCCTAGAATACAAACACGATTTTTGAACGTCATAAAAGTCAGATTCTAATTATGCAAGGTTGCTGACCAACTATTTTATGTAAATCATAAAATTTAAATGAAAAAAATCAGGTGCACCTTGTGAGTTATAATTTTCAATTGCTCTACTTGTTAATGTTAGACATCTTTATTGTCATTCATTTAAGACTAGTGACGAAGGCTATATTTGTTTTCTATTTCACACAAGAAATTTTTAGACGGGCAATTACTAGTTGTGTGGTGTAATGATATAATTAGCATTTCAATTTGAGAGTTGAATAATGTAGCTCATTTGCACCTTTGTTTTGTCTGAATACAAAGCTGATACATAAAGAATCAAGCCTAAAGGGTTTGTCACCGGCACCTTTCTCTGCAGAAAATACACATTGAGGAAAAACATTTAAATAAAATAGCCAGATGACGGAAACATTAATATTGCTATGAATATTGCTATTATTATTATATTTTTTTATCAAGGGGGTCACAGACTGGATATGATAAAGATAATACCAGCGCAGTTTTATATATAGATATAAGATAGATTAGATAAATAAGATAGGACTGGATGAGATAAGATTAGATAGGATATTATCAGATAAGATCAGATTAGATTAGATCAGATGAGATAGATTAGATTAGATCTGGTAGATTAGATCAGATATGAAATATTTGATCAGATCAGGTAGATTAGATCAGATAAGATATATTAAATCAGACCAGGTAGATTAGATCAGATAGATTAGATATATAATGTAAGTTGGTTGTGTTGTAAAGACCGAGATACTTAACAAATGTTTATGGTTTACCTTATCTTTGTGTGCCCATATGTGATTGGACTGTTTTATCTTCAAAGCGATGGGGCAACTGATTGTCAAGGTCAGACTGGGTCGGACCTTGCCCAGAATTCTTTCAGCATGGACACATGACTAGACACATACACATGCATTGATACCAAACGTCTTGGAGAATATAACAATAAATTTATTATCTATATACAAGAAGGGTATATATAAATGCTGAGTAGCATATAGTCCAAGTTTAGCTAGAGTGTTAATAATTGTCCAAAATGTCCGGACATCAGCAGAGACATTCCTCAGATCTGTCACCAAATTGGGGAGGATTTTGCGCTCTAGTGGCAGCTCTCTTAGGGGCACATGTACCAAGACTCATACCTATAAAACAATGAAATGCCTTCTTTTACTAGAATGAAGAGAAACAATGAAATGCAGCTCTAGAGAAGGAGAAATGTTATGCCTCTTTGTTAGAATTGACAAAAAAATGTACTTAATATAAAACAAAGTTTCTAGGAGATTTATATAAAAATACTCAATGGATTCCTCTTGGATTATGGGCTCAACAAATAAAATAACATCTGGTTTTGCTTTACACAAGTTATACTTAAACTTCACAATCTTTACTCTGAAGACCACAATAAATGCTCTCTACTGGTTTGGTGTAAGAACTTATTAGTGGAGACTCACCATGTGTATCCTGCCAGTTATGCCATACCATCAGGAACCACAATATAGTTGTACCCATGTGTTCACACACACACAGCACCAAACCATCCTGGGCTGCACTGGGAAGAAGGGTCGTCTCAGGCAAATAACAAATAATATTAAGAGTTCATGAGGTACCTCTATATTCATCTAGTTTCAGTGTTCTCAGAGTTGGCTTATCATCAGTTTTAGAGAGACCTCCTGCCATATAGGCTTTTAGTCATTGTCCAGCTCGGTATCACAGGTCTCTCTCCTCTGGGGATCTCTGGCCAACTGAATTTTCATTGGTCAAGGTTTGCCTCCACAAATTTCCTACCCAATAACCAGTATTGACAGCTAATTGTGGTCTTTTAAAAGTAACTGTAACAAGACGGGCCTATTCACAAGGGTTTACAATAGGGACCAGAACAGAACACTCACTAAATGAAGGTTCTGCCTGAATGAATTCCAAAGGGGAATTTCCCAGGTATTGCTTAAGGAAACAAAAACAAGGAGTTGGGGGTCTGAAAGGCTGTTTGACATCACACATGCCACACTGTCTCAAAACAAAACCTGAAAAGGTGTACAGTCACTAGGCACTTTGTGACATCACTTCCCCCTTCAAGAAAAAAAAATGTTAATTTTTTTTATAAGAAAAGTGGACACAAAAAAAAATCCCGTAATCCAACATTTTACTCACAAAAATTATGATAGGTTGATAGCTGATGTCTGGTAAATTGAAAACGATAGATAGAAATATCGCAAACAGGGATCGTGTCTCGTCACATTTTATCATTTGATGTCACTGGGATGTATATCCCACTCAGTTTATAAAGTTAAATGAACTTAGCCGAAGGCTGGGACGCGGCTGAGAAAATCAGCCCCAAAATTCGATCGCCCAGGCACAGACTCAACAGTATACTGATACTCCTGTAAGAGTATTGCCCATCGCATTATGCGTTTGTTCAAGCACTTGTCTTTCTGAATGTAGGCAAGAGGTATGTGGTCTGTCTGAATCACAAACGGTCTTCCAAACAAATACATATCAAATTTGTTCACTGCCCAGACAATGGATAATGCTTCTCTTTCAATGACCGAGAAATTTTCCTCTCTTTGAACAAGCTTACGGCTTGCAAAAGCCACTGGATGCAAAATCCCTTCATGCTCTTGCATGAGAATCGCTCCTATTCCTTTATCGGAGGCATCAGTTCTCAGAATGAAACATTTTGAGAAGTCGGGGAGTTGCAAGACTGGTGGTTTCACCAACAAAACTTTGAGAGTTTGAAATGCTCTCTCCTGAGCTTGTCCCCAGGTAACCTTGTTACTCTGTCCCTTCTTGGTTAAATCTGTTAAGGGCACGGCCACTTCAGCATAATGGGGGATAAATTTACGATAATAACCCGTTAAACCTAAGAAAGACCTTACTTCTTTCTTGGTGGTTGGTCGTGTTGCTTTGCTGATTTTCTCGAGTAAGACTGGGTCAGTTCCAAGCCTGCCCATTCCTATTTTATGGCCAAGAAAACCAAGGTTTGTGTAACCAAGGAAACATTTCTTTGGTTTTGCCGCCAAATTAGCAGATTGAAGTATGCCAAATACCTTCTCAAGGAGTTTTACATGGTCTGGCCAGTTTTCAGTGTGACACAGGACATCATCGATGTAACAGGTCACCCCCAGAACATCAGCAAACAATTTGCGCATCATTCTGGTGAATACTGCGCCTGCAACAACCAAGCCGAATGGCATGAAGTTAAAATGATATCGTGCATCTGGGGTTACAAAGGATGTCAACTCTTTAGACCTGTCAGTCATGGGAATCTGCCAATATCCTTTTGTTAGATCAATTTTGGAAAAAAATCTACTATTTCTCAATTCGGCAAACATATTTTCAGGGTTTGGCATTGGTTCCGGATCAAACATGATAACACTATTCAGTTTTCGGAAATCAATGCAAAAGCGAACCGAATTGTCGGGCTTTCGGACCATGACAACAGGTGCTGCATATCTTGAATTAGATCTTTCGATCACCCCTAGAGATAACATATCACTTATCTCTTTATCCATGGTTTCTTTCATGGCGTGAGGTACGTTGTAAGGTTTAGACCTAACAGGAAGATGAGAAGTGAGCTGGAGATCACACTCAAGGACTTTGTCCTTTTTGGCACATCTGTAAATGTGCTTTCATACCTGTTTATAAGGTCTATCAGCTTAGCTTCCTCTTGAGGGGAAAGTTCATCACATATATTTACCTGCTCAGGTCCTTGTGTGCGACTAACACTTGGCATTGGAACAATACACCTTTCATTACCAATATCAACATCCTCAGTCCTATCCTGACTTTGATCTGACATACTTATATCCGTTGATTGTAATCCAGCCAAAATGGTACTATCACAGAGCAAATCAAATAATCCCATAGCACTTTGCTTGGAATCGCCTGACGGTCTTGTGAGGTACCGTTTCAACAAGTTTATATGAAATGTTTTCACCTTACCTTTTACCTTTATCCGGTAAACACAGTCATTGACTTTCTCCAAAACTTGGAAAGGACCCTTCCACTGTAGCAGCAATTTGTTTTTATCAGTGGGCAAAAGGACCAGCACCTGATCACCTACCTCCAAACGTCTAGTTTAGCAGTCCTGTCATAATAGCCTTTGTATCTCATTGAGGCCTTACCAAGCATATCCTGTGCTAAACTTACAGTTTCTGTCAACCTCTCTTTTAAGTCTATAACATACTGGTATGTGGTTTTGACATCAGAATCAGATTCGCCATGAGTGAGAAGCTCTTTAAGGACCCTCATTGGCCCTCTCACTGACCTGCCAAATAGAAGTTCAAAAGGCGAGAACCCACCTAAAGATTCGTGTTTAGCTTCACGATATGCAAAGAGAACTGGTGCTAAATAGCGGTGCCAGTCTATTGGTTGCTCCGAACACATTCTTTTGAGCATCATTTTCAAGTTACCGTTAAACTTTTCTATCATCCCATTACATTTTGGATTGTATGGGGTGGTTGTTAACTGTTTGATGCTCAAGAGTCTGCTTACTTCACGCATGATGGCAGAAGTAAATTGGGAACCCATGTCAGTGAGTACCTCTGATGGAATGCCCAAACGACTATATATGTCTAACAGCGCTTCTGCAACTGTTTCTGTCTCGATATTCTTTAGCGCAATGGCCTCAGGATAACGAGTGGCATAGTCCATGACCGTAAGAATAAATCTATGGCCTCTATCTGTTGCTGGAAATATTGGTCCAACCAGGTCCATTGCTAACCTTTGGAAAGGCTCAGTTATAAGTGGAACATTGCCCAATGGCACTTTGGTAACCCTACCTTTTTGGATTGTCTTCTGACAGAGGTCACAAGACTTACAGTAATCAGAAAAATCTCGAAACATACCTGGCCAGAAGAATTGTGATGCAATTCTGTCCAATGTTCGGGAAATGCCCTGATGTCCAGACATTATGTTTTCATGGGCCACTGATTATATCAGGTCTGAACAGTTTTGGAACAACAAATTGTGTATGGTCTTTGAAATTTTTGTCCTGATACAATCTAACTAAGGTACCCCTTTTTAGTGCAAACTTGTGTTTACCATCATTGTCATGGACTCTCTCGAAGAGAGGAGAAAGCGTTTTGTCCTCAGCTTGAGCTTTAACAAATTCTGCTCTACTCACCTTTGATATAGCATTAGGCACTTTGAGTGGTTTAGGAGGCTTATTTTGCTTGAGTATCATAGATCTGGTCTGGACAGCCTGGCCAAGCTTTGTAACTGATGGAACCCACTTTTTATCGGGATGTTGTGGTTCCCGAGCATCTTTGATGTTTCCCACTATAACATCGTATACCGGATTGTCCATGCATAATGCTTGAGTTTTACCTGTGTAAAATGGCGTATCAATGTCAACATCAGCCACTGGGAAAGTCCTGACAGTACCATCTATCAATACACAAGTCTCAAACTTATCTGTCATTTGTTCTTTCGTCACCAGTGCTGAACGGATCACGACATTACTACAACCAGTGTCTCTCAAGACAGAAACAAGCCGGTCGGAAACTACCCCTTTACAAGTGGGCATACCTGAGGGATGGCAATCTGGTCTACCTACTTGGGCTTGACATGAAACATTCAGTGTTGTTAAATCACTTTTCTGGCCCAACAGACTCGCTCCCATGCTCGGCATGGACTGTCTGATCAGCTGGTAGACATACACTAGCTTCATGGTGGTTAGGATCCTGCCTGCTGGAACTTTTTAAAGCTTCTTTAACAGCACTGGAGTAGTTTTTCAAGATCTTCCATCTTGATAAGTTTCCAATACGCTGGCCGAACGTAAGAAAATCAACTACCAAGTAGTCATCAACATAACTCCGAAACAGAGAATGTGTTTAGCTTTACAGCTTCTCAAACCCCTAAGCTTACTAAACACCTACCATACAAACAAATACGCCAAACTCTACGAAGGAAAAAGATACCATAGTATCCGACAAATGCCGTAGCATATACCTCAGTTGCCGTAGCACAAAAAAAGATGCCGTAGCATCGACCTACACTAAATCATAGTCACAAAGAAACTGACAACTTCCGCTGGACTAGAAATTGACCTTCAACAAAAAATATAGCCTACTGCCATAGCAGAATTCAGCTATATTCCAGCCGTAGCTGCATTAATCATTATGAGTTGACCCCTTTCCGTTGAAAGACTTAACGCATCACAACATGCGTTCTCTCTGACCCCTTAACTGAAGGAAACGGCCAAAACCCTGTACCTCAGAACAATTATTTTGGATAGATGTCTCTGCAAGATATATTCATAGATATTTCCAAGCATGCATATGGTCAACATCATAAAATGTCCATCCTGGCACGCTCGCCATGTCAAGGTCAGACTGGGTCGGACCTTGCCCGGAATTCTTTCAGCATGGACACATGACTAGACACATACACATGCATTGATACCAAACGTCTTGGAGAATATAACAATAAATTTATTAACTATATACAAGAAGGGTATATATAAATGCTGAGTAGCATATAGTCCAAGTTTAGATAGAGTGTTAATAATTGTCCAAAATGTCCGGACATCAGCAGAGACATTCCTCAGATCTGTCACCAAGTTGGGGAGGATTTTGCGCTCTAGTGGCAGCTCTCTTAGGGGCACATGTACCAAGACTCATACCTATAAAACAATGAAATGCGTTCTTTTACTAGAATGAAGAGAAACAATGAAATACAGCTCTAGAGAAGAAGAAATGTTATGCCTCTTTGTTAGAACGGACAAAAAAAATGTACTTAATATAAAACAAAGTTTCTAGGAGATTTATATAAAAATACTCAACGGATTCCTCTTGGATTATGGGCTCAACAATTAAAATAACATCTGGTTTTGCTTTACACAAGTTATACTTAAACTTCACAATCTTTAATCTGCAGACCACAATAAATGCTCTCTACTGGTTTGGTGTAAGAACTTATTAGTGGAGACTCACCATGTGTATCCTGCCAGTTATGCCATACCATCAGGAACCACAATATAGTTGTACCCATGTGTTCACACACACAGCACCAAACCATCCTGGGCTGCACTGGGAAGAAGGGTCGTCTCAGGCAAATAACAAATAATATTAAGAGTTCATGAGGTACCTCTATATTCATCTAGTTTCAGTGTTCTCAGAGTTGGCTTATCATCAGTTTTAGAGAGACCTCCTGCCATATAGTCTTATGTCATTGTCCAGCTCGGTATCACAGGTCTCTCTCCTCTGGGGATCTCTGGCCAACTGAATTTTCATTGGTCAAGGTTTGCCTCCACAAATTTCCTACCCAATAACCAGTATTGACAGCTAATTGTGGTCTTTTAAAAGTAACTGTAACAAGACGGGCCTATTCACAAGGCTTTACAATAGGGACCAGAACAGAACACTCACTAAATGAAGGTTCTGCCTGAATGAATTCCAAAGGGGAATTTCCACAGGTATTGCTTAAGAAAACAAAAACAAGGAGTTGGGGGACTGAAAGGCTGTATGACATCACGCATGCCACACTGTCTCAAAACAAAACCTGAAAAGGTGTACAGTCACTAGGCACTTTGTGACACTGATCCCTTCAACGGTTTCGGTAGCAAATCTTGAGATAAAATGTCATCGATACAACAAGACCAGCGCTGCCTGTCTGAGTCATACCCAACTGTAACCATGCACGGTCTGAGTATATAGGCAATGTACCTTTAATTTAGCTTTAAATATGTTTAAGAATAACTTTTAACTGCTTTGAATATACTTGAACATCCTGAATATCCTCGCTTACATTTGCTATATACGAATACAGTTCTGGTTGTTAGTGTTAATATTTAAAAATTTAAAGCAAAATTTCAGTTTTTACAAAACACGCGATATATCTTACCGCAAGCAACAAGTGTGATTTTACAACAAATCATCTTTAAACACATGTAAATATCTTAATATTTCATACACTTACCCTCTTTCCTTCCTCCTAAGTTTTAAGAAAAAAAAACTTTGGATTATCTTTTGATATTGTAGCTGCTTTATAAAATTAAATATACAAAAGGGCGTTGTGGATGTTCCATTCCCGTTCCGAATAAGTTCCGTAGTCTAGGCAACATATCCAAGATCAGCATGCATCGCAAAATAGAAAGGAACCCAAGCATTGGATATTGGTAAAGTGTATGATTTTGTACTTAAAACTAGATATTTCTTGGCACCGCAGAATCCATAGTATCCCCAGACAATATCACCCCCCCCCCCCCCCCAGCCCTTGATAAGATGCATCTAACCTGTAAGTTTGGTGACTGTACCAACAATTTTTTTGAGTTATTGCCGTAATTTCATTTCAACATTATCGCTGCTGTGACCTTGTAAAAATGTATCAAGGTCATCTATGTTCAAATTTGACCTGGCCGTTGATAAGATGCATCAAACTTGAGGGTTTGGTGACTGTACCTCAAATTCTTACAAAGTTATCCCGTTTAAACATCATTTTAGCAAGAAAACAACATGAGGTGGCGCCACCAGTCTTCTGCAGAAAACAATGCTATCAAAGATCTCAATGTTCGAACAGATGTCAATTTGATTTTTGGACCAATCCATGCATCCCTCAGTGAGATATTAAAGTTAACATCATTTCAGCTTTATCGCCTCTGTGACCTTGAAAAATGCATCAAGGTCATCCATATTTTAACTTGGCCTAGCCCTTGATAAGATGCATCTAAACTCTAGGTTTGGTGACTGTACCACAAATTCTTTTTGAGTTATTGCCCTTATATCATTCCAGCATAATCGCTGCTGTGACCTTGAAAAGATGCATCAAGGTCATCCATGTTCGAACTTGACCTAGCCGTTGATCAGATGCATCAAACCAGTGGGTTTGGTGACTTACCTCAAATTGTTACAAAGTTATTGCGTTAACATCATTTTAACAAGAAAACGATACAAGGTGGTGCCACCTGTCTTCTGCAAAAGACAAAGCTATCCAAGATCTTCGGTCAATTTGATTTTTGGATCATTCCATGTATCTCTTACTGAGATATTAAAGATTTTGTGTGAATTTCACCAAATATGGGAATATTCAAGGTCAAGGCCACTCTCATAGGAAAGGTCACGACCCAAATTTAAAAAAAAATCATCCCATAACTTATATCTTTGTATATGCATAATATAAAGAAATCTGTTCAGTAGTTTTTTACTTATAAAGCTCACAGTACTGTCAAGTGGCAATTTTCGGGGTATTAAAAGACACAAAAATAAGTAAAGAATAATAGGTGGCGCCACCAGTTTCTGGAACAGTACAACCATATCCATGATCTTCGATCAACTTGATTTTGGGATCAATCCATGCAAGATATCTTGAGATATTTAAGAATTTGTGTGATTTTCCCCAAAATTGGACCTATTCAAGGTCAAGGACGCTCTCCTAGTCAAGGTCATGACCTCATTTTAAATAATCGTCGTCCTCTCACCCATATCTATACATATACTAAGTTTGGTAACGATCCGTGAAATATTTTTTGAGTTATCGCGCCAACAAGATTTATATGTGGCGGCGGCAGCGGGACTGTAATGAAAACATAGTATCCCCCCGACTTTGTCTGGGGATACAATAAACCAAATATTGTGAATGCCCCATATGTAAGTCAAATTTTCTAAAGAACTGCTTTTATAATTTTGTACAAAACTTCAATAGTAAATGGTAAATAAGTCAGAAAGATGAAATATATGAGCAGGGACATACACTGTGCAAAATTTATTGTAGGTGGCGCCACCAATCTTGTATACGACAAAGCTATCCAATATGTGTAAATATGCGCAATTACAGGCTGATATATCAAATTCCTCAAGAGAAATAAGCAGGCACATACACTGTGCAAAAGTCATTGTTGGACGCGCCACCAGCCTTGTGAACGAGAAAGCCATCAAAATACATGGACAGGTCAAGATAACAGGCCAATATATCAAACTTTTCTTGAGTTATGTGCACTGGGATGACAAGGATTATGTGAGGAAGGCAGTTACCCCGAGTGAACTGGAACGAATTGCTAGCTCCAGCTTCTGCACTGAGTGAACTCTTGACCTGCACCTGGCTGCAATGAGTGAACTCTAGGTCTGTACCTGGCTGCACTGAATGAACTCTTGACCTGTTGCATAATCTGACACAGTCGACAGTCTGCTAAAGCTGTAAATAGATCCAGACTGACCTTTGGCCTGTGGCCAAATCTGAAATATTGGCTGTCAGCCAAGCTATGTATAGATACAGACACAGTCTTGGTCTGTTGGTAAATCTGTTTACACATACTGAAAGACTTTGGCTACAATACATTTTTCAAGCTGACATATCCATAAGATTGTTTTATCAAAATGTTAAGAATAATATAGGATGTAGTCCTTTCATTGTTAAAGGTCCAATAATTCTGCCCAACAATCATTTAAGTAAACTTGAACAAAGGCCTCCTAAGAATCATTTTTGTGCAATGTCACAGAAGTTGAAACATCAATTTTGCAGAAGAAGACTAGTGCTGTCATCAGTTTGAAATTAGCTTACTGATGGCCATAAGACTAATTTCAAGCAGGTTTCTAGGACTCTAACAAAATAAATAACCAAATATATATTCTTATACAATTGAAAGAACCCTACCCTAAGATAATTCTTGTGAAAAATTAAATGATTCAGCTCGAGAGTTTCATCATAAACCATTTTAAAACTGAAAGAGGCTTAAATTGAGTTTTTTTTGTTTGTAAAAAAACAGGTTGGTGTAGGTGCTGCCATCAATTTCAAATATGAGTCATGTGACATACATTTGCACAAAACTGTTGTTTCTGAGTGTTATATTAGTATGTTTACTTGGCCAAATGACTAAGTTCAAATTCCTGTAACTCGGCTAAAATTCATCAAACCCAAACAATTTGAATGAACTTGAGAGAGCTTATCTCTGGGATCATTTCTGTGAAATATTGAACCATTTGGCTGAATGATTTCGGAGAATATGATTTTCAAATTTTTTTTCACTTTTTTTCTCCGTGAAATGTAAGTTAATGCAGGTGGCACCACAAAAAGCTCAATCCCAAAACATTTGACATGTGACTGGTTTTGCATAAAGTTTGAGGATGCTAGCTCTTGTTGTTCCTGAAAAATAATTGGTTAATGTACTGACCGATGATCAACTTACAAAAAAAAGGTAATGCAGGTGGCACAACCAATACCTCATTTTCAAATATGACTCACTTGACCAAAATATGCATAAAATTTGGTGATGACAGCTCCAGGCGGTTCTGAGATTGTAATTTATTATGTTTTTTTGGCCAAATGACTAAGATCAGCAACCTTTAACTCGGCCAGAAATCACTGAACTGGAAACATCTGAACAAACTTGACAGATTGTTTCTGGGATTATTTCTGTGAAGTATTGAACAATTTGGCAGGACTATTTCATAGTAGAAAATTAATTTTTTTAGCTTTTTCCCAATAAAATCTGTAAGTGGTTGCAGATAGCCAAAAACTTAAGTTCCATCCGATAGTTTTTTGACTGATTTTTTGCATAAAATTTGGTGATGCTAGCTTCTGCCAGTTTTTATATAGTATGGGTTAACGTACAGACAACGATGACAGATGACTGACGACGCCACACCATCGCATAAGCTTACAGGTTCGCTAACAAACCGCGTGTTGTCCTTACTTGGGAACTGTCATGCAAGCTAATTTGCACAACAGGTAGCCGTCATGCAAGTGGATTTGAATGTACTATCAGAACAAAGGAAATACATGTCGCATTGGGACAATGCCCTTAGCAGTTAAGAACTGCCTGCCATCACAGTGGTTCAGTAGGCCCTTTGCTGCGTGACGTGAACCTTGACCCGCCATCACAGTGGTTCAATATTGCTGTGAGACATGAACCTTGTACTGCTGTCAAAGTGGTTCAATATTGCTGTGAGATGTGAACCTTGACCTGCCATCACAGTGGTTCAATATTGCTGTGAGACATGAACCTTGATCCATGATCACAGTGGTTCAGTATTGCTGTGAGAGGTGAAATTTGTACTGCAGTCACAGTGGTTCAGTATTGCTGTGAGACCCGAAACTTGTACCGCAATAACACCAGGAAGCTTGAGCAGTTCTAGCAGAAGAAAGCCTGTGTTCTCATGTAAAATGTATGGGAGGCGGTCAGTTCTCATATGAGGAATCCAGAAGGAATCAGTAGTTTTTTAAAGTTTAAAAGACATACATCCTCTTATGAGTATTCCATATGATCATGCCTTTATAACTACACCAACTTATTTCTCACATCATTCATGTCCAGATACTGATCACATCATTATATCGACATCCACATCACAAAACAACTCCCCTTTCAAGACAATAATCAAGTCATTGTAACTATAAGCCCACAACCATTCATGTAAAGGAACAAATCTTGTCATTACAACTACATACATGTAGTCATGTGTCAAGGCTCACACAGGCTCTTAAAGAAATTAATGATTTTATGGGAGCATTTAAGACAAAAATATATTAGTTTATAGGAACTTCCGGCTGGAAATATATGTAAAAAGGAAAAACATGGTAGCACAACCATGTTTTCCTTGGTAACTAACCACTACCATCAGTTTTCCAAGCAGTATCTAAAAGTCTGTTTAAATGGTTTTGACAGCAATACTGGTATTAACAGTTACATTAGAAACATGATCATGCAGTAAAAACAAGGAACCCATGGGTCACGGCGCTCAGCTGATCGTGATTTGACTATAAATGTTTCTCCACTGTGATACTATATCGAGTCAATAAAGCTTATGAATATCATCTTCATGTTGGGCTATTATAAAGGAATGTAATGTAATATGTGAGTAAATGATAAATGAAATTACCTGACTGATGGATTAATAGAGTCAAATAAAGTGGTTTATTTTTTATTTATTTAGGAGGGGTTGAAAATTGTGATATATTTGAGCAAATATGAATGCAATGACAGCAGTAATAAGCAATAGTAGAATGATGATAAGGCTATTTGTTGAAGGATCCAAAGTGTATGGTAGTCTGCAAGCGTTCAATTTGACAGATATGATGTTATGATTAACTATGCTGATGAAGTGATTTATGAATATGTGACTGTATGACACAATATCTCTTTAGTCTTGACAAGGTACATTATTGTGATGCCCACTATGTCTACATATTACACAATATTGACATAATTTCTGGCATGTACATAGGTACCTATGGACGAATAGTTATACAAAATATTAAAGTATGAATATATCTGATTCATCTTGTTCTTGCTTACTGAGGCTGACTTTGGGATGGGGTTCGGAGAAGGGAAAAGTGAGGGCAGCATGAAGGTGGATGTAGAAATATTCTATTGTAATGTTTTTCATTTATATAAGAATATGAAAAGCTAAGAGGCAAGGGGCCCTCCTACTTGGTTATAGTAAAGTTCTAAATATATGATTGCAAACTAATACTCTGACAAGACTGTCATGAAGAAAAGCAGTAAATGTTTTGAGATACTGTGTTGCATACGGAAATTTACAGATGGACAGGTAAGTGGACAGAATGGACTAATACCTTTATTTCACTTTCAAGAGAATAATGCATTTAAGTTTATATATAATCCTATTTTTTTAAGCAGATCCACTTTTTCCATTAAGAAGTTTTTATCTGAATCATTTTTTTATTTACAGGTTTCTAAATTTTTAATTAAAAAACCTGAAAATATAAGTTAAAATATTAGAATTGTTGCAAAAGTTGCAATCATTATATATACAGAGTAAAAAACATTGGGTCATATTATGCATACACATATATTTTATTATTTTTAAATCATAAATGTTTAAACTGATTTTAAAAGAAAATAATGCCACAACATGGCATCTACAAGAGTATTCCTTGAATCACTATTAAAAAGTGTTGCATATTGGAGTTTTCAGGACATGCTTAATTTTATTCACCAAAATAAAATAAAAGTAAATTTGATAAAATAAAACATCTTTTCAAATAAAGTATACACACTGTTGGTTAGATGAGGGACAAACAATATCATTGTGCTAATTACTATCCCAGTTTTAATTAATTACTGGAATTAATAGTCAATTTCACACCTGGTGAAGTTTTTACTCTTCTGAAGTAAGGAATTACTTGTCTCATGAACATCCACACTTTCACAGCAATACACCACTTTGTGGACACAATTAAATGTACATTTTAATCATTGTAACCCTGGTGGTTCAATACAAAATCTAAAATGTAGCATGTCCCAGAATAAAATAAAATACAGAAAAATTATAACATTCATCTAGTTTATGCACCAGCTGGGGGGGGGGGATGAGTGCAGGGCGAGGGGAAGCCTGCTAGTAGTGGCCAAGCTGGGCCAAGGTAAGCTGCCTGGGGTGGGTTACATAATGCAAGTGAAGGCTGTACTACTAGGTGGGCTAGATGTAAACAACACTTGACATGGTGTATGAAAACATGAATAAAAGCTATTCATTCCAATCAATTTCTTTTGAAAGTTCAGATTTTAAAAGATTAAATCCTTATGCATATATGCTGGGAAAATTAAATCAACAGTGCCAAAGTTGGACAAAATTTAAGGTACTGATTTTTTATTTATGCTAATAACTTGAAAATTTGCAAAATTCAGATCTAATTTTGGGTAAACAATTGAATCTTGATTAAATAAAGTAATATTCCTGAAAAAAGGTCTCTAGGTTCAGCAATTCTCATGTGAGTAAATATATTTCCTGATTTTTAAAAAAATTGCATTATGTTTTGGCCCATAACTTCAAAATAATACCCAATACTGACCTATTTTTTTGGTATGTTCATAGAAAATGTATAAAAGAATGTGAATACTAAATACAATCAAAAACAGATCAGTGGTTTTGATATTAGGCAGCCTTGAAGTGTAACAATGGCTTTTTTTTATGGAAAAACAGAGTTTTTTTCCTTAATATCTCGAAGGAACAAAGTCCTAATGACCCAATTTTCGGTATGGTAGGAGATTTTGGGGACATCTAAAATTATGTCAACAGCCTGGGGAGCATAGAGATATGCACTGAATGACCTACAGTCATCAAAGTGGACTGCTTGACAATGTAAGGGGAATACAACAAGAGCCTCCAAAAAAATTCAATAACTAGCCTAATTTTGCAGCTTTTATTTTCAAATTTCAGATTTTAACAGATTAAATCCTTATGTATACATGGTGTGAAAATTAAATCCACAGTACTTACAGGAAAAAAACGTGCCATGGCCAAATTTGGGCAAAATTTAAGGTACCAATTTTATTTTTTTGCCAATATTTAAAAAAAATTAACAAATTTTGATCTAATTTTTGGTATACATTTAAATTTTGATTAATTAAAGTTGTATTACTGGAAAAAAGTCCCTACCTTTAACACTTTTGGTCTTAAGTGACCAAATATCTTCCTGATTTTTTTACAAAGTCAATTATGTTTGGGCCCATAACTTTTTTAAATTATATAATACTGACTTAATATCTGGCATGTACATAGGAACTATATAGAGGAATATTTATGGTAAATATGAAGAAAACCAGATGAGTGGTTTTGATATTAGGCAGTCCTGAAGTGTGAAAATAGATTTCTAATAAAAAATTGAGGTTTTTCCTTAATATCTCAAAGGAACGAAGTCCTATTGACCCAATTTTTGGCATGGTAGGAGATTAAGGGGACTAACTATATGCCGAAATTCAGATTCGTAGGTCCAACGGTGTCGAAACGTGCCAGTCTTACGGACGGACATCCAGACGGACAGACAGACAGACGGACGGTCAGACGGACAGACAGACGGATGGACGACGGACAATGGACCATGACTATAGCTCAGATGACTTATAGTCAGCTGAGCTAAAAAATCAAGGAAAACACTGGAGATTGTTCTAAATGCTACAAAATATAGGAACTTATATGAGACAATTTTATCATTGGAATATATGAAAATATAAGAATTATAGGAAGCCATGATGTCAAGATAATGAGAATGGCATTAAAACTACATCAACCATCATAAAATCATTCATTCCATTACATGTATAACTATCTCATCATAACATCATGTGTTGTCAGAACATAACTGACACCCTAACAACATCACTCATGCCGTAACACCATTCCTTCAACAGTGATAACCATGACAGTATTTACAAAATATTTATTATGACCTGTTGTAGGAGGTAATACAGACTTTTCTAAACCATTATGACACATTGCCTGATGCTAATGCTAGACACTTACAAAAGCCCCTTCACTGATATTATGAATACAGGCCCCTGTCACAGCTTTATTCTGGAAACTGTTTTCTTGCTAATACAGTACATGAACAACTCTACAAATATACAGACACATGTCAAATGAGGTACGGATAGATCAACCACATGGTCATGTTGAATGTGACTGCATGTACATGTAACTATATTGAAAAGGTATATGAGACATGTTTGCTTAATGAAAATAGAGATCTATATACTTACATAAATGTATCACCACCAGTACCGTTATTAGTGTACATACAGGGTAGCCTTGGAGCCCCAAAGAAATTAAACAATATTTACTTCAAGACTGAAAAAGGATGAACACACAACTATTACATGAGACAGCACGACTCTAGTTTGAAGGAAAAAGCACATATGGTATAAATTATAATCAGCAATTTTAACGACCCAACTATGTAATGGTTATAATCAGCAATGATTAAGTACTTCCTAAGGTCAGTTTGAATGCATGTGCAAGCAGCAAAAAAATGACGATTTATATTTGCTAGTAAAAATTCAATAGAACTTATACCTGAGAAGCAAAACAATTCCATATTGCTGAGATAAAATACAACTGAGATATACTCCCTCTTATATTGTGATAACTTGCACTTGCACAGATGGACAATTACTTTAGGTTTGGAAGTTCATTCATTTTCTGAGAAAATGTAGTTTTTATCAAACTTCCAAACTTTGTATATTTTGATAGACTGCACACTTATTTGCCACTTTTAAATACATCTTAATTTAAAAAACAAAACATAATTATTATTAATTTCATTTAGGATATTCTATTCACACACATGAGTATTTTTGTGACAACTTATTTGTGGAGTTTGCATTTCAGTTTAGGACACTCATCCAAAGTAGGGATAAGCTTGTACTCCCATCAGACTATAATAAGAAATACTGTAGAAATGAAATTTCAATTTTATTAAGCCTTTGGATCCTATATCCAACCAGGCTAAAAAAGAATCCCTGATATACCGAGTATGTAAAATGTAAGTATACCCTGTGGTTTTCTTCTGTTTGTGCATTCTCTCTGTTGTGCTCCCCTGCACTCTCATGGGATCTGTCACCCTATTTTTTCAATATGAAATTCATTCTGTAAAATCTCTAAGTAAATGTAAAATTTATATTCATGATTGTGCTTCATATAATATCTAGAACTGTATTTATTCTTTAATACTTTTTTGAAAGGACCTATAAGGGTAATACATAACAAGATACAGGTGGACTCTGTACATAATTTGACCTCCAACTCCAGGTACAAAGATATAAGGTGTCTTAACAATAAGAATTAATAATAACAATCTGTGAAGGTCAACAAGTGTAGTATGGTTTTACAATATTTGTGAATATTCAGAGACAACTCAAATATTTTAAGTTACATAATCTCCCATTTTTAACAAACAAGTGCATAACTGAGACAAATTATTTCTTCATTGTATCTTTTCTAAAATCAAGAAGACCATACAAATACCCTTTTTAACAATGCTCTGCATTTACTTACACACATGGTTAAACTTAAGCTTCATATTATTCTGAATATATTTCATACATCTTTTTTATTATTAACAGATAAGTATTACAAGTAGTAGTAGTTTCAACACAGATTACTTATCAAATATTTGGCATTTTACCAGCTGGTCTCATACTCCTATTTTTGTAGCCATAAGGGTCACATATTGCGGTAATAAACTCCTGCCAAAATATAACTACTGCAACACTTACAGGCAGTTCTTTCAATACTGCACAGAAATAATATGTAAAGCATGGCAATTTTCACATAATGACAGTAATTTCACATAAAAGTAATCTACATAAGCTGCTTTAAAGAAGTGGCTTATTAAAAAAAGATGTTATTCTTTGTAACTAACAAATTAACACACACACAAACATATGAAACCAGATCCAGTGCTCTCCATATTCTTCAGGTCACATGACCATTTACTGCGAGGCTTTCTCCCTCCTTGGTTTCAGGAAGTGGAAGAGGGAAGAAGCATCAATGTTACCCTTGTGGTCCAAAGCCTCGGCAAACATTTTCACAATCTGCAATAGCAATTTGTTGATATATTTTAACAAAAGGCCCATGGGCCATGACCCTCAGATGAATTAAGGGAACCTTTACAATGGGTAATATGACTTGCAGAGAGCTCAAAATCATGCATTTTGCCAATAGACCTTGGATATAGGTTACAGGATAAGGGTCTAAAACACTCCAGTACTGCCAACCAGACCACACTCCCAACAGACCAGTAGTGTTTTGGACCCTATTGGGTTACAGTGACCTTCATCTACATCCAGCTGCTGCCATTTTAGCCCATCTGACTTACAGAGTGTTAAAATCCTGTTCTTTCAAACAGCTTACAGAATATAGGCCACAGTGACATTATTTCAGGTTTCCAAGAAATTTTTACAGGAACCTCCCTAGATCTTAATCAAATTAGAAGTTTCTAGGTCAAACTGTAACAAATTATGCAAATCTGTGCTCAAATCATGTTCTTTCACATATCTTTCAAAATAGAAGTAACTATAACTTAATTTTAGGTTTCCAAGGAGATTTTCCTAAGACCTCCCTGGATGTACAGTTAGAATATCCTAAGTCCAAAGGTTATGATTTGTGCCTTGTTAATGGATGACCGCTTCTTTGAAGGTCTCAAAAAAAGAGAAAAAATGTGTAAAAATTGGAAAAAATACAGTTGGTGCTACCAGTCTGCAGGAACAGATGAAACACTAAATGATCAATATGCATGCAAAGAATCATGGCGATAAATGAACTAGTTATTCAGAAACTGGAGTTTTAGTATCAAATTTTTAATTATTCTTGGAGGTACTTTGAAGCCCCATAGTTTGGGGGCTAAGGGTAACCCCTAATTTCAGGTTTCCTAGGAGAATTTTTATGTACCTCCCTGGATTTCCAGATAGAAGATTCTAGGTCTGACAGTTACGATTTGTGCCCTGTTAACCAATGGTCGCTTCTTTAAATGTCTCAAAAGAGATAAAAACAAGTGACCCCTGGGTCATGACGCTCAGCTGATTGGGAAGAGATTTGCAAAAGGAAATTTTATCATCTGAATGGAAGTATATACCCATTCAACTGAAGCATCAAACAGATTAACCAACAGGCTAGGATTGTGTCTGTATTAATATATCTAAAAAATAGAGAAACAAGTGACCCATGGGTCATGACGCTCAGCTGACTGGGAAGAGATTCGCTAAAGGAAATTTTATCATCAGAATGGTAGTATATACCCATTCAACTGAAGCATCAAACAGATTAACCAACAGGCCAAGATTTAGTCTGTATTTATATATCTCAAAAATAGAGAAAAAATGTGTAAACTTTAAAAACTAGAATACGGGTAGCTGACAAGTGACTACGTGTATCCGCCAAAATCAGAGTGGAACGGTTGAAGTGAGGCATGGATTGAGTGGCAAGGGAAATAGAGTGAGGTATGTTGCATATTAGCATGGATGTCTGCAGCCTAAATGTATATGTAGGTTGTGCCACCTACCACAAATGCATACCACACTACATGCATACGAGTGATTTTAGCCGATGGCAGACAAACAGACAGACGCTATCCAGGATGTATAAAACTGCAAAATTTTAGGCAGATATGTCAAACCACTGCCGAGATAAGAGTGACATTATCCCACGCAGAAAAGAGACAGATGCTGTGTAAAAATGGTTGCAGGTGGCGCCACCAGTTTTGCGTATGATAAAGAGCTATGTGAGATCTATACACATGCAAAATTTTGGCTCAATCCGTCAAACGGTTCCTGAGATATGAGCTTGGATGTGATCAGCGTGAACGTGAATGTAAGTGGCGCCATCTGTCATAAAATCAAGAAAGCTATCCTGGATGTATATGCATGCCAAATTTCAGGTGAATTAGTCAATTCACTGCAGAGATATGAGTGATTTTAACTCAAGGCAGATAAACAGATGGACACTGTGCAAACATGGTTACAGATGGCGCCACCATTTTTGTGTATGTTATAGAGCAATCCAAGGGCTACATTTGTATAAATTTTATTTCCTGATTGGTCAATGGGTTCCCGAGATATGAGGGTTTATGTGTGGAAACAGACGCACAAATGGACGCTAGATAGAGGGGAAAGGTCAGAGGTCAACACAAATTGGTTAGGCACTAGTTTACATGTGACTCGATAATTGGTTAAAATTTTTGGAAAAATTGGTCCATTTTTCTCAGAAGAGCTCTCTGGAAACAAACGTGGCGGCGGCAGAGGAACCTGGTCAAAAACATAGTATCTGCAAAACTTCGTTTTGGAGGATACAAAAATACAGGTGGCTCCACCAGTATGCAGAAACTAATAAAACACTTCATGGTCAATATCCATTCAAAGAATCATGATGATCTCCGTATTAGTTGTTCAGATACTTCAGCTTTTGTATCAAATTGTCCATTATTCTGAGGGATACTTCAGAGTCCTATAGCTTGAAGGATATGGGTAACAGAGACCTAATTTCAAGTTTCCACAGGCACTCTTCATGGGCCTCCTTGCATGACAAGAATGAAGTTTCTGGGTCCAGTTGTTGCAATTTGTACCCTGTTGACAGATAACCACATCTTTAAAGGTCTCGAAAAAAAGAGAAAAACAATTCCTAAAAATTTGAAAAAAATAGAGGTGGCCCATCCAGTCTGCAGAAACTGATGGAACAGCTCATGATCAATATGTATGCCAAAAATCATGACCATCAGTGTTGTAGTTATTCAGATACTGCACTTTTTGTATCAAATTTTCCATTATTCTGGGGGGTATTTTGGAGCCATACAGCCTTAAGAATATGGGTAACAGAGACCTAATTTCTGGTTTCCATGGAGACTTTTCATAGGTCTCTAAGTGTATCGAGAATGAAGATTCTAGGTCCAGTCGTTATGATTTGTGCCATGCTAACAGATGACAGCATCCTTAAAGGTCTCAAAAATAGAGGAAGAAATCGTAAAAAATCAAACAATACAGGCGGCGCCACCAGTCTGCAGGAACTGATGGAACATCTCATGATCAATATGTATGCCAAAAATCATGACCATCAGTGATGTAGTTATTGAGATATTGAAGTTTTTGTATGCAATTTTTGACTACTCTGGGGGGGGGGGGTTACTTAAGGGCCCCATAGCTCGAAGGATATGGTTAACAGAGACCTAATTTCTGGTTTCAAAGGATATTTTTCATGGACCTCTCAGTGTGTCAAGAATTAAGATTCTAGGTCCAGTCTTTACAATTTGTGCTTGTTAACAGATGTTCACATTTTGAAAGGTCTCAAAAATAGAGAAAAAAATTCGTAAAAAATTGAACGATATAGGTGGCGCCACCAGTCTGCAGGAAGTGACGGAACACCTCTTGATCAATATGTATGCCGAAAATCATGACCATCTGTATTGTAGTAATTGAGATGTTGCAGTTTTTTTAAATCAAATTTTCCATTATTCTGGGGGGTAATTGGGAGCCCCACAGCTCAAATGATATGGGTAACGGAGACCTTATTTCAGGTTTCCATGGAGACTTTTCATAGGTCTCTCACTGTGTCAAGAATGAAGATTCTAGGTCCAGTCTTAACGATTTGTGCCCTGTTAACAGTTGTTCACATTTTTCAAGGTCTCAAAAATAGAGAAAACAATTCGTAAAGAATCGAAAAATACAGGTGGCGCCACCAGTATGCAGAAACTGATGAAACATCTCATGATCAATATGTATGCCAAAAATCATGACCATCAGTGATGTAGTTAATGAGATATTGAAGTTTTTGTATGAAATTTTTCACTATTCTGGGGGGTACTTTGGGCCCCATAGCTCAAAGGATTTGGGTAACAGAGACCTAATTTCTGGTTTCCATGGAGACTTTTCATAGGTCTCTCACTGTGTCAAGAATGAAGATTCTAGGTCCAGTTGTTACAATTTGTACCCTGTTAACAGTTGTTCACATTTTTAAAGGTCTCAAAAATAGAGAAAAAAATTCGTAAAAAATCTAAAAATACAGGTGGCGCCACCAATCTGCAGGAACTGATGAAACATCTCATGATAAATATGTATGCCAAAAATCATGACCATCAGTGATGTAGTTAATGAGATATTAAAGTTTTTGTTGAAAATTTTGACTATTCTGGGGTGTACTTTGGGGCCCAATAGCTCGAAGGATATGGGTAACAGAGACCTAATTTCTTGTTTCCAAGGAGATTTTTCATTGACCTCTCAGAATGTAAAGTTACAAGATTCTAAGTCAAGCGGTTACGATTTGTGCCAGGTTAACAGACAGACGGACAGACGGACAGACAGACAGACGGACGACGGACAAAGAGTGATCGCTATAGCTCAGCATGACTGAAAGTCAGCTGAGCTAAAAAATTAAAAAAAAAAATTCAGGTGGCTCCACCAGTCTGCAGAAACTAATAAAAACACTTAATGGTCAATATTCATGCAAAGAAGCATGGTGGTCTCTGGATTAGTTGTTCAGATACTTCAGCTTTTGTATAAAATTTTCCATTATTCTGAGGGATACTTTGGAGTTCTATAGCTTGGCGGGTATGGGTAACCCAGACCTAATTTCAGGTTTCCACAGACACTTTTCATGGGCCTCCTTGCATGACAAGGATGAAGATTCTAGGTCCAGTTGTTACAATTTGTACCCTGTTGACAGATAACCACATCTTTAAAGGTCTCAAAAATAGAGAAAAAAATTTGTAAAAATTTGAAAAAAAAATAGAGGTGGCACACCCAGTCTGCTGAAACTGATGGAACACGTCATGATCAATATGTATGCCAAAAATCATGAACATCAGTGATGTAGTTAATGAGATATTGAAGTTTTTGTATGAAATTTTTCACTATTCTGGGGGGTACTTTGGGGCCCCATAGCTCAAAGGATATGGGTAACAGAGACCTAATTTCAGGTTTCCACAGACACTTTTCATGGGCCTCCTTGCATGACAAGGATGAAGATTCTAGGTCCAGTTGTTACAATTTGTACCCTATTGACAGATAACCACATCTTTAAAGGTCTCAAAAATAGAAAAAAATATTTGTAAAAATTTAAGAAAAATAGAGATGGTGCACCCAGTCTGCTGAAACTGATGGAACATGTCATGATCAATATGTATGCCAAAAATCATGAGCATCAGTGTTGCAGTTATTGAGATACTGGAGTTTTTGTATCAAATTTTTCATTATTCTGGGGGTATTTTGGAGCCATACAACTTAAAGGATATGGGTAACAGAGACCTAATTTCAGGTTTCCATGGAGATTTTTCATGGGTCTCCCTGTGTGTAAAGAATGAAAGATTCTAGGTCCAGTTGTTATGATTTGTGCCTTGTTAACAGATGTTCATATCTTTAAAGGTCTCAAAAATAAAGAAAAAAATTCGTAAAAAATCGAAAAATATAGGTGGCGCCACCAGTCTGCAGAAACTGATGAAACATCTCATGATCAATATGTAAGCCATAAATCATGACCATCAGTGATGTAGTTAATGAGATATTGAAGTTTTTGTATGAAATTTTTCACTATTCTGCGGGGTACTTTGAGGCCCCATAGCTCGAAGGATATAGGTAACAGAGACCTAATTTCTGGTTTCCATGGAGACTTTTCATAGGCCTCTCAGAATGTCAAGAATGAAGATTCTAGGTCCAGTCTTTACGATTTGTGCCCTGTTAACAGATGTCCACATTTTTAAAGGTCTCAAAAATAGAGAAAAAAATTCGTAAAAAATTGAAAAAAACAGAGTTGGTGCACCCAGGCTCTGCATTTAGTTGTTCAGATACTTCATCTTTTGTATCAAATTTTCCATTATTCTGAGCTGTACTTTGGAGTGCCCATAGCTCAAAGGATATGGGTAACAGAGACCTAATTCCAGGTTTCCACAGACACTTTTCATGGGTCTCCCTGTGTGTCAAGCATGAAGATTCTAGGTCCAGTTGTTACAATTTGTACCCTGTTAACAGATGTTCACATTTTTAAAGGTCTCAAAAATAGAAAAAAAAAATTGTAAAAAATTGAAAAATACAGGTGGCGCCACCAGTCTGCAGAAACTGATGAAACATCTCATGATCAATATGTATGCCAAAAATCATGACCATCAGTGATGTAGTTAATCAGATATTGAAGTTTTTTTATTAAATTTTTTACTATTCTGGGGGGTGCTTTGGGGCCCCATAGCTCAAAAGATATGGGTAACAGAGACCTAATTTCTGGTTTCCATGGAGACTTTTCATAGGTCTCTCAGAATTTCAAGAATGTTCACATTTTTAAAGGCCTAAAAAATAGAGAACACAGTTCATAAAAAAATCGAAAAAATACAGGTGGCGCCACCAGTCTGCAGAAACTGATGAAACATCTCATAATCAATATGTATGCCAAAAATCATGACCATCAGTGATGTAGTTGATGAGATATTGAAGTTTTTGTATGAAATTTTTCACTATTCTGGGGGGTACTTTGGGGCCCCATAGCTCAAAGGATATGGGTAACAGAGACCTAATTTCAGGTTTCCACAGACACTTTTCATGGGCCTCCTTGCATGACAAGGATGAAGATTCTAGGTCCAGTTGTTACAATTTGTACCCTGTTAACAGATGTTCACATTTTTAAAGGTCTCAAAAATAGAGAAAACAGTTCGTAAAAATTGAAAAATACAGGTGGCGCCACCAGTCTGCAGAAACTGATGAAACATCTCATGATCAATATGTATGCCAAAAATCATGACCATCAGTGATGTAGTTAATGAGATATTGAAGTTTTTGTATGAAATACTACTCTGGGGGGTACTTTGGGGCCCCATAGCTCAAAGGATATGGGTAACAGAGACCTAATTTCTGGTTTCCAAGGAATTTTTCATGAACCTCTCAGAATGTCAAGTTACAAGATTCTAGGTCCAGCGGTTACGATTTGTGCCTGGTTAACGGACAGACAGACGGACGGACAGAGAGACGGACGACGGACAAAGAGTGATCGCTAAAGCTCAGCATGACTGAAAGTCAGCTGAGCTAAAAAAATGCATATAAATTGGGAAAAATACAGGTGGCACCACCCATCTTCAGGAACTGATGAAACACTCCATGATCAATATGCATACAAAGAATAATGGTGATCAATGCATTAGTTATTCAGATACTGCAACTTTTCATGGACCTCCCTGGATTTCAAGAAAGAAGATATTAGGTCCAAAAGTTATGATTTGTGACCTTTTAACAGACGACTGGACAGCCGGATGATGGACAAAGAGTTGTTATTCAGCCAGCTGAGCTAAAAACTACTGTGAGTTAATAAAAATCTATCTGACAACACACAAACTGAGCTCATTTTATCAGATAGACCATGGAGTGTTCATTCATATGCTTCCTTTTGTGGGAAAATTCATTGATGTATATATTGTTGTATAACAATGTAAACCCCTGCAAGAGAGTAGCTCTGCTTGATTACCTCCATGAAACCATGTTGGTTTTTTTTTATACCTAATGTATATGTATTCTACATCATGAAAGCATGGTTAGCTGTGATTTTTCTAATATAATGGAGCAATGGTAATTTCATTTTTTCATCTATGTTCTTCATGTTATTGCAGTTTTGCTGTTAACAATACATGAAAAGGAACACACCAGCTTAGGCAGCAGATTAAATGCACATCAGCACTAAACTTTTATTAGAAATGTTACACTGGTCAATTTATATATCAAGGTATTACATTATGATTCATATGGACTGGGCATTATTCACCTTAGAAACATATGGGTATAAACTCACCTCAAAGTTGGTCATGAGAGGAGTGCCGGAGTCCACGGACCAGCGACGGATTAAGTAGTTATCATGGGTGTACTTGGTGTTATTGTTTGGTAGGTTAATCACCAGGTCAAAGGTCTTGTCCATTATCAACCTGTAAACAAAACGAAAATACACATAACACCCAGGTCAGTACACAAGCAAAACATACAAGGAGCCTCAACCCTTGTTTGAAAGAACTCACATTTTGTTTCTTATATTTTTATGATATGCACTTAAGTCCTCTATGCTCTTACCTTATAACCACAACTGGAGTTACTGATAATTTAGAAAGTTATCTCGATCTTAAATAGCAGATTCCAAAGATATTCATGTATAGAAATTCACAGATTCAGCATAAATTTATAATGATAAACAAAAAGGTTAGCATGAACAAGTGCCACAACAAAACAGTCAACCTTGCTGTTATATTAAATTCTGTTACAGAAGGTATTTGACTGGTTCATAACATGCCGTGTCTCTCCTGTCTTTTCTGATTAAAACTGATATGGTCCTTGGATTTCAACACTAAAAACATGGCTACACACACTGTCATAATATTTCATTTTTGTTATTTTAGTCATGGACTTACTTGATTGCATTTGGTGCCTCCACCTTGTTCTCAGCCACTGACCATCCCACAACCTCAGCCGGGATGTTGTGCTTGTTCAGATATTCTGCCGTGGCTACAGTAGCAGACAGCTGTAACAATATCAAACACAGATTATAAAATGGTAAGTTTAAAAATGCCAAAGTCTATTCAGTAATTTTGATTGTTTATTAAAAACATGATGAACCTTTTAGGGTTACAGGGGTTTATGTTTCTGAAATTCTTTTGAAAGTCTCACATTCTGAAAATGTCAACAGTGTCCCCTGATTGACCTTGACCTCTTTTACTCCGGTCAGAGCTGGCATGATGTAGTCTGTCTGTTACAACTGAGGAAAATTTTCATTCACACCTGTGTGTGTATACCATGTATACTAAGCAGAAATTATAGACGGAACTGGAATTTAAATCCCAGTTAGGTGTTATGAACATTTTAACCTATTTATACGGTGTAATTATTTAAACAGATTAGTATCCCTCTGCAACTATGATAATGTAACCATACCTTAAAGCCAAGATCATGCAATTTTTTGGCTGTGGGCAGGAACTTAGGCTGGAAACTCTGCTGGATACCGATCAGGATGTTGCCACCTGGTTTTGGCATCTTGAAGCCAGTGGACATCAGGGACTTCAAGAAAGCTGTGTAGATGTCCGGGCCAAAGCAGGCAACCTGACAAGACAGAAAAATACATGATCGACTGCTAGTGCATGTGCGTCACCTGATTGGTCTGCATTATACTAAAATGCCTGAAGATGTACATATCCTCGCCAAAACAAGATATTTTCATGAACAAGAAATGAAAGGTAAACGTCATCTGGAATTTCATCCTTGGTCAACTTTTAAGGGAAGTATTGACAATTCCACGTGAGAATCAACTCACAGGAGATCCTATAAGCCTATGCATAAAACCATTACTGGAAGGAAAAAAAGGTTCCTGTAAAATACATGTAATATTTATCTAAATCTACAAACATCAACACAATCCATTTGTATTACAAATTATAGGGAATGTACAGGCACTGAGGTTAGAAAAAACTCAACATATTGTTTCTCTTTATTGAGAGACTGATCATTCTGTTGTTGTGGTTTTATAAGTGATTTGATACTGACCTCACCAGTAGATGACATCTCACACCTGAGCAGTGGATCAGCTTCCCTCAGCCTGGGCCAGGAGAACATCGGGGCCTGTAAAACACATGAGAGTCACCATTCAGCAGCCTTCACTACTGACAGCTTGGTCTTCAAAGTCCAGGCTGAGATTAGTTTCTTGGTCATATGATCAAAATAATAATAATTCAGAAACATTATTTATATCTGCAGCTACTACTGGAAGTACACAACAGGTGTAGCTTCAACTCATATACTAGCTGATAAGGTAATAGGATAGAGAGATATTTATTTCAAAATATTATCTTTATTCTTCTCATACAAATATATATTCTTAAATAAGTTGCTGCAAGCATCTGTTTGTCTGTAAGTTGTAAGTTTGACCTTAATGCTGATTAATTTCTATTTAATACCACAGGTTTCTGACCTTGATGCCAACGTAATCTGTAGGGTTGTGTGGGTTTTCCAGCGTGGGCAGATCTTTCTGTAAAATGGGCTCGTCTAACATGACTCTTGTTGCCAGGGCAATGAGATCAGTTCCAATTGTCTTTGAGACAAATGGGCAGGAGCGAGATGCTCTAAGGTTCAGCTCAATCACCTGCAAAGAACGACCAAAACACATTTTATAAATAGTGCATACTTCTTATTTTCTGGCGTGGTCAGTTTTTAACTTGAAGAGATAACAGCCCATTAAAATGTGATTTCATAAGCATTCCACTGAATTCTTTCACTAAGCATTTTCCAAAAGTGAATATCTCACAGAACTCTCAAAATCAGCTGACCACCTTTGGTAATCCCATGGTAAAACAAACATACAAACACAGAATTAAAAGGGTTACCAATATCACTGTTAGATGATGAATTCTGGACAGGGTAGTTTTACGATGATGAATGGCTGATCATTTTGAAGTTGAAGTCCTAGGTGGCAGAATTACTTTAATCAGTGATGTGATATAAAGTAGACAAATGGACAGTAGTCATACAAAGCAAGGATGTTTTTTTTTTTTTGGGGGGGGGGGGGGCACACAACAATGACAAAACTAGTTGTTTTACACGATAGATACAGTAAGATCAAAGAGTTAAAGCTAAGACACAGCATGACTTTTAATATAGCTCACCTTCACATCATTTTCCAGAGCCAGGAACTGGATGTTGAATGGTCCTGTTATCTCAAACCTCTTGGCAATCTTTCTGGTGGCATCTTTTACCTGAAAATATATTGTCACGTCACTACTACTGAGACATGCAGTACTTAACAACAGAAGAATATAATCCTGCATGGATGAACATGTATAGCATCTCATTTACCTTTAAGTGGGACATATTTGGGTTGTATTTTCTAACAGCACATTAAATGACATTAGAGGCACCAAGTGATTAAACATGTATTTCTTGTACATACAAACAAAAATAAATATATATCATGGTCAACTGATTAATTTCAAATTATTAATCATGGTATATTTTTTTGTGAAATTAATTCTTTAATGGAATATCACCCATTTTGGCAAAAAAAAATTAAAATATGGAAATCAAGGAGATTAGTAACAGACCAAAAATCTAAAATATTAGTTTTTTGCCAGTTAATCTTGCTTATGTTAATGACCCTTCAGGTATGTACAGAATGTTACTATTATCATATTCCTCTTAATGCAGAAGGATTACTAAACATCTTTAAATAATTTCCTGTTTAAAACTGCTGGTGGTCTCAGATGGGTAACCACCACAATGTGGGATTTACTGACCAAAAGTCAACCCCACTGTCAGAGGTTCAGAAGGTGAATGCTTACAATTTCCAGTGCAGTCGGTGTGATTGTCTGTGTTGGCAGCATCAGTGTGGCATCTCCACTGTGAACGCCAGCATTCTCAATGTGCTCACAAATAGCATGTCCTACGACCTGAAAAACACAAACAGTTCATTAGAATGATTAACCTTTATTGCATGATTCACATTAAATAAGCAATAAATAAAGTATGTTTAAGCTTTTTCAAATAATTCATGGACAGACAGAATGAGTTGGAAACGTTCATCCATTTGTATATGCCAACATTTTTCATGATTATAAACAAACTTGCAGATGACCTACAATTAGAACGAATTTGAATACTTGATAGTGATATGTAATCCAAGAAGCACCAAAACCAAAACCAATGATCTTATACCTGATCCTCTGGCTTTTTCTTTCTGAATCATTTTAAGACAGATGTACAAAACACATTTATAATGATCCTGCATAAACTTTCTGGCTCATCTGAAAACCTAACCTTTATCACCACTGCAAATTATATTGACAGAATCCAATTTCAATACAGTATAACTTGCCAATAGGACAAGAAAGAGTCTGCAAACCCTTGTCTTGCTGCTGTCTTGCTGATATTTTAGAGATCTGCCTTCTGTAAGTTATCAAGTGGAAATATGCAGCAGTTTTTGAGTTACATATAGACAGCCAAAGCTGCCATTCCCTTTTGGGGCGAGGGTGATACACAGGGGGGAGAGACAAACAGACAACACTGTAAACATCCTCCAGCCAATTATTTCAGAGGTAAACACAACTTCCTTAATAATTACAAATTAACAGCTTACCTCTCCATCCTTTGCTACTGCATCCATTTCAATTTCCCGAGCTCCTTCAATAAACTTGGTGATGACGACAGGGTGCTCCTGGGATACCTCTGCAGCCTGAGCGAGGTAGTTCCGTAACTCCTCAGGACCATAGGCCACGTTCATCGCAGAACCACTCAGGATGTAGGAGGGGCGCAACAAGCAGGGGTAGCCAACATTTGCTGCAAACTCCAGGGCCTCATCCTTATAAAAGTCAAAGGTATTCTCATCACAGAACACACATAAAACTTTGACTGCTTCTGGTTCTTGGACAAGTATTGGGATCAAGAGTACACACTTGTCCAGACTAATTTTCAATATTTAGTTTAAAATCTTCAAGGCATACTTTATTATTTATAACTATGTATTCACCAATGGTTCTTCAAAACCAGATATGCATTTAAAAGTATGAAAATGCACAAAATATAAAGTACACAAGCATTAAATAAAATATTGCATAATAAGTGAATAATACAGAAGATTACAGAATAAGGGAGTTGCCATGAAGAATACAGGACTCATTTATCTTACAAGAGAGCTGAGTGCCTGCCATGGAGCTTGTCCAATTTTCATATCATCCAAGATGGCGGAGAAGACAGAACGCTCCTCTGCATTGTCGATTTGTAGCGGGCTTGTTCCCAGGATGTTGACACCATTCTTGTACAGTGGCAGGGCAAGGTTGTTGGGGATCTGTCCACCAACAGAGATGATCACTCCACTAGATGTCTGAAAAAGATATAGTAACTCTCAAAATATAAACACCAACTCAAGTACATGGACTATATATTATCTGGGGAGGGATTTCTCCTAATAAACAAAATATACCTAGGGGAATATTTTTTTATACTGTGGTAAAAATCATGGTTTTAAATTCACAAAATAGATTAAACAACAGATTAAATATGCTACAAAGAAAATGGAAAAATTTAATGGCACCAATATGGAGACAAATTCAATATTTAAAGTAATAATAATGCAAAGCAATAACACAACACCTTTCTACAATGACTTGTTTCACCAAGTAATGCATAGGTAATATTGTCATATAAGTCCAACATTTATAACACAACTATTTCTGTGGTCAAGCACACATCACTGACCTCCTGTTGGTAGATATCAAGCACTCTTTCCAGAGAGAGCTCCTCAAAGTACAATCTGTCACACTCATCAAAGTCAGTGCTCACTGTCTCAGGGTTATGGTTAACTACAACCTGCAACATACAACATTCATCATCTGTAAGCATGTTCTTAACACTTACATATTGCTCTAAAGTGATTAACTTGAAAAATACATCAATCATGCTTTAATAAATGTAGCAGCATATAAATGATGTGTTTAATATGGAGTCAAATGAATATATCATGACAAATGATCAATCACAAAAGAACCATAGCATGGAATTATCTCTCCAATTTTAAAATTAAGAAAACAAATTGCATGATAATACAAATATTCTTTTAAGTGGCATTGTGGGGGAGGCATAAGTTACAGGTATAATATGACCAATTTATATATCAACAACTCTATATGCACACATTTAACGCAACATGTTAAACTTACTGTTTTCTTTCCCATTTCGCGAAGGTTACGGATAGCTGAAACAGCGCACCAATCAAACTCCACGCTGCTGCCGATATGGTATGGTCCACAGCCCAACACCATTGTCCCATGGTCATTAAACAACAAGTCATGTTCCTACAATAAATATTGTACACAAGCTGCCTCAATCTATAAACACATAAACTGTCCTGAACAGCCATTTATTATATTTTGCAGATTATAAAATGGCATGCTCTTCATCTGATCATTCCTATCATACATGAATAAAAGCAACTAACATGCTAGTTTCTCTATATGAAAATAAGGTAAAAAGAAAAATCCTGTGGTTATATTTATCAAAAATACTACTGAAAATAAAGGAAGATTAGGAGAATTTGGTTAAAAAATAAGTTTCACATTTTATACTTACTGTCAAAATATAAACTTTAATTTCAACACCTTAAGCCCTGAACTGCTGAGGAATCAATGTAAAATGAATTATTTTACTTAATCAAGTTTGCCAGTGTACTCAAAACAGCAAAATAATTTCAGCTTTAATTTTTTTAAAGATGAGGAGAGTTCTTGATAAATATGAAAAGAACTACTCTCTCACTAATGCAGTCTTCATACTTCCTTACTGTAACGTTTGTTATAAATCCTAGTTATAAGACTTACACTCCCATTGTATGAGCAGTACAGGTAGTTGGTGACGGCTGGGTACTCAGCAGCCATGGTATCAATTTGTTTCACCCAGGGTTTAACCCCTTGTCGCAGTCTCATTTCTCTAGCCTCAGACTCCTTCATGCCATACACGCTGCCAATCTGTTTGTCAGAGAATCCTGCCTGTTTGGCGATCACAAGATCTTCCCTTGGTAGTTCTGATCTGTATAGCAGTACAAGTATTTCTTATTCATGTCCTAATGCAATTTGTACAAGAAAAGAGGTATTATAGGATATGCAAGGCATTATAAAATAGTGGTCTTACCAGAGAGTGATAAATGAGATGGTCTGATGTTAACATGTAACTGCACTACAGGCAGTTTCACTGGCTTACCAGATAGACAGATATACTTCAGTCTGTTTAGCATTGCCTTGACACAGGTATACATATGATTAGATACATCGAGGTGACTTAGGCCTAACATGACTGATAAATCTATAAAGAAGAATACATTCCTAATTCATTGAATAAATTCCTTATTCCACAGATTATATTCTTATATCTGAATATGAAATCCATCATCATTCTGGTAGTGATATTTTAATTCATAAACCTACTTAATACTGAAAATCTGAATTCTGACTGATATTCTAAATCCTATAAATGATATGTTCATCTGGTGATGCCAGTTTTGATCATACTCTGGACATTTCCTTTATGTCTATCTTACCTAGGTGCTCAATAAAGTTATCACACATTGTAGACAATTTTTATATAACATGATTAAATATGCCAGTCAAGGACAGCACCATTTACATTTACGTGACAATCTTATAACTCACGGTTCATATGATCCCAGATCTTTTTCAATGTTGACTATTCTCTGCAGTTTATAAAGGAACCATGGATCAATGGCAGTCAGATTATGAATGTCTTTCACAGTGTAGCCTTGACTGAATGCCTGAAAAATAAATAACCAAAGACAATAAATAAAACTAATTTTACTTCAGCCCACACAGAGGTTATTAATATCATGCCTCAATGACTCGAATGTAAAACTTCCTGACCTAAGTGGGATTAAATTTTTTTTTCTTCATTTGTTTTCAAATAAGCCTCCAAGTCAAGTTATCTTGCCTCAGACCAAATATACATACAAGTTTTTTACACCTTGCGCCAAATCTAGACATCCACAAGACTTGTGTTGATATATACTATATATGCAAAAGCAAATTTAGTACTGTATGATTATAAGTTACCTTTGCAATGGTGTGGATACGAGTGCTGTGTGGTTTCTGTAGACTTGCTGCCACATCAAAGTCTGTTGGGTAGCTCTTCCCGGCTGGCAGGGCTTCAGAAAATCCAATGATCGACGGGTGAACCATACGAAGGGCCTTCTGAAGACTCTCCTCAAAGTTACGCCCGATAGCCATCACCTGACCAAAAATATCAGTGCCACAAGATAACAAGTGGCCCATGGGCCATGATGCTCAGCTGAATTCGATATACAGGTGATGCATGCATTAATTAATTTATGTTATAATTTAGTGAAAAATATTTGTGAAGGAACCTTGTACAGTGGGCAAAATGACATAAGGAGAGTGCAATACCATGCTTTGTTCAAAGTCCCTAGAAAATAGGTTTATACACTGAATCTACCATACATCCTCAAGAAATTCAAACTCTTAATTAAATCAAAATGGTCTTAGCTAAAATATATAATTATTTTTCTTTACTTAAAAAGTTTGAAAGCCCAAAGTTTCAACAGCTGGAGTGAAAATATATGTCACATTGCTGATTTGATGGAAGTTGCCATGTAGCCTTAGACTGCACAAAATGGAAAATACATCAATTTTGGAGAAGGGGGCCATAATAGTGGAGGGTATAAACAGGGGTTTCGGTAACCCTGTGGGACTGCTGAATTTGTAAGTGATATTTTCCAAGGGCAGATATCTTGCCTCGCTGCTTTCCGTCGTGAGAAATACCAAGTTGACCGCAAGCCTGGACTGCCGTGTTAAAATGACCAGGCACAAGCAGGTTGGGAACTACATTAGAAGACAACAACTGGTAGGGAACATGAACAATAAATTTAGAGACATCTTTTCACACCATGCTGCATTTATCCCCCGTGCGATTGTACAAAATAGAATGTGGATGCTAACTGTTGATACTGAACAGAGGCTGCGCAAGGCAGGTTGGGAACCTCGTAAAATATCAACGGATAGGGCCTTCTATGAATATTAAAAACTGATTGATGTGCCATATTAAAAGGCTTCCAGTGTCCAAATGTCCAGCTTTGAGAGTATGAAATGATCAATTCCTCATTTTAAATCTCATATTTAAAGAGTACTAAAAGCATACAGAGGATCACAGAAATGTTATTCACAAACTACATGGACATGATACAATATAAGGTTGATATTCTTAACTTTGAGTACTGTGGTTGGCTTTATATTCGCTTGGCTGAAATTTTGTGATTTCTTCAGTTTGAACATTTCGTGATGGCTTCATTTTAGAAATTTCAAAAGAATCTATAAAATTTAAGTATAGCAGAATTTGTATGTCTTATAAAATATGAATACAACCAACATTTTCTCATTTATTCCTCATACAGTAATTATATTATGATGTGTGTAACAGTCAATATACCCCTGGTGATTATCACGTTTGCATGGACCAGTTCGGATACCAAGCACGGATTAGGTTGCTGATTTATGAACCATGTTATGAGAGGTGTTCCAGTTATAAAGATGCAACAGCCTCTCTCATTCATCACAGATGATGGGACATCTTATTTTTGAAGGTTTCATAACGCGATTATTTCTCATTCATGAAAAGCACAAATCTAAAACCCCCTCAAACATAAAGGCAACCACAGTATTATCCCGAACTTACTAAATCTAGTAGATCAACTGTCTAAGCAACAGCAAAAAAATATTTACAAATTTTGTATTGTTTTACTTTGTATTTCCAAGCAAGTAATTATTTAATTCTTTATGAATTAATTAAGAATGTACGGTATTTAGGGTTTCCAAGTTTCCATGTTAAAATAGAAGATACAACTACCTCTTGTGTCACTTTTGGTGATAAAACTTTAAGATTTTCCAATTACATAACCTTCGCTTTTCTCTAAGCTCATAAAGTTAAAGTTGATACTTCCTTGCAAGTGAGCACCATATCTCCCCATTACCAACATATCCTGTTAAATGAACAACATTAAGTCCTACCCCTGTCACTTGTTTCATAAATATTCATATTGTTGCAATTTCATATAATGTATATTCATGAGGTTTATAAGGATGACCCACCTCTCCTACACTCTTCATGGAGCTGCCGATTTCCTTGGACATGTGTGAGAACCTGTCAAGATCCCAGCGGGGAATCTTTGTCACGATGTAGTCCAGGCTTGGCTCAAAGCAGGCTGTCGTCTTCATGGTTGTGGCATTCTTGATCTCAGGGAGAGAGATGCCCAGACCAAGCTTGGCAGCAATGAAAGCAAGAGGGTAGCTACAACATTAAGACTACATATTACAATTAAGTCTTAAGATTCTAGGGACATTTAAGACATAAGGAGTATGAATATGTGATATTTTCAATTCAGATTACTGAAATGACTGCAATATTTCTCTTATGAGACAGTATAAAAACTTTTTCTTTAAAGATGTGATTGATAGCTCCTATTTAACATATGCTAAATGGTGGAACAAGGCTTATGATATAAGCAGACTGGCAGTTTGCATACCTGATGTCAATTTTAGCAGTTTGTTCCCGGATTTCAACATGCATAATTGCAATCTGACTGCCAAATTTAGCATACTATTTGGGGGTTAGTATAAAAATCACAGCAACTTGAATCTAATTAATTATTCACTCAAATGATACTTACCCTGTTGCCTTGGAAGCAAGAGCAGAGCTCCTGGACAGACGAGCATTGATTTCAATGATGCAATATTCCAGAGATTCAGGATGGAGGGCATATTGGATGTTACACTCACCCACAATGCCAAAGTGACGAATAACCTGTCAATCAACATTTAATAATGTAAAACCAGTTCCTATGATATGAATTCATGATTTAAGAATGCTTTTGATAACTTATATTTTCATTATAAAATTTACAGAAAAGGCATATTCCACATTTCTGAAGAAGAAAATATAGTGAATATTTTGTATAACTAATGGCACACCATGAATGGTATAAACCCTGTAATGTCTGAAGTTCACTTCCCACTCATGTTCTATGGAGTTATTTCAAAACATGTGAACAGGTTATTCTTGTGATATTTTAACAGAGTAAATACATCATACAGCTTGAGATAACAATAATTGACTGTATATAAACACCATGCCTTGATGGCTGTTTCTCTGAGCATGTGGTACTCCTGGTTTGAGAGGGTCTGACTTGGGGCAACCACAATGGAATCACCTGAAATATATGAACAGATACCACATAACTACCATGTATATAGCTAAATGGGGATCTCTGACCTAAACCTCCATCAAATACAACATAACTTCCATGTATATGGCTAACTGGGGATCTCTGACCCAAACCTCCACCAAATATAACATAACTTCCATGTATATAGCTTACAGGAGATCTCTGACCCAAACCTTCACCTAACA
Organism: Sipunculus nudus; assembly: GCA_026874595.1. Lineage (NCBI taxonomy): Eukaryota > Metazoa > Annelida > Sipuncula > Golfingiida > Sipunculidae > Sipunculus > Sipunculus nudus. The sequence goes on from CM049321.1 coordinate 35,055,461, forward strand.
CAACATAACTACAATGTATATAGCTTACAGGAGATCTCTGACCCAAACCTCCACCAAATAAAACATAACTTCCATGTATATAGCTTACAGGAGATCTCTGACCCAAACCTCCACCTAACACAACATAACTACAATGTTTGTAGCTACAAGAGATCTCTGACCCAAACCTCCACCAAATACAACATAACTTCCATGTATATAGCTTACAGGAGATCTCTGACCCAAACCTCCACCTAACACAACATAACTACAATGTGTGTAGCTAACTGGGGATCTCTGACCCAAACCTCCACCAAATACAACTTAAGTTCCATGTATATAGCTTACTGGGGTCTGACCCAAACCTCCACCTAATAAGAGCACAATCATTACTTTTGCTACCACCATTGTTTTTTTAGTCAGTTTGCCTGGGATTTGTTGTGATTGATCACAGAGCATTTAAATATATTTTGGTAAAAATTTTGAGCAGGGTGAAGATCCTGATTAAAAGAACGACATTCAGTCTGTGATAGCATTAGTTCCACATTTGCCCATCATGTAGAACCAACTGGAAGTGTTACAAGATGTACCATATAACAGCCACCAGGTCAAATAATCTTGCATTATTAGGTACCAAGTAAGCTGCCAGAGCCAATTAAATGCTTTTAACAGTTTTTATACAAGTACAGTTGGTCCTGCTTTATTGTATATCGTATAGTTGTATATCTCGTTTAATTGTTTGAAATAATGAAAACCATAACCTTTTCCTATGTCTTCTTAATAAAATTCGCCATTTATTTGGATATCTGATACATGTATATATCGGGTAATTGTATAGTAAAATCCTTCCATCTTGCATGAAAATCCCGGATATTGATGTACTACAATGCTAATTAGCATTTGATATTGCTCGCCCGACTGGTTTGAAGGGTAACCTGATGGACCACTGACCACTCTTTCTTCTAATTAGCCTTTGATGTAACTTGAGCAAACAGCTGAAATGGTTTCCCTCCTTGATTACATGCTTAATTAAATGTGTATTTGATGCGTTAATTATACATGTGCTCCCCAGACAAACTGTCACAGTGTAGGTTGCATTATAAACACTGTATACGCTATAATCATGGTCTTTTATTCGAGAGCTTTACCTGAATGGTCAATCAGTGAATATGTTTTATAATTCATAATAAAATCCGTAAGGAAAACAGTACTGATTCATTTTTTTTTAAAGTTAATTTGAACTATGAACCTCTATTTAGCTGGCTTATGTGGCCTCTCATCTTATTGACCTTTGAAATATTCATGTGATCGGTATGCAGCAAGCCATGCAAACTGCATAGGATCGTTCTCCAATGGTTTTGAGTAGAAACAATCTCTAGCGGAAGGATGACGTTTTCCAGAAACTTCATTTTTTAAAGACCACACACAAACCGGTAAACGTGCAGAAGTATTTTTAAAGTTAAAAAAGAAGACAATATGTGATATAAAAATCAAAATCTATTAGGAAACTCGCTTCACTTCCTGACCTTTGACTCGAAGTGCACATGATTGTTAAGCTGTCAGCCATTTTGCAGGATTGCTTTTTATAGATAACATACACAAACAGGTGAATGCACAGTAATTCTCTGTTTCTTGAGTTGAAAAAAAATAAAATGTTTTATGATAAATCAAAATCCTTAAGGAATAATATTAAAACTGACAACAGTTAATATATTGAAGTGATCGGTAAGCTGTCAGCCATTGGCAGTGAGGTTGTTTTTTATCAATAATAAATGCAGACAGGTGAATATACAGTTTTTTCCATAGAAGGTGTAGACATTAAAGATAAATAAAATATATAAAGTAATGAATTGAAACAGCATTAGATAAAAAATTCCAAAACAGATAATTCAGAACCATCTGAATAATATGAGAAACACACGCAAGCCATCCAATGGCAATTCATAGTATTATATTGGCGGCTAAAACCTTGCAGATAAACAACCCGTTTATTGGAATAGCCCGCTTAAATGAATATAATTGGGTAACAATATTCAATTAGACAGGACCACTGTACATAAAATATTTACATAAAGATATAGTTTATTAATCCCTTGCAAGGAAATAACCCATACATCAATAAAAAGAGCAAGAGATGTGCAGACATGTTGTCACCCTCAAGAGTGGCACCAACTACACTTTACCACAGCTGGTTCTTAGAGCAGATTTGCACAATTACTACATTGGCTTATCATTTGAGAAGCTTCTTTTGAGTGATTTATTAAATATAAATCGAATATGTGTTATTTTATATTTATATGCACAGAGCTTCATTTACAGGACTAGACACTAGTATTTAACAAACAATGTTTCAAACATCAGCCATCAAGCCCAATATGTTCAACTTGATGTTTTTCTGTCTGGGTAATCAGCTGTTTGTAACTAAATGTTTATAAAATTTACAATGACCACTGAAAAATATAACCTGTGTCACAGTTCAGGTGTAAAATACATACATCTATTGACATGTGCTGTAGTATGTTGCACTAAATTTAACAAAGACAAGCAAATTTGTGGAATTTATGTCCTCCGCTTCCGCCTCATTTTTCCCCCCCTCCCCCCTTTCGATATCAATATGTTATAGTTTTTATTGTCCCTGAAGATGTCTGCACGTGTCATCATTTTTGGTTGTAAATAGGGAACCAGAGGAGAATGTTCTGTTTGATTTTGAGCTGCTGATCAGAAATTTTGAGACAGACACTCCAAAACCAATACCAACCAAGGTATGCATGAGAGCAATCACTGACCAAAAACTGAATGAAATTGGATAATACTTAGGAAAGTTATCGCACAGTAACATAAACCTGACAGATGGACAGACAGACAGATGAACAGATAGACAGACAGACAAAACCAAATCAATGTCCCCTGTTCCAAGGAAGCAGGGGACAATAAATTTTCATATTGTCACAATAAGGTAAGCAATGGCTGCTTGGTGCACAGTGGACAGCACCTATAGGTCAGATATATCAAAGACATTGTTGAAATTTTAACTTTGTTAAGGGATCAATACAGGAATTTTCTTAAGTACAAAGAGAAATGCTAAATATTGGTAGAGGTATGTAAATTTGATTAGATACCTGTGTGGACACCCAGGGGATCAAAGTTCTCCATGTTACAAACGGTGATACAGTTATCAGACGAGTCACGCACCACCTCATACTCCACCTCCTTCCAGCCTAGCAGAGACTTCTCGATCAGCACCTGATTGGAGTATGCCAACGCCTGAAAATGACAGAAAATAAAACTTTACTTTGGATTATGACTTCTTTTTCTTTGGCAAGGTCTAGACCATTCCAGGTTTGGCATTCCAAATGGAAGGCAGATGAAGTTACCTGAGTGACGTATTACAAAAATGACTTGTAGAATTTCAGGGCTTTACTTACTAGCCCCTAGAGATATATTCCCAAAATTATTTACGGGTGTCAACTCTGTTCCTAAGTGACTGATGTAGAGGTCAGGCTTTTTATGTAACAGGAATGAGAAAATGAGACCCTGTGTTCCTGTGTTTTAGTGTTTTAATAGATGTTGTACAAACAGATGGGAACTGAGTCCCCTTATTTATTAAATTTATTGCACATCCTATGACATCCTTCACAGCATCTCACTTCAGTGTCCTCCAACTTTCTTCTTACCTTGATGACAATGTCGGTGAGTTCCTTTTCATTGTTTGCTACACCAGACCCAAGACCACCGAGAGCATAAGCCGACCGGATCATCACAGGGTACTTGATCTCTTTGGCTGCCTCCTGGGCATCTTTCAGCTATAAATCATGTTAATGATACAATATAAAGTTCATCAAGTTCATAAAATGGTTTGGGTGAAAAAAGGCAATCTAGAAATATAATGTGGCAGAGCTATTACCCTTTAACATTTAGTTTAAAGTGAAAAAGAGCATTTTCAAAATCTACTCATCCTAGAGAATTGGGAAAGTGTAAAATTATGTATGTGCTGAGATATAATGCATTATGATAGATTATAACTGTAATTATTCCAAAACTTTACTAATTGCCTCACCTAATTTCATTTTAACTTAAATAATTAAATCCATAGTTGTTTCTATTAATAACAAGTGACCCATGGGTCATGACGCTCAGCTGACTGGGAAGAGATTGGCAAAAGGAAATTTTATCATCAGAATGGTAGTATATACCCATTCAACTGAAGCATCAAACAGATTAACCAACAGGGAAGATTTAGTCTGTATTTATATATCTCAAAAATAGAGAAAAATGTGTAAACTTTTAAAACTAGAATACGGGTAACCGACAAGTGACTACATGTATCTGCCAAAATCGGATAGTGAGGCATGGATTGAGTGGCAAGGGGAAATAGAGTGAGGTATGTTGCATATTAGCATGGATGTCTGCAGCCTAAATGTGTATGTAGGTTGTGCCACCTACCACAAATCCAGAAAGCTGTCCAAGTTGTATACACCTGCAAAATTTTAGGCAGAAAAGTCAAACCACTACATGTATTAGCGACAGCTTGTCACCCCAAACGTCGATTTTAGATATACTGAAGACGATGAGGTGACAGTACAAGCTATTGGGTTCGCATCAATTCTAGTATGTGCAGATGTGCACGCCATTTCTGACACTACTTTTTCATCTTCATCTACTTCTCGAGCTGTCATTTTCCTGAGTTAAGACAAAAAGTGACGTTATTCTGTTGGGGAAAATAATAATTATTACATCAACGGTTGACTTACGTGTATTCGTGCAGCAGTTTTTAATACCGAGGCTGGTTTTACTCGAAAAACTCGTCTCCACGTCTGTTAGCGGGAGAACCATAACTTCCGGTAGGGGATTCCCAAACGGCTATGTGTAAAACTCGGAAGTCCGAAGTCGAAAGAATTTTTTTAAATAAAGCAATGATCGAAGCATAATTAAAATGCTACTATATTAATGGAAAGTACCATTTTATTTTTATTGATAGAATTAGTTTTTTTTTAGCATAATGCAAAAATCAAAGTTATCCATCCCAAGTTATATAGACTCGGAAATGCCCGGTTATGGTCCAGATGTGTAAAACTCGGAAGCCAGTAATGGCTAATGCACTGGTCATCATATCGTCAGCAAACGTGTCAAGCATTTTCAATTATTTCAATATGACATATTTTTCATAAACTCAATCTGTTTTTTAACATTCATGATGCTGTTTTTTTATAATATATTATATTGATATTTTATTTCATTTTGTAAAACAAGATTATATTAACTCATCAATATTTTACGCTGTTACTGTATTTTATGTTGGGGGAAAAAGTTCAGTAAATGTTTAAAAATAAATTGTTACAGAGCAAATGTTATAGATATAAAAAATTCTGTTTAATTATAGAACCTGATACCAGCAACTATTAAGTTCAGAGAGAAGGATGTCCAAAAGCGCACGTTACTATACTGTATCGAGAATTCCAACTATAGTCCGGTTAATTTTGGTTTCTGAGGAAAAAAATATAAGGATCAAATAAAAATAGTGAGTATACACGGAATATTCAGATGCATGGATTTTTATAAAGATCAAAATATATTGAATTTTCATATTTGTTCAACGTATGGGAAATATATTACTGTTTTTATTTTGAATGACATCGTAATTTATAACTATTTTTAATGCTGTATTAGGGTTTATTATACCATATTTATTATTCAGTGGTGCATCCATAGAGGGCGCAAGCCAATTTAGACGTAATATCTCTCATTTTATCGAGTTCTTTTCCAATAAATTCGTAATCAATTTTCATTTCTTTTTCAGATTACTTTTTTATTCCCCAGCAATTTCATTTTTATATTTTTGACTTTCCAATTCATAAGTTGGTGATTTACTCCACTTTGAGAGCATATAAATATATATTAGTATATTGAGGAATCCCCCCCCCCCCCCCCATCACATTACCGTGCGAGTCATGCATGGTCTCCCCACAGAGCTCAGCTCGGGGTGGGATCGACCGTGAAAAATCTCACGCCTCCTCGGCTGATACTCAGGCTCACGCACTGTGAGCCTGGGCGCTCACAGATCACAAAAGTCGGTAAAATGCAAAGATTGTCATAAGACTTAAACATATCAATTATTTTACAATGAGTAATACCTTTAAATAGTGACATTTTGCAAGTTATAAATGTATAGACGCGCATTTCATCATTGACATTAACATGTTACGAACTTTTGAATATTTGGACTTTACAGTTTATACCGTAATTTTACAGAAATATAAATTTTAAAGCCCACAACCTCAAGTTTGAATATATTGTTCATAAACATGTAGGAGAATAGTTGCGGAAAACAGAAAATCCTCATAATCATTTGTTTAAGGTGCCTCAAAATGTCCTCTTTACATTGCATATTTTAAAAAATTAATCCCTTCCCATACATTCCTCATGTAAATATAAATATCTTTAACAAAATCATAGCTCTAGATGGGGCGAAATATATTAGGTGAAAATACACCCACACATATGTAAAATATATATTAAATTTACAAATAAAAAAATTAAGAAGTTATAGTTTTTCAATTATGTATCATGTATATTGTATTATACACTCATTAAAAGCAGAATCATGCATAAAAAATTTTAATATATGCATGCAACTATAATTATAATGTAACTGCATTTGGGCTGTGACTCTTAACTGACCACAAGTTAACCAGTGCGTCTCTGGGACTTCCGAGTTATACATATTGGATCACATCCCAGCACTTCTGACTGATTTCCGAGTTGGCTTCCGAGCACAAAATCATCCATAACTTTCAGATTAAAGAATGGATCACTATTATTCTTCACAGAATGATAATGAAGATCTTATTCTATCGGGGAAAAACAAAACGGTATTGAAGCGTTAGCATTTTGTACATGCTTTAAACTGCTTTATTTATAAGACAATTCCTTGGTTTCCGGCTTCCGGCTTCTGACTTCCAAGTTTACATACACGACCGCGCCATGACACATTTAGTTTTGAATGAGAAGTACCGCTTCACGTGAATCGGTGCCACAGTGATGAAAGGAGGTAATAAATGTAATTATTTTTGTGTAACAACATTTCTTCTTCGATATTAAGCACATATAATACGACTTCAAAAGCCTGTGATGCCAAATAATACCAGACAGTAAATATTTTGATCCGACCCATAGAATGGGCGTTCTGTTGTGACTGCCATCATGACTCCAGGCCCTATCAGTTTATTTCCGAAGGCCTGAATGTCATGTTGTCATGGCTATACATGTATATGAGCGATTTTTGCCCATGGCAGACAAACAGACAAACACTGTGCAAAAATCTTTGCAGGTAACCCCTCCAGTTTTGTGTATGATAAAGACCTATGTGAGATCTAAACACATGTACAATTTTGGCCCAATCGGTCAAATGGTTCCTGAGATATGAGCTTGGATGTGTGCAGCGTTAACTAGAATGTAGGTGGCGCCACCTGTCATAAAATCAAGAAAGCTGTCCACGATGTATAAACCTGCAAAATTTTAGGCAGTTATGTCGAACCACTACAGAGAAATGAGTGATTTTAGGCCACGGCAGACTAACAGACAGACGCTATGCAAACATTGTTACAGGTGGCGCCACCATTTTTTGTGTATGTTACAGAGCTATCAAAGGGCTACATTTGTATAAATTTTATTTCCTGATCGGTCAAACGGTTCCCAAGATATAAGCTTGGATGTCATCAGCGTGAACATGAACGTAGGTGGCGCCACCTGTCATAAAATCAAAAAAGCTATCCTGGATGTATACGCATGACGAATTTCAGGTGAATTAGTCAATTCACCGCAGAGATATGAGTGATTTTAACCCAAGGCAGATGAACAGATGGACACTGTGCAAACATGGTTACAGGTGGCGCCACCGTTTTTTGTGTATGTTATAAAGCAACCCAAGGGCTACATTTGTATCAATTTTATTTCCTGATTGGTCAAACGGTTCCCGAGATATGAGGGTTTATGAGTGGAAACAGACCCACAAATGGACACTGGATAGAGAGGAAAGGTCAGAGGTCAACGCAAATTGGTTAGGCACCAGTTCACATGTGACCCGATAATAGGTGTAAGTTTGGGAAAAATCATTCCATTAGTCTCCGAGGAGCTCTCTGGAAACGAACGCCGCCGCGGTGGAGGAACTCGGTCAAAAACAAAGTATCCGCAGACCTTCGTTTTGGCGGATACAAAAATACAGGTGGCTCCACCAGTCTGCAGAAACTAATAAAAACACTTAATGGTCAATTTCCTTGCAAAAAATCATGGTGATCTCTGCATTAGTTGTTCAGATATTTCAGTTTTTGTATCAAATTGTCCATTATTCTGAGGGATACTTCGGAGTCCTATAGCTTGAAGGATATGGGTAACAGAGACCTAATTTCAAGTTTCCACAGGCACCTTTCATGGGCCTCCTTGCATGACAAGAATGAAGATTCTAGGTCCAGTTGTTGCGATTTGTACCCTGTTGACAGATAACCACATCTTTAAAGGTCTCAAAAAAAAGAAAAAAATTCGTGAAAATTTGAAAAAAAATAGAGGTGGCACACCCAGTCTGCAGAAACTGATGGAACAGCTCATGATCAATATGTATGCCGAAAATCATGACCATCAGTGTTGTAGTTATTGAAATACTACAGTTTTTGTATCAAATTTTCCATTATTCTGGGGGGGGGGGTATTTTGGACCCATACAGCTTAAAGAATATGGGTAACAGAGACCTAATTTCAAGTTTCCATGGAGACTTTTCATGGGTCTCCCTGTGTGTCAAGAATGAAGATTCTTGGTCCAGTTTTTATGATTTGTGCCCTGTTAACAGATGTTCATATCTTTAAAGGTCTCAAAAATACAGAAAAATTTCGTAAAAAAAACCCGAACAAATACAGGTGGTGCCACCAGTCTGCAGAAACTTATGAAACACTCCATGATCAATATCCATGCAAACAATTATGGTTATCTCTGCATTAGTTGTTCAGATACTTTAGCTTTTGTATCAAATTTTCCATTATTCTGAGCTGTACTTTGGAGTGCCATAGCTCAAAGGATATGGGTAACAGAGACCAAATTTCAGGTTTCCATGGAGACTTATCATGGGTCTCCCTGTGTGTCAAGAACGAAGATTCTAGGTCCAGTCGTTACGATTTGTACCCTGTTGACAGATAACTACATCCTTAAAGGTCTCAAAAATGGAGAAAACAATTCGTGAACATTGAAAAATACAGGTGGCGCCACCAGTCTGCACAAACTGATGAAACATCTCATGATCAATATGTATGTCGAAAATCATGATCATCAGTGATGTAGTTAATGAGATATTGAAGTTTTTGTATGAAATTTTTTACTATTCTGGGGGGTAATTTTGGGCCCCATAGCTCGAAGGATATGGGTAACAGAGACCTTATTTCTGGTTTCCATGGAGACTTTTCATAGGTCTCTCAGTGTGTCAAAAATGAAGATTCTAGGTCCAGTCGTTACGATTTGTGCCACATTAACAGATGACAGCATCCTCAAAGGTCTCAAAAATAGAGGAAAAAATCGTAAAAAATCAAACAGTACAGGTGGCGCCACCAGTCTGCAGGAACTGATCGAACATCTCATGATCAATATGTATGCCAAAAATGAAGACCATCAGTGATGTAGTTATTGAAATATTGAAGTTTTTGTATGAAAATTTTTACTATTCTGGGGGGAACTTTGGGGCCCCATAGCTCGAAGGATATGGGTAACAGAGACCTAATTTCTGGTTTCCAAGGAGATTTTTCATGGACCTCTCAGTGTGTCAAGAATTAAGATTCTAAGTCCAGTCTTTATGATTTGTGCCTTGTTAACAGATGTTCACATTTTAAAAGGTCTCAAAAATAGAGAAAAAAATTCGTAAAAAATCGAAAAATACAGGTGGCGCCACCAGTCTGCAGGAAGTGATGTAACATCTCATGATCAATATGTATGCCAAAAATCATGACCATCAGTCAAGAAGTTAATGAGATATTGAAGTTTTTGTATGAAATTTTTGACTTTTCTGGGGGGTACTTTGGGGCCACATAGCTCGAAGGATATGGGTAACAGAGACCTAATTTCTGGTTTCCAAGGAGATTTTTTATGGACCTCTCAGAATCCCAAGTTACAAGGTTCTAGGTCCATCGGTTACGATTTGTGCCTGGTTAACGGACGGACAGACGGACAGACGGATAGACAGACAGACAGACGGACAGACGGACAGACGGACAAAGAGTGATCGCTATAGCTCAGATGACTTTCAGTCAGCTGAGCTAAAAATACACTTGAGAAATTGGTCTCTGTCCGGATTGGGCATGGACAAACATTGTAGGTCTGATATTGATAATATCAAACATCAAATACATGGCAGACATGACCAATTTCATGGAACACATCAAGTTTTAATTTGGCTTCAAATCTTTTAAAAGTTGAACACAATCTGTTAAAATTTGGAGGCTGGTCCTGAAGTCTATTTTGACCCATTTGTCAGTTACTTACAGATTCCACTGCAATGCTGGGTGCCAGTTTCTCATTGATTTCCTTGAGTTTGTCAGCGAATGTCTGCCTGTCCTCAGTTGCCATGATAGATTCAACCTGTGTTCCCAGGACCCTGACGTTGTGCTTCTGTAAGATTCCCTTCTTCCACAGCTCAACTCCTGTATGTCAATAAATAAATAAAAAGTCAGTCAGTGTCATCACTGAACATGAAAACAATTCACAGAGATTACATCACACAAAACGCTTACCCTCCTAAAACAGCAACTATACACTGCAGTTGTCCAAGATATCTTTTCGTGTGAACTGCTGCATTGTATGGCAAGGTTCTCTAGCACACACCACCAGGGTGACCCCTAAGCAAAGAATTGTAATCAGACCAATGAGAGCATGTAATTGCACTGTGCATCCTACTTCAAATTTTAAACATTGGACACCTGATCTTATTGGTCTGATTCTTGATGTGCCAGAGCCAGTGTAATTGATGAGCATTTTGTGAAACATGTAATCCCTTGCTGCAAGTTTTACAAGGAACGTATGGCTAAAGTGAGGCCATAAAATTGCCACACCTTGGCAAGTGTGTCTTTTAAAATCAAAATATATGCCAAATACATGAAGGATATTTTTTAAATCCATGATTATTTTTTTTTGTTATCCAGATGGCCTTGCTTATAACTGGGAGCACTAGGGTATGCAAATTGTACAGACTTGAACAAGACACCCAAAGGTCTTAATCTGACTAAACTATCAGGGCCTCTTAAAATAGGGCTGTAAATTGCAAGGCAAACTTGCAAGATAAACTAAATCATGATACAATATGAATAATTCTTTGCTTTTTTTTATGTGTCTGTTAGCTTATATTATATAGTGTCCACAGATTCGAGAACAGGCAACATGTTTTTATTTTTTTTTCAAGAAAAACTACTCAAGATATTTTTAAATACCTTTTAGTAATATAAGTAGTGATATAACTAGGCTAACTACTATTTTAATGTTAAGAACCTATAACAATTTGCCTGTATCTAGATGAGCCAGCCACCTACCACAGTTGAGAGCTGTCTGTCCTCCCATGGACAACACAATGCCATCTGGTTTTTCTCGGATGATGACATCCTCCACAAACTCTGGAGTTACAGGCAGGAAGTACACAGTGTCAGCTTGTTTCTCTCCCTCAGCATTTGTCTGTACTGAGGCGATGTTAGGGTTCATCAGAACAGTCTCCAGGTTCTCCTCCTGTAGGTGAAAAGGTCATTAATTCTTGAAGTAATTTTTAAATAAATTTTGGTCACAGATGACAATAGGAACATTAAACCCAGTGGGGTCCATCTTCCCTGCTTATCTGAACTTCTTTATTTGTGTCTTCAAGGAGGGTATTTATTCACCCCCATTTGTTTGTGTGTGTTTGTTTACAAGTTAATTCATGCAATCATAAACAGAATCTGCTGAAAATTTCAGGGCATTTTTGTGAATGGGCCAATGAAGAATCAATTAGATTTTGGTATGGATCGGGCACATGATTAGGATTCAGGTATATCAACAAGAAATATTCACAAATGTAATGAATTATGCTCAAATGAACCCGGGAATATATGCCAAATAAGTTGATACTAACCCTGTTTTTGGAGCAACAAATATTACAGACCCTCCAAATGGTGGTGGCTTGCATTTCTTAAAATGCAGAAATCTGATTTAACACATTATGTTACCGTGCTTATTTGTTTGCAAGTCTTTATTTATAGTGTAGACATTATTATAAAAGCACTTGTTTAAACTTTACCACTTTCCTCCGCTTGATGTTCACATGAATTGAAACTTACTGAGTGATTTGTATAACCCTGATCAATTCAATGACATCATTATAGCTCAATCTAACTTCATAAGTATGACCTTGACCTCATGTTTTTACCTTGAAGGCTTTGATGGCTTGTGACCCACTGTAGTCAAACTCTCCTGCCTGGCCAATTGACAGTCCGCCGCTTCCAAGAACAAGAACTTTGTGAACCTGACAATGTTAAATAAAAAGCCCAAGGTGTACAGAGCAAAATATGAATCCAGTCAAACAGAAAATTTAGCTGATGTTAAACATTTCAAAAATGCTGGAAAGATCATATTCTAATCAATAAATATATTTCTATATTGTGTTTAACTTACAAGCAGAACTTTGTTCACTCTGGGCGAATGTATTTATTCACAAATATTCACTCTCCTAAGCATGGAGATCACTGACATGTTAATAGACTGATGATTTAAGAAGCTCTTTTTACAGAAATTACCAGTGTGTTGAAACATTAATTCATGAATATCAAGTTAAACATATACTCCCCAAGTTAAAGGAATATCTGTGATAAACAGACTTACATCAAGGCGCTGGGCTTGTTTGGGGAAGTCAGTCATCACTTGAGACACGTGACCCTTCTTACTCTTGACAAGGTCAATGAAGTAATCAAACAGGAACTGAAAAAGAACAGAAACATTTAAACCCAACTTAACAAATACTAACATGTTTCAGTTCTGGGGTCAGTTCACTTTAATGAAACCACAAAACTATCTCTGGAGCAAGTTTTGTTTTGGTTTCCCCATAATCCTCAGAATGATACTTACAGACAACATGGAAACTATGCCAAATCATTCTAAATACTGTTGGTGCTGTTTAAAAAATTAAACCACCAATATATGATAAACTTGGCATTGCTTAAGAAGACCAGGTTTCCTGGAAAGAAAACTGGTCTCTCATTTGCATATGCGGTCTTAGTAAAAATACATTCTGTCCTTGTTTATTGCAACCTCTTACGTGTTGTTAATGTATATTAAATACTACACTGAGAGATGAAAGTACATGTCACTAAGTATAATATAGATTACAGGGAGTAACAAACGATTACAGGGAGTAACATACGATTACAGGGAGTAATATACAATTACAGGGAGTGACATATGATTACAGGGAGTAACATACCATCCTGTTTCACATGCAGTAGGCTAACATGACCTCTTTTGTCCTACCATCCTACCATAAGGTATTAACTAGACATTTCTTGGCACCGCAGGTGCCAGAGTATCCCCAGACATAGTAGCCCCCCCCCCTTTAAGAATAGGCCCCTATTTTTAGCAGCATATACTGACACTTGGCAAGCAATTATTGTTTCTTCCATTTATCATTCCACAATCTTTTTGAAGATGTTGGTCCTGTGACCTTGGCCTTTGACCTCATGACCCCAAAATCAATTGGGGTCTTGCTTTTTCAATGGGACATATATAAGTCAAGTTTGAAATCTATACGTCAATAAAAGCAGGAATTATCATCCAGAAACTAATTTTTTGACAGATGGCTCCTGTGGCCTTGACCTTTGACCTTGTGACCCCAAAATTGATATTGATCATCCACTTTTATATATAAATCAATAGAGGTCTAGATTTATTGATGGGCCATATTTAAGTCAGGTAGAAATCCATATATTAATCCAAGCTTGAATTATCATCTCGAGAACTAATTTTTGGACAGATGGCTCCTGTGACCTTCACCCTTGACCTTGTGATCTAACAATTAACAGGCGTCTTTCTCTATTGGCAGGGGAACTGTATGTGCAAGATGAAATGTCTGAGATGAAATGTTTGGCTGAAAATGCATCCACAATCTTTTTAAAAGATGTGTCCTGTGCCCTTGACCTTTGACCTCATGACCCCAAAATCAATTGGGGTCTTGCTTTTCCAATGGGACATATACAAGTCAAGTTTGAAATCCATACATCAAAAAAAGCAGGAATTATCATCCAGAAACTAATTTTTGGACAGATGGCTCCTGTGACCTTCATTTTTGACCTTGTGACCTCAAAATTGATAGGGTCTTCCTCTATTGGCAGATGAACTATATGTGCTTAGACGAAAGGTCTGAGATGAAATGTTTGGCTGAAAATGCATCCACAATCTTTTTAAAGATGTGTCCTGTGACCTTGACCTTTGACCTCATGACCCTAAAATCAATTGGAGTCTTGCTTTTTCAACTGGACATGTATAAGTCAAGTTTGAAATCAATACATCAATAAAAGCAGGAATTATCATCCAGAAACTAATTTTTTGACAGATAGCTCCTGTGGCCTTGACCTTTGACCTTGTGACCCCAAAATTGATATGGATCATCCACTATTGGCAAGTGAGCTATATATTCAAGATGGAAGACCTGGGATATAAGTTTGGCTTAAAATGCATCCTCAGTATCTTTAAAGATGCGAGTCAAGTGACCTTGACCTTTGACCTCATGACCCTAGAACCTATAGGGTTCTTACTTTAGTGGTGGGCCATACATAAGTAACTTTTGAAATCCATATGGCTATCAACATTGAAGATATCATAAAAGGTGTGTGATTTTCACCAAATATGAACACATTAAAGGTCAAGGCCACTCTCATGGTAAAGGTCATGACCCAAATGTAAATAGACCTCATCCCATAACCCATCTCTCTACATGTGCATAATATGAAAGAAATCTGTCCATTAGTTTTTGACTTAAGGGGGTATTAAAAGGCGTAAAAACAAGAAGAGGATAATAGGTGGCCCCACCAGTTTCCAGTATATCACAAGGCTATCCAAGATCTTCGATCACCTTGATTTTTGGACCAGCCCATGCAAGCTTTCTTGAGATATTTAAGAATTTTTGTGATTTTCCCCAAAATTGGACCTAGTCAAAGTCATGACCTCATTTTAAATAGGCGTTGTCCTCTCACCCATATCTATACATATACCAAGTTTGGTAAAGATCCGTGAAATATTTTTGAGTTATCACACCAACAAGATTTATATGCGGCGGCGGCGGCGGGGGGGACCGGTATGAAAACATAGTATCAGTGACTTTGTCTGGGGATACAATTATCTTCTCGAGTCTGGTTAAGTGTATTAACAAACATGGTAATGAGAATTAAATTTCACACACAAGAACTAAATGGTTATGTTCATTAATTGACACTTCTAATCAGAATTGTTTAAGATGACTGATGATCATGTGGCTACCTCAGTGTCTGTCGGGCCACCCCAGGCTTCAGGATGGAACTGTGCCGTGAAGATTGGTCTGTTCTCATGCATGATACCCTGGTGGGAAAAACAGGAAAAGCCATCATGGTAAAATAATTGCACTGGTTACAACAATGCTTGTATCATCAGAAGAATGAAGGAAACTGGCAGATACTTATGAAATATTTGCCTCATCTACATATTTTAAATTTTTATGCCATTTTTTTGCAAAAATAAAAAAAACAAACAAACTTTATTCAAATATAAGAAATTTGCTACTTTAGCATATCCTAAAATCCAAATAAAGCTTAATATTTTCTTTGTGAATACAAAACAAAGCCAAGTTAATTGTTAACATCAACTATGCAACAATAACTCTTATGAAGATTTCTCCCCTTTTCTCAGCAGGAAAGTTAACATGAGTTCTGTCATGTACAAAGTAAAGCATTAACAGAGTAACAGGATTTTCATGTTCCTCACTTCTCCATCTCAAGAGCATCAATAAAAGCAATGAATAGCTCTGCTCAAATCTATATTTCTCTGTGACTGTCCCTTTACATTTTTATTCTAAACACTGCACCATATATAACTGAGCACCCACCTCATTTGTTTGATCATTGGCGTTGACAAACAAAGGCTTCCAACCTTTAGGTAATGTATCTGTGTCAATAGCAAACCCGTGATTCTGTGAGGTGATGAATGCCTGGCCAGTCAACATGTTCAACACGGGCTGGTTGTGGCCTCTGATCACAGAACAGACACATTTATTTGCAATAGTTCCAACAAGTGAGGTATTACAAAAATATAATTTTCGTGTTCACTTACTCCTTACCTTATCCTTACTCCATCTAGTGAACAGCGTTACAAATTCTCCATCTAGTGAATTTATTTACAAATTCTCCATCCAGAGAACAGATTTACAAATTCTCCATCTAGTGAACAGCGTTACAAATTCTCCATCTAGTGAACAGATTTACAAATTTATCAATGGAGAGAACAGAGTTACAAATTCTCCATCTAGTGAACAAAGCTACAAATTCTACATCGAGAGAACAGAGTTAAAAATTTTTCATCTAATGAACAGAGTTACACTAATGGAGCCTTATGTAGCATGGTGTAAAAAACTTATAACAGCAGTGTAAGTAAATTAACATAAGTAAAAAGTCATTGTTATGGACTAAATAATAAAGATTACTTTCTGTCCTAATGGATGTCAATGGATATAACTTCCTCTACCACCTCACTGAGTTTTTAGTCTAAATCAGTTAAATAAGAGAAGTTGAAATTTGACACAAGACCTGTTTCCCAGTGGTAATTTGTATGACTTGGCCCCCGCGGCCAGTGACACCAGCTGATTACCCATACAGATACCAAAGATCGGCTCAGGGCGTTCCATGTTGATCAACTGAAAAACAATGCCATCTTATTATTACAACATGAAGAGCTAAATGCTACAAATGAAAAAAAATTACAAACAGCCAGTATCTGAAATTAAGTAAATTAAGGTCACACCAAAGTTATTCATCACTTGGTACTTCAGCACATTGGATGAACAGTGTTTAAATTTGACATACACCAAGATCACCTGAATCTCAAGGATTTATTCTAAACCACACTGTGCAGATTATGATTCAATCTGACCTACATCAGAGTCATATCTAAATGACAGTGAGTTGATTTTTAAGGTAGCATTGCTGGCAAAATCCCCTTAAACAAAAGCAGCTCAAAAGTCATTTAAAATTAATATAAGATCCCTGAAGTATATCTCATTTAAAACCTAGTGCAGTGTTTTTTCTGATGGTATATTTTTTTTTATTCATAATAATTTTCATATGAAATTTTAACAATTTTGGAAATTTAAAATTTTTAAATGGTACATAATTTTAAGCAACCAGTAACAACAAACTACATTTTAGTGAGCTTATATCAAACTACATAACAATAACTTAAAATCGTTTTATTTTTCTCTACTACATTTCTTTCATGTTTAAAAATGAAATTTAAATTATTTTATTGAAAAAAAACATTTTAAAATTCAATTTTGAGTTAGAAAGAAACATTATACATGGAAATGAAAAATAAAAAAAAGATAGTGTCATCTGATTTTTTTCCCCATTCAAATGTGGTTTGCTATTACTGGTTGCTTGAAATAGTGTACCAAATTGAGATTTAGAATTTACAAAAAAGTTAAAATTTCACAAGAAATGAATATTAATTTCATAAGTACCGTAAAAGTCATTGCAGAAGTCGCGACTTGTACTAGGAAATCGAATTCTAAAAACTAGAATTTTCTAGCAAAGTCGGGGTGCGACTTGTAATACGTACTTATCCCGTTTCTGTCAGCTTTCCCGGTACATGGAACGATGTAAGTTGAGCGATAATCGGAAATACCTTTAACCAGTGCTTTGTGAAACGTCTTACCCCAATAATTTACACTTTTAACCATCTCTTATGCTTTATATTTTGTGAACTGACGAAATTTTCATTTTATTAACATTAAATGCAAATTTTAAATTTGCCCAGTTCAAGACCTACCCGTTCTGACAAGTCGCCATTCAAGTGACACTTCCTAATCTGCATTACTATTATATCATGAGTCAATTTGACGCATATGCCAGTCTGCCGCTCTTTGATGTACATTTTCTTTCCATTTAACTATATGGGTATGCTTTCCATAATGAAAAACTCGCGGTTCAATATCCGTTTATGCATGTAAAGTTGCGTCACATTCAAGCTTGATCCACTACACATACGTCGTGAATTCTTTTGCCTGCCCGGTTGATTGCTGAATACCAGCTGACCTTTGAAGCCGTGTAGCGGAAGTTCAAGCCCCGAGTCACCCGTGCAATGACCTTTACATCCCCATGTCAACTAAGCCTTCCGTGACTGATATCCACAATTATAAACTCTCATATTAAGAACCATTAGGTCACTGTCACCATCTCGTGGTTTTCAAGCATTTTGGATAACCATGTTATAACGTTTCACGTGAGCTACAAATATACAATTTGCTTTGAGTGTTACCCGTGTCTCTTTCAGGACGATCGTATGCCCAACGAATAAGACAACACCTGAATTATCTATGGTAGAAGCTTACATTATTGAGGTTGTCGATTCTCTGTAGCAGAAGCTAACATTACTGAGGTTGTCAAATCTCTATGGGAGAAGCTTACATTACTGAGGTTGTCAATTCTCTATGGCAGAAGCTTACATTACCCAGGTTGTCAATTCTCTATGTTAGAAGCTTACATTATTGAGGTTGTCAATTCTGTGTAGCAGAAGCTTACATTACTGAGGTTGTCAATTCTGTGTAGCAGCTTACATTACTGAGGTTGTCAATTCTCTTTGGCAGAAGCTTACATTACTGAGGTTGTCAGTTCTCTGTAGCAGAAGCTTACATTACTGAGGTTGTCAATTCTTTGTAGCAAAAGCTTTTATTACTGAGGTTGTCAATTCTGTGTAGCAGAAGCTTACATTACTGAGGTTGTCAATTCTCTTTGGCAGAAGCTTACATTACTGAGGTTGTCAGTTCTCTGTAGCAGAAGCTTACATTACAGAGGTTGTCAATTCTCTGTAGCAGAAGCTTACATTACTGAGGTTGTAAATTCTCTGTATCAGAAGCTTACATTACCGAGGTTGTCAATTCTTTGTACCAGAAGCTTACATTACTGAGGTTGTCAATTCTCTGTACCAGAAGCTTACATTACTGAGAATGTCAATTCTCTGTACCAGAAGCTTACATTACTGAGGCTGTCAATTCTTTGCAGCAAAAGCTTTTATTACTGATGTTGTCAATTCTATGGGAAAAGCTTACATTACTGAAGTTGTCATCAATTCTCCGTAGGAGAAGCTTACATTACTGAGGTTGTCAATAGCTTCTTGTGCCAATGCCGGGTCACCTGGTCCATTGGATATGAACAGGCCATCATATTCTTCTTTGGAGTAGTCATAATTCCATGGCACCAGCTTCACCTCAGCCCCACGCTTAAAGTGGGAAAGAAATGGTAATTCATGGAGTACTGAATGTATCAATATTATAACAACATTAACTGCAATCAAAAGAGTTACATTTTAGAGAACTATCTGTAAGGTTTAATTCAATCTTAACAAAGGGTGCCAGGACAATGATGTCATATATCAAAGTATACACAATATTCATTTATATATACTGTTAAAGTAATGTATAACACATAAAAAGTTTGAAATTTAAACAAATCATACCATCTAATATTTCAATGTTAATAATTGTTTTTCTGTCAATGCTACAGGGGTATGCTCCATTTCAAATAAGCTAGCCATTACTTGTTAAGAACACCTGTAATACGCTTAAGAGTTGTATAAGATTACCTTGATGAGACTCCTGATCATGTTGTGTTTGATACCACAGTCCAGGGCGATGACTTTGATGGGGTTTCCTTTGCCAAACACCTTGACCTCCTGCATATTGAAAATATCACAGAATATTAAATATAGGTCTAAGTGCAGAATATATAATTATATTTGAAGGGAACAGTAGGCTGATTTTGAACTTATAAAATAAATCATGTTAAAATTACATGTTCTGGGATTCATAAAAATTTTGGCAGATTTAACCTTGAAGATGAAGGCCAAGGTGATTGTTTCAAATTTTAAAAAAATGCAGCCCTTCAAAAGTTATCGCTTTCAATATATATATTACATAGACCCCAATGACAAAGAATGGCAAGAAAACAACAAGTCTCCCCTAAATATAGCCATCAGTTGCTATGGTTACTTACATCTGTTGATACTTCTGCCATCAGGTTTCGAAGGTTGGGGTCTGAGAATTCTATAGGCATGTCGTCAAATTCAATCTTACCCAGTACTGTACCCTGCAAATCACAAAATGACCAGTCTGAATAACAAGGAATGCTGAAGCATCAGTACCAAGAACACTGCATAACACAACATTAATATAACTCACAGTATCCATATTGCATCAATGAAAGCTCTTGATAAGTTTTATTATGTACTTGTTGTCTTTAACAAATGAAACTTTACCTATTTATTTACATGCAAAGAAAAATTTATTAACAAAACTAAAAATTCCTCATCATACAAAAAAAAAAAATACTCAAAATCATACATCATTACATAATTTCTCTATTTTATATGAAATAAGTTCAATTCTGTGACTCAACTTTGGAACAAGTTTTAAGAACTAAATATCTCACGACACATTAAGAATTAAATATATCCCATGACACATTGGTTATTATATGGAGTGTGCACCCGTTCTCTGATGTGCTTGGTCAACATCCTGGTGTCGATGCCATGCAGGGCTGGGATGCCGTCCTCGTTCAGCCACTCTGATAGAGACTTGACAGATGCCCAGTGACTTGGGTTGTACGTGTAGTCCTGTACCAGCAAGCCTGCCACCTACATTCAAGTAAATTACAACTTATTTATTACTCTTAATATAGCATACATGTCATTGTTCATACAGTTAATATTTATTTCATAATGAACTAAATTTTATAGTTGACTACTATCATTATAAGTTCTCAATCAACTTTCTTTTCTGCATATCTGACATGAAAAGCAGGATTTGGTTTTATGAGTTACAAGGAATTAGAATTTCACATTAATCTGAAACAATAACAGCATAAATATGACTAAATCTTCCATCATATCTGATATTCACTATTCCGCCAATTTTGGGAAAACTTCATTAGATTTGTTCTAAAGTTTAACACTTTAGCAGAATTTCTATTATCATTTCTGGTTTTACTTTTGTTATTATTTTTACAGCCTCTGGAATTGGACTTATTTTACCACTTAGTCAGGTCAGGCAGTTTGCTCACCTGAATTTTCTCGGATTCCACATTGACCATGAGACCATGTTTATCTCTAACTTTTGTGTCAGGAACACCATAGTTTCCCACAATCGGGTATGTCAGTGTAAGAATCTGACCCCTGTAGCTGGGGTCAGTCAGTGCTTCTGGGTAGCTACAAAATACAGAGGTACACATATATAAGTAACAGCATGAAATTAATAAATAATCTTCACATAAATATATTAAAGAATTTATGTTAATAAACAAAGAATATAATCGCTGCTTGTTCACACAAATGCAGGACTGAAATTTTTTCAAAGTTAAACAAGGGACCCATGGGTCATGTCGCTCAGCTGAATTTTGGAAAATATTAGTAGCTGCAAAATATTTTTATTTCATTTGGTTTTTCATGTATATTACAATTTGAAAAACTAAGAGAAAATGGTCAAGCTAATATGAAACTCTGTAATTTATTGAAAAATGGACATGAGCTAAAGCATATGGACTGTGTAATAAATGAAACCTTTGGCCTGAAAACATTTAGTGATGCACCAAGGAAAAAAACAGGCCTACGTGAAGTGTTATAAAAAAGTTTAATTTCATTAACAAATAATGTGTGAAGGTAATTAAGTTTTCAAAAGTTAAATATATGGCCATATGAGTTAAAAATTAATCCCACAAAGTTTGACCAATATTCCTGATTTTAAAACTAAGTTTAACAGTGTTATTCACACCTAGGTCAAGCCAACTTTAAGAGATATGAATGAAATGCTACCAAGTATTTATATCTTCTTAAATCTTTTCAGTTAGCACTTACATTAGGTCATAATATTTAATCACATTTGAATATTAGGATTAAATTCCTGAACACTTTTTTTCTTTTAAAAAATTAAAATTGTCAAAGTCTCAACAAAAAGAATTTATTTAACTTTAAAATTATAAGATTCATATTGTTTATTAGTCCTGTGTATTGAAGGGGTGGGTGGGGGAGGGGTCTCTGTTGTTACTGACGTTGCTGAAAAAAAAGTGAAATTATAAGATTCATCTTGTTTATAGAACAGGTCTGTCAACAGAATGGGGTTGGGGGGGGGAGAGAGAAAGGCTCCCTGTGGTATTATCTGCATGCAGCCTGATCAAGCTCAACAAGAGATAGGGCTTGCCTGAGTGATGGGATTACATGACAACAGCCTGGGGAGCATAGAGAGCTGCACTGACTGACCTACAGTGACCAAAGTGGACTGCTTAACAATGTAAGGGAATACAATGAGAGCCTCCAAAATAATTCAATAACTAGCCTAATTTTGCAGCTTTTATTTTCAAATTTCAGATTTGAACAGATTAAATCCTTATGTGTACATGCTGTGAAAACTAAATCCACAGTATTTACAGGAAATTCAGATCAGTGGTTTTGAGATTAGGCATTCTTGAATGGAAACAATGGGTTTTTAATGGAAAATGGAGGTTTTTCCTTAATATCTTGAAGGAACGAAGTCTTGATGACACAATTTTCAGTATGGAAGAAGATTTTTGGGACATCTAACTGTATGCAAAATTTTGGATTTGTAGGTCCAACGGTTTTAAAGCACGCCCAGACAGACGGACAAAGGATTACAACTATAGCCCAGATGACTTATAGTCAGCTGAGCTAAAAATTAAAATTCCAACTCTTTAAGTCTGATGAAGTCTATTTATACCAGACACTATCTGGTAGAATAAAATGCAAAATATATAACCTGATGCAAAACTTACCCCACCAGTCCAGTGTTGAAGACTACTTCACCTGCTGATGATGTCTGTTTACCAAAGGAATAACCCTGGAATTCCCGTCCATCCTCTAAGATAAGGTAAGCCTTGCGGGGCTGGAACAAAGGTGACATGCTGATCAAGGGCTCTTTGACAAAGCATACTAGTATTATAACAATGACTGATCAAGGGCTGCTGCAAATTTGAAGTGCATAAAAAAAAGATAATCTGGCAATGAATCTAAGTTTTCTCTTACTCCTTTCACATGGCAAATGCAAACCTGTTTCAAACAATTTTGAATGTGAATTGAATGCTCCCACAGGAACCCAAAGCATTTAAAACTGTTGTGACCAAAACAGTCTGAATCCTCTCAGGTGGTGGATTCAAAACTTTCTGAATGTGAATCATTTTATCTGTCTGCATGAGTATCATGTGAATGCTCTACAACAGTTTGGACCTAGTTTCCAAGCATTAACTAGGTCACAACACAAGCATGAATGCTTGTGTTAGCATGTTGTTACATTATTCCACATGTGATATGTACAACTCATGCATTGGTGCTAGATGCCAGTGTTAAATTGCACAACACAGATTCAAACTGATTTATTCAAACTACTTTGCCCAAAATCGTTTTGAAAACTGTTTATGTGTGAAAGGGGTATGAGCCTACAATCTTACAGCAACACTACCAGAAATAATACATTCAGGACCATCAGTCCCTGTCAAAGACAGTTAGGCTGTGGTTGGTCTTCAGCTGTTGACTTGGAACCACATACACATGCTTACAAAAACCATACAACCTGAGCATGATCACTATGTCAACTGGACCAGTCTGTTCTAAAAAAGCGTCACTGCCAGTAACTGGTGACCAAGAGGTGAATCTTTAGTTATAACTAGCTTTCCTTGTTGGTGAGCTTAATGCAAGTGGGATGAACAAAGACTTTAAAGATTTTATTGATGGTATCAACTTCCACCAGGGGGCTCGGTGCTCTGTCATTGATTCTGGCGATCTTTGTTGTAGATGATAAGCTGTTTTCATGTACTGAATCTCATTAAATATTCAAGACATTTCTGGAATGGACCAGTGAAGAGTTGATAAGATTTTGGTGTGGATCCCTAAATTGATCCTGATTCAGGAATATCACCAAGGAATATTCACAAATGTACAGTCACTCATGCATTAATGAACCTTGTAATATGGGCCAAAAAGAGTGAATACAAAAATGTTGGGGAATACCCACAATGGGGAACCTCCACATGGCAGAGGGTTGTATTAATTAGAATGCAGATTTCTAGTTTCAAATTAAATTTTTATCTAGATTAGGCAAATATATCCCATAACAAGCCTTATCTGATGACTAAGTTAATGTTAAAGGGACATGATCAGGAGCAATATTATGCCTATTCATTCTCACTATCAGTTCAGTTTTGCTTTATACAAAAGTTTCCCCAGCAAAACCTTTCCACCAAACAGTGTCATTTCCTTGCATATGACTGTTTAACGCCCTGTTATAGACCTGTGTGTTGGTAAACACAGTCTGTTTACCATAACAAGGCTGATCAAGAGGTCTGGATTAAGAGGGGCAACATGCAGTGTTTTCAGCCAGCTGGAACATATTACATTTTTTAAGCCAAGTCATTTGAAAAGTCATTGAAAATCCTAAAAAAAAAGTCATCAGGTCTGGAAAAGGGGGGGGGTCCAGGCAGCAAAATTTCGTCTAATTCCCATTAAAATAGGTTGTTTCAGGTGAAAAAGAGTTCCCCCCCCCCCCCTGATCCACTTATAATTTTTTTTGTTAACTCAATATGCCTTATAGGTGATTGGGCCCCTTTAATATAGTCCAATGAAGAAGTCAGAAATGAATCAACATGTGACAGAGAGAGATCTCTAGTGGGGAATGCTGGTAGTATCCACTTTACATGCAATTTAACATTACTTGTCAGATCATGACAACATACTTTTTCTAGTCTGGCCGGCCTATCACAGTTGACTGAGATGCTCCGTGCCAGTGACAGCGGTCCCTTGAGGGAGGACTGCTTCAGTAACGAGGCACAGCGACTGGCTGCCTTCAACAACATGGTGGCCTAGATCTGGAAATAAAAAAAAAATACTTATAATTATGCTGCAGTATAAAACACCATGTTTTCTGTACCACTTGGATTTGTCTGTTATACACAAATTAATAAAATATCCCTGTCTTCATTATAATTGAGGTTTTTACAAACGGACTCTTGTCAAACAACCTCCTTTGTGGCCACACCTAGACAATGCCCTTTTTGTTCTCAAACTATGGACAGTGACCCCAAGTGTTCCTAAGTGTGTGTGTGTGTGGGGGGGGGATTTTTTACCATATTTTCCCATAAACCCTGGAAATTTTCTTTTTTTCACTGATGGGATATTGCTTAGGCATCAAGAACAATGTGAAATAAGCACAGGAAACACACTAAAATAAATAATCATAGAAAAGTGGGGTTGCCAGGAGACAAATTCTGGAGCTGCTGAACACACATTTGATTGCTCTCAACCACTTGAGCAGCAGATCACAAGTATAAAACCATCTATATAGGGTAGTCAGGTCTACTGATTAAAGGAACCTTTACCCAATCTGTTGTTTTTTTTCCCCTAATGAAATGATTCCTAATATTTAGAAGTCTCTAGACTGTTGATTTTGGTATTCATGCTCTACTGCTGCTTTATTTGAGTACACCTGTAAGATCATGCTGACCTGATTATGACATAGAGCACATACAGGACAGGCCACCCAGCATGCCATTGCAAAAAAAAATTGGACAAAACCCGAAAAAGTAGGACATGTAGGAAAAGGAAGGACAAAATTAGGGCTGAAACCACATGAAACTGCATTTTTTATGCTTATTCTTAATGAATGAATGCATAATTGAAAAAAAAAAAAATTATATACTTATTACACATTTAAACATATTTTATGTGGTTGTCAGAAGAAAAGTAGGATTGCTTGACACTCTGCACTTAGCTCAAGTCTGGTTGAACGTTAGGAGTTTTAGAATGGGTCATGCTTGAATGTTTACAACTAGATGAAAGTAAATTTAGCACTCATATTTAACACTGGTGAGGGAACAGTGACCTAGATTTAAATTTGAGAAGAGAAAATCTCATAGGACATTAAATAGAAGCAAGTTCAAGGAATATGATCCACACCGTCAAAAAGAAAGTCACTGAAAGCTTTTTATAATAACATTTTTAACTGAACAACATATCCAAATGAAAACAAACACTCATTCTATTCAAAAGCAGATATTCTGCTGAATATCTTTTATATATTCACAAGTATGTTACTAAGCTATATACTGTATATGTTATTATACCAATGATTCACTTTAAAAGAGATGTCCTACCCTGAGCTAGGGCAAAGTCAAGACTATATTACACGCACTGTGCTCATCCAACCGTACTAATGGGCAAACACAAACTACCAGTAGCTCTAAGTAGCTGTTGAAATAAAGGTTCTGAAAAGGTGTATTAGTTTCCTCTCATGTTTGGTATATAAATATATATGGTATAACGCTGTGCTCACTTATGGAGACATGCAGCCATGTTCTTTACAGAGTGGTCTCAAAGACACACAGAGAGTGCATGTATATACAGACACTGGTACAGTTGCTTGAAGCTTGTGGTGCAGTTGCTGCCAGACTGGGATTCCCACTCCCAGCAAAAATTCTTTTTATATGCAGTGTCTGTATCCATATGTATATAACCACAATTTTGGCAAAACACAGTTGGTGACCATAGTTTATCTGCTGAAACATCTATACCTATATGAAAATAATTTAATCACATAGTTTACACACAAGTTCCTCATGGACAGCTTCAGCTAATAAGTAATAAGTAACATTATTAAGTACAGGCCATGTTGGACAGAGTGAACATGAATGAGAACAGAGCAAGTCTACCTGATTTTTATTAACTACCAGCAGCAATGTATTTTGCTGGTTAAGGGTACCAGACTAGGGCAGTCATCTGGTACAGCTAGAGGAGCACCTGACCTGCTCCTGTCAATCAAATGGAGGATCAGAGAAATATCAGCTCCGCCACACACCT
The DNA here is from genome assembly GCA_026874595.1 of Sipunculus nudus. Classification (NCBI taxonomy): domain Eukaryota; kingdom Metazoa; phylum Annelida; class Sipuncula; order Golfingiida; family Sipunculidae; genus Sipunculus; species Sipunculus nudus. Next base: position 35,082,572 of record CM049321.1, read on the forward strand.
GTGAAGTCCAGGCCATATGATAACTACTGAAAGTGTGGAACATACATCACACAGACACCGGAAGTGATCTATACATGCGTGGATAGTGTTTTACAGAAGGCTACTGAGTATTTGCGCTACCAGTATATCTCATATGAATGAGGTTCTTAATGTTTACATACATATACATGAACTTCCTGTGCATAATTGCTTTGTGTGCATATATATATATATATATATATATATATATATATATATATATATATATGCATCTACGAATGAAAAGTAAAAGCTTCAAAGGCAAGCTGGTCCACTCAACTCCCTGTACTACCACAAATTCCTTAAGTAAAGTACCAATTGGTTCATCTGTTTTCAGTTCTAATGACTAATAAGTATTGATTGCTGTGGTGGATGGACATTCCAGACTAGCACATTCCAGGCTAGGTTATTCCAGAATAGGACATTCCAGACTAGGACATTTTTAATATATCAGAGGCTCCAAAAAATGGGGATGTGTTATAAAGTTGTCTGTTGTTTGCTGCTAAAACATGTCAGCAAGTGAAGACTCATGATTCAGAAATGCATTTATTCATTGCACCTTGCTTTTCAGTAATATGCAGAGTTTCTGTTCTACACAGAATGATTTACATGTGAATATCTGGTTTACATTCTGATGTTACCTTTATAAGTTATCTCTTTTTAAGTTGCATTTCTGTCCTAGCTTTCATCTGCTCCCTGAGGAACAGACAATAAAAGTGACTGCAAGTCCAACCTTTGGTACCTTATGGTTAAAATCTTGGACTGGGGTTGCAAGTTCAACCTGGGGTATAAAGGCTGTCACCTTTTGGTTAAAATCTTGGACTTGTGTTTCCATAAGGGAGAACATAATCCAAAACTTGCGGTTATAGATTATGCATGCATTATCTTAATCAAACATATTCGGCCCTCAAGGGCAGATATCATCAAATGACAAAAAAGGCATTAAATATTTATATATATATATTTAACATTTTACATACAGACACATTGGGTCACATAGAGGTCACAAAGCCTTTGAGTGAGACTTTTGTTACTATTTTTACACTCACAGACTTTTTCCCCTCCATTTAACTAAGTACAAATAAGTTATCAATTATAAAGTTTGCTTTTTTTAATCAAATCAAGTTCAATATTGAACAACAAACCACTTTATATATACATTTAAGCACTTGGTGAAGATTTTGTAACTAGGTTATATTTCAACAGTTTTTTTCTCTGTTTAAAAGTACATTTTTAAAATCTGCCCATAATTTCAATGAGCTTTAACAGTACCACATCCAAAATTTCCAACATTTCAAATATGTAAAACCAAAATTGTTTGAGTAAAGTTGTTATTGATATTACTTCCTTCATAACTGAAGACTAAGCAAGGCAGATTTTCAAGATTTCCCATGAAAAAGTTGCCAAGTTGACATGAACAGAGCCTACCTTGGTGGCACCTTAATATCCCCGGCCCTGGCGAGTAAAATAAGGCCGATCATTGGAAGATGCAGCTCTTATCATACCTTGATCTGTCCCTAAAGGTTATATATCTTATGAGTGTCTTATCTCAGCCACAGCCTTATCATTCTTGGTATACAATGGTACATTATCTCAGAGAGTACTATTATTTTCATTATCAAGATAAGGCCTGCCTGTGCTGTTAACAGTATACATACATATATATATATATGTACATGTACCTCGGGTTTAGAATCTATACAGTTGTGCCAAGTTGATCAGATTAAATTTTCCATGAAACTGTCCTCTAAGAATGGCCTATATTACTTAGCTTTAATATGTGGAGTTCTCTGTAATTATTGATATTGGATAATTAATTACATCTACCATGTAACAGTTAAATATTGGTTCTTCTGATCTGCACATGACAAATAATATCAGCTATTTAAACATGTGGATGGTGTTCATGAATTTAAATAAGAAATTACTGTGCACTTATACAAGACATTACTGATCAGTGATTTTTTAACAAGATTTGCTGACTATTAGTAACTTGTCATTCACCTTCCTTGAAGTTTTGCTCTGCATTCTTATTTGTGAATCAGCATTAATCTTTAAAAAAACTGTTGAAATTATTGAAAATACTGAAAAAGAGTTTTCCAAAGTACCTTGGGATGTTTTGCATTAAGAAATATATTAAGATTTGTAGGTGATGCATGCAAAATTTACTTGGACAGATGGTAATTGTTTAGATATGGGAGAGATATGGTAAAGTGGATGGACATCATGTAGTCCATCAGATAAACAGATAAGACAATCAGAATGATAACGCGGGTCAAACCTGATTACTAAATCAAGAATGACTGGGAGGTCACCTGTACATGCAGTGAGTGCCCTGTACAGGAATAAAACACCTAGGGAGTACAATTCACATGGGCAGACCAGACTCAGGGCTTTGGAACAATATGGACTGAATGTTATACACATGGGCTGACATACTGTTATCATCTCTTATCTATCTTATCTCTAACTGCTGGACACAGCTTATCTGCATGGACACAATAAAGCCTGTGACCTCAGAATGGCCCCACTGAATCTGATAATATACACCATTACGATACTGTCAAGTATTTGGTAAAAAACAAGTTTCCTGTTTTTACAAGTCAAGAATCTGGTAAATACTTTTTATTGCATTTATTCAGTCAAGTATTTGATATGAACTCTTTCCTTCTTGTTTTTCATACTTGCATACTTTTCATACTGTGCATTTCATTGTTTTTGGTAATTGATGAATTTCACATTACATTAGTGGAGTTGTGGGACATGAGAAAGGATGGGTTGAGTGAACCATTAACAGATTTGGACTGATTCAGATATGAATACAAGGTAGTAATTTTGTTTAATCATTAATCTGTTTAACTTTAAGGTCTGCCTCAGTAGCAGGAAAATTATCACATATAAATATTGAAAGGTACAGAGATACAAAGTAAGATAGTTAAAGGATAAAGTAAGGATCAAATGTGAAGTGTGCGGAGGTGAATACTCAGGTCCCTGTCATATATTTTTACAGCTTGAGCCACTTATTGCACTCACACTTGTAAAGATATCCTATGGTTGCCTTTCTGTTGGTGAGAGTTTCAAATTTGTGTTGTGTGAGAGAAATTATGAAAACAAATTCTTCTTTAATAAAAATCAGAGAGAACAACCTTGAAGGGGTCAGTGCATGCTGCTTGGATTGACTAATAATGAACAGTAATTTTTACTTGACTCTTTCTCTTGGGTCCACAGCCAGATTTTTAAGATGTGCATGTATTACTTAATTTAATTAATTCATATAACAAAGGATGTACTCTGTGTGACTTATTTTGTCATGAGATCAAACAAATGGAACCCTGGTGAATGAAGGAAATGGTTAAAATTGACAAATTTTTCCTGCCTCACATCAAAAGCTATATTCATTTATGGCTGGACAATTTTTAAAATGCTCTTTACATTTATTAAAAATGAAATACCAGAATGTAGGTGTAATAAATTTTCAGTCTTGCTTTCTGACAGTATTATGGTGATGGTACCTTAAAGTTCAGAACCTGTTGTTGTAAATTCTATGAACCTTGCCACCCCATTTAATTTCTTAATAAAATTTCCAGATATGATAAGGTATGATGCCCTTTGACATGGTGACATAAGTGGCTGATCCAGGTAGGATGACCTTTAACCTCTGACCTGACAGGATATACATGAGAGGTTGACCCAGTGTCTCTTGTTCAAATCTCAAGGTATTCACATCCACCGCCCCTAGACAAGGCACGGTCAAGTGAAGTTTAGGTCAAGGATTGGATAATGATCACCCAACTGAAAAGGTCTGCCTGTGGTCCTCACACACATTACCCAGACATCAACTGTTTGATGAGTGAATATCCTATTAGTTATCACCATCAACCCTTGATCTTCAGTAAAAGTGGCACAATTAATCCTTGGTCCAGGGACCCCACTTTGTTCATATCAATAATGAATTATGTGTGGGTAAAATATGATCAAGAACTGCATCAAATATAAATTATTTAATAATGCAATGTAAAACAAATGACCAATAGGTCATGAGCAGCTCACAAGTATGACATTTTAGCCTAACAATCACAACAGGAACTTTATTACTGTGGAAACAAAACAGATTAACTTCCAAGTCTACACCTTTCACCAAAGCAAATCAGATTTATTTTCTACTTTGCCTTGATGACATAAAGATTTTTTTTTTTACAATTTCATCATATTCCAGGAAGCTTATTCTGAAAAACAAAATTTTAAACCTGTAAAAAGAGTGTAATTTGTCTAATCAATGTTAATTTATGAATTGTTTTATTACAATTATCACAATTATCTGCAATATTTATGAAGTTTGTTGAGTCAAACCTTCATGATTTTTTACCTTTTAACAGATGAGTTCACATGATAAACCAGTACAAAGCTTACATTCACTTTACACACAGTGTGTACTATTATATATCAGCTAGACCTGGGCAGAACATTCTTACAGGGAAAGATGTTACAAAATTACTGAACTTCAAAACTCTGCTCTGTATTACACGAGGTCTTGACAACATTTGGCCCTGAGGCGGTAAATATCTCATATGGAATTATGAATTTCAACAGCACAGTCACGGAATATACAGTTCCTATCACCAGCAAAAATCAGACCATGTACTGGTCACGATTAATTAAGCACAGGTGTAATGTTTGACTACATCATCCAAGCATGCTGTTTATTAAAACATTCTACAAATAACAGGTACAGTAGAGGTACAGTGGAATGCAAAATCACCTATCTAATAAGACCACCTGCCTATTAACACCACCTTTGAGTAAACGAGAAGTATTCACATTGGTTATTTAAACTGACCTATCTAATGAGGGTGCCTGTAAAATAAAACCACTTCTGACCAGTGCCAAGGGAAGCCTAATTATGCAATTTCCACTGTACATATATTTTTGTCTTGGGTACTCCCATTACATGCAAGTTCAGGTACTTTTATTCAGGTAATTATGAAATTTAAATTTATATTCCAAATTTTTAATAAACCCTCCTCGAAACAGCCAAGTTAATCTTTACAAAAGATCCATAATTTGACAAACAATCTGAATTGAGCAGCACTCTCACAAGTTATCCTTCTCTTGGAGATTGTCTGATATTTGTGCTTTGCAGAACCACTTACTTGAACTTAGTCACTGGCAACTGGTTCTTCTTTAAACAACAGATCTAAACACTACTTGTGCATATATTCACTATTGCCAGTCCAGAGCAGGTATTGCATCATGCTCAGACTACTACATATCTGCTCATAGACTGATACCAAGTTATTTCCAAGAACAATTCATCATACAATTCAGCATAAAGCAGAAACACGTTACAATGAAACATGTCTGGAAGACCACCTTTCTAATTGGACCACCCTAGAGCAAAGGCTAACCAAGCAAGACTAACAACAAAACCTAAACAAGGGACCTGTGGGTCATGCACTCAGCTGACATTGATTCTGAGAATATTTGTATAATATCCTAGTGGTATAATACCTGGTGGTGCATAATATCCTTGACATGGTGTATGAAAACTTGAATAAAAGCTAGCCTTTTTCAGCAAATCCTTTTAAATTTCAGATTTTATTAGCTTAATACCTTATCTGTCCATCATGTTAAAAGAGAATGTACATACAGGAAAAAGATGTGCCAAAGTCAGAGCTGGGCAAAATTTATGGTAATAATTTTACATTTATGCAAATAACTTAAAAATTTTACAATTTTTTTATCTAATTTATGGTATACAATTAAAAAAAGTTGAATATAGATATATGCTTGAAATGAGCTCTCCAGCTAAACAAATTATCATGTTAAGTGAGTAAATATATTTCCTGATTTTACAAAGTGCATTATGTTTGGGCCCATAACTTAAAAGATTTATATAGAATACTGACCTAGTTTCTGGCATGTAGATGGAAAATATTTTAGCCTAACAATCACAACAGGAACTTCATTACTGGGGAAACAAAACAGATTAACTTCCATGTAAACTACACCTTTCACCAAAGCAAATCAGATTTATTTTCTACTTTGCCTTGATGACATAAAGATTTTTTTTTTACAATTTCATCATATTCAAGGAAGCTTATTCTGAAAAACAAAATTTTAAACCTGTAAAAAGAGTGTTATTTGTCTAATCAATGTTAATTTTTGATTTGTTTTATTACAATTATCACAATTATCTGCAATATTTATGAAGTTTGTTGAGTCAAACCTTCATGATTTTTTACCTTTTAACAGATGAGTTCACATGATAAACCAGTACAAAGCTTACATTCACTTTACACACAGTGTGTACTATTATATATCAGCTAGAGCTGGGCAGAACATTCTTACAGGGAAAGATGTCACAAAATTACTGAACTTCAAAACTGTGCTCTGTATTACACGAGGTCTTGACAACATCTGGCCTCGAGGCGGTAAATATCTCATATGGAATTATGAATTTCAACAGCACAGTCATGGAATATACAGTTCCTATCACCAGCAAAATTCAGACCATGTACTGGTTACGATAAATTAAGCACAGGTGTAATGTTTGACTACATCATCCAAGCATGCTGTTTATTAAAACATTCTACAAATGACAGGTTCAGTAGAGGTACAGTGGAATGCAAAATCACCTATCTAATAAGACCACCTGCCTATTAACGCCACCTTTGAGTAAACCAGAAGCATTCACATTGGTTATTTAAACTGACCTATCTAATGAGGGTGCCTGTAAAATAAAACCACTTCTGACCAGTGCCAAGGGAAGCCTAATTATGCAATTTCCACTGTACATATATTTTTGTCTTGGGTACTCCCATTACATGCAAGTTCAGGCACTTTTATTCAGGCAATTATAAAATTTAAATTTTTATTCCAAATTTATAATAAACCCTCCTCCAAACAGCCAAGTTAATCTTTACAAAAGATCCATAATTTGACAAACAATCTGAACTGAGCAGCACTCTCACAAGTTATCCTTCTCTTGGAGATTGGCTGATATTTGTGCTTTGCAGAACCACTTACTTGAGCTTAGTCACTGGCAACTGGTTCTTCTTTAATCAACAGATCTAAACACTACTTGTGCATATATTCACTATTGCCAGTCCAGAGCAGGTATTGCATCATGCTCAGACTACTACATATCTGCTCATAGACTGATACCAAGTTATTTCCAAGAACAATTCATCATACAATTCAGCATAAAGCAGAAACACGTTACAATGAAACATGTCTGAAAGACCACCTTTCTAATTGGACCACCCGAGAGCAAAGGCTAACCAAGCAAGACTAACAACAAAACCTAAACAAGGGACCTGTGGGTCATGCACTCAGCTGACATTGATTCTGAGAATATTTGTATAATATCCTAGTGGTATAATACCTAGTGGTGCATAATATCCTTGAGATGGTGTATGAAAACTTGAATAAAAGCTAGCCTTTTTCAGCAAATCCTTTTAAATTTCAGATTTTATTAGCTTAATACCTTATCTGTCCATCATGTTAAAAGAGAATGTTCATACAGGAAAAAGATGAGCCAAAGTCAGAGCTGGGCAAAATTTATGGTAATAATTTTACATTTATGCAAATAACTTAAAAATTTTACAATTTTTTTATCTAATTTATGGTATACAATTAAAAAAAGTTGAATATAGATATATGCTTGAAATAAGCTCTCCAGCTAAACAAATTATCATGTTAAGTGAGTAAATATATTTCCTGATTTTACAAAGTGCATTATGTTTGGGCCCATAACTTAAAAGATTTATATAGAATACTGATCTAGTTTCTGGCATGTAGATAGAAAATATGTGCAGGAATGGTTATTTAACATATGAATAGATAACAAGAGCAGTTTTCATAGTAAACAGTTTTAAAGTGTAACAATAGGTTTTTACTGGAAAACAGATTTTTTTTTATTTCTCTAAGGAATGAAGTTATAGTTAGTACTAGTGACACAGTTTCAGGTTTGGTAGGAGAACTTCTAACTCTTTGCTGAATTTGGAAATTGTAGGTCTAATGGTTTCAAAGTGATGTTTAAGCCATGTTATGGCTGGATGACTAGACAGCCAGATGGACTATGGACAAAAGACCATCACTATAGCTCAGATGACTTAGATGAGTCAGCTGAGCTTAAATAAAAAGGTCCCCATGTCTGAAAAGGGAAGGGAGAGGGGGAGTCAAGGCCACAAAATTGGTCTCTTAAAACCCTTAAGGAAAGGTTGCTTCAGCTCACATAGGGGTGCTCAGATAGGGGTGCCCCCCCCCCCATCTGCTTATGCTTGAGTGACCGGATATTAATGACATTGGTTATAACTGACCTGTCTGATAGAACCATCTATGAATTAAGACCACTTTTGTCCAGTTTCGTGCTTTGTCTTATTAAACAGGTTTCACTTTTTTCACATGCTGTATTTAATTTTAAATCTGTTGGTGAATTTTAATAAGTTCTGATACCCCAAGAAATAAGGGGAAGACAAAAAAATGTATTATTTGCTGCTGAAGCACAAGCTTATCTCGACAGCTCTTCATGAATCATGTAACCAATCTTGGCATAAAGTTTCCAAACCTGTTATGGTTATATTTAATGCAAAATATTTATCCCTAAGGATGTATATATGATCCAAATTTACAAGTTGGGTGATTGTTATAAATTTAAACTTTTAAGTTTTCTTTGCAAAGTTGCAGTGTGTTTTTAAAACTCCCTGACAGGTTTCTAATCAAGTTGATTTTGTAATGCAATCAACTGACATGATTCCATACTAAACAGGCCAGCAGGGCTGAGTTGAGGTACCAAGTGTGGACTTTATATTTTTACTCTCTGTGAAAAGAATCAGTGAAGTGAATTGCAAACTTGCTCAGATGGCCATTTATGCCAAACCTTTAATGTTCCATATTAACATAATACATCCTTAATTCTGCTATGTTTATTAATACCCCTTTAAAGATATGATTATTTTAACTCCACTTCAATTCTAAACTGTTAATCCTGAAAATTCTAACTAAAAAAATACCAGTGATCAAGTTACCTTTTCTCCTTTCTAAAATGGGCCCATGGAAAATTTTGTATGAAGGTTGTCCTGCTCATGTGACTTTAGGCCCTTACTGTGGTGATAACATGGATCCAGACACCCCTCTTGTCCACCTACTACTGAACAAGGAAGCATTCATTACACTCTTCCAGCCAATTTTCCACACTAACTCACACACTGATAGGCTACAGTGTGCCAGCTCATAGCATCAATTTGGTCTTTAATTATCTCAGCTACCAATTGCATTTCCCGTAATCCAGATAAAAAAAAATCTGATGTCATTCAATCTTTGTCAATACAGCCAATATTCACAAAGTTCTTAACACCACATCTTAGAGGAATGGTTCCTCTAGAAAATGGTCAATACTGTTTTACATGGAATCAGGGTTAGTAAGTTTTACCCAGTGCCTGGGTAACACCCTTGTTTAACTGGATTCCTGGGTGATACCCCTAATTCCTATTGATTAGAGAGATGTGCTCTACACAGCCAAAAATGAATTAAAGTATGAGTGGTAAATGGCCCTTTGTAGATAGGGGTCATCTGGTTAGAGTCACTTGGTTTCCTATCAATATTCATAAGATGTGGATATAACTTTTGCTGACTAATCAGCAAGAAACTAAGCTTTGGTTGTGCTAGCTAAAAGCAAATAAACATTGGAACGCTTTGGTAAAAATCTGGGCAAACTAATTGGTAAAACATGGGAAAGCCTTGGTAAAATACACATGGTTGGGTAAAATAGGTTTTACCCGATCAAAGGCCAACACTGCATGAAATATTCTTTTATCTGAAGTATTTACAGGGATACATTTACTGTCTCCAACGTTTTCATCATATGTAGTCCATCTGTCCCTTTCAATACAACATACCGTAAAATCTCCACTTAAAACCGCGGTTTAATCAAGAAATTCAAAATCTTGAAATCAGGTTGATTTCCTGAAAGCACTGTGCGGTTTATACTAGAAGGGTTTCCTGAATATCTTCCTGACAGACATCGTTTTTGGGCCGGCGCGTGGGCGATAATATTGCAACTTTCGAAGGCTGTTCTTAGCATGCATGGGAGCCGTGTGTAAATGTATTATTTACGATTATTTGTTTTTTATAAATTAAATATTGCTGATAAGTTTTCGTGTGATATATAACCTGTTATAAAATCTTGGTAATTGTCACCAAATAATACGTTTACAACAACCCTGCTGTTACACACAGCGGTCCACTTCGTTGGGCATGGTCAAGCAAAATTGAAATAAAAGCCTACTTTAAACCCATTTGCGGCATTATTTAGCAATGATTATTTGTTTAAAACGTAAAATGAATAAATAGCTGACATCGTAAAGAGTCACACAATGGCAGACGATCGTTTTAAAATCAAGTTTGAGTGCCGCCATGTGCTGAAACACCCCGGTATTCTGCTAAGAATATTTTGAACGGCTGTAAGCGGTGGGTGGTAAATAGAACAGCCACCTATTTCGTCCCAGCGTGCCTTGCGCGAACACTGCCTTGACAAAATGGCTCTCCACACGGAAACTTTCTTCAGGAAAAAAAACTTGCTAACCCGGACTGGCCACTTTAATTTTACCTTAAAATCACTCGTTTTCAAGCGTCATGTTTCCTATACGTGCGTATCTCTAAAAGGTAACTTCAGTTACTTCGATATTTAGTTAAGTTGACCAGCGATGTTTTCAAACGCACCAGCAAATTGTGACATGGAGCGATGTCAACGTACGATGTGACGAAGATAATACCGAAGTAACCGGTATGAATATGATTTGAATCTTTCGAGTAATTCCAGAAAATGGAATTTTCATCAAAAATTAAGATTTCAAAATATTACTTTTAGAATTAAAATATACAGTGACTTGAAATGGATCAGCAGAATATTTTTTCCAAAATATAATGACAAATCAGTAGCAAACAAGAATACGGCACGGAATATAAAATATATATAAACAGGCAGAGGTTCACCGGCACTTACGTCTTCCCAAACTTCATGCTTGAGTGACCCTGCAAAAAAGTGTTATGATGTGTTTAAATAAAATGCCCAAGGAATTTTTAAAGTGGACAGGAATGGCTGAGTCGCAACCTACGCGTGTTCATTTCTAGATGATTGGTTGATTGTGTCTTATGTCAAATCATTCCGTAGCGAAAGTTGGTGCGGTTTTAAAGGGGGGTTCTTAGTATTTGAGCCCCTCGCGGTGTCTCGCCTGGAATTTCAGCAAAGTCTGGGTGCGGTTTTAATCGGAAGTGCGGTTTTAAGTGGAGATTTTACAGTACTTTATATTTTTGTATATACTGATGGAAAACTGAACTTGAGAATTCATAAGAATTCAATATGGCATTAATATATTTAATTAAATATTTATTCTTAAGTCTAGCAGGATGTTATCTAATCTAACCTAATTTAATCTAATTACTGATTTAATCTATTTATCTATCTATCTGATCTAATCTTATTATATATCTAATCTAATCTAATCTAATCTATCCTATCTATCCCACCCTATCTATCCTAATCTAATCTTAATCTTACCTAATCTTACCTAATCCTAATTTAATCTAATCCTAATCTTATCCAATCTAATCCTTAAGTAATCTTAATCCTAATCTCTCTCTCCTATCAATGAACTAATCTATCTTATTTATCCTATCAAATCTAATCTATCCTATCTAATCTATCCTAATTTAATCTAATTTATCCCATCCCATCCATCCATCTTCTACCTATACATTACTAAAATTGTCTTGTCTGTTTAACCTAGAAAACCCACAGAAATGGGCCATGACAGTGGGCAAGCTTTCGTATCAGTGTCAAGTCAGATGCCATTTCTTACAAAATGCACATACACCAATTTGGCCCTTCTACTTGCACACAAATGAATTCCTAGCAACATCACATCAAAGGTCTTTGCACAACATCACACCAGTCTCGACCTCACCACTGCTGACCTTCACCTTGGATCATTACCATGAAGACATAAATAATTGGTTTGTATGGACCACCAGACATAGTTCCTTGTCCGTCTGGGGAGTTCGCTACCTTACAGGCCAGGGGACACACTACGATACAATACTGTCTTCCCCCTAAGATAATCTGCATTCTTTCATCATAAAATCTAAACTAAAAGCCTTGGTGTGTATTATACATGGAGGTATAATTTCCCAACTATTTTCCGGCTGCACTGAACATCATTTGAGGGCCATAAGACCGCCAAAATGTCAGCTGGAAGTGAGTGATAATAAGGGATTTTTTTTTGTAATTTAACAATATTGGTTTACTACTCCATAAAATAACATAAAGTTTGGTCTTATTTATTGCATTCATTTTAAAATACTTCATATATACCTTAATATAGCTTCCTACCCCAGAGACTGATGATATGTCAAATAAAATATGCATAACCATTCCCCTTGTTGTCATTGTTTGATACCATTGTAAGTTGGTAGATGGCACTATATGTGCTTGCACTGGGGTATGATAGGGTAATGGAATTTCTTCCGTGGGGAAATGATCCATAACACTCAAAACAACTTGACCCAAGTAAGGAAAACTGATCTGAATTTGACTGCTTCCCTAGCTTTAACTAGCCTACTGGTGACAAAGTCATGATCAGATTGATCAGTAATGGAATCACTGCCATACCTAGCTCCAGCTCTCGTCCGCTCTCTCTAGAGGACCCTGTATAAATATATATATATATATATATATATATATATATATATATATATATATATATATATATAAATGTAAGAGATAGGGGTCACAATAACCCTTCAAAAGATATCATATTTACAAGACTAGAACTATAATTTGGTTGATTTGACCTTGAAGATCCTGGTCACCATTTTTCAGACTGGGCAAAGAACTTGGTAGGGACAATTTGTGTACCAAATTTGAGGACCACGTGTGAAGTGGTTCAAAAGTTATGTAGTTCCCAAAAATTTAACATTTCAGCAGATTTGACCTTGAAGATGAAGGTCATCAGATTTCAAATTCTTCCAAGATTTTGGTGGGAACCATAACTGTGTCACACCCTTGGGGATAATATGAAGCCCTTCAAAAGTTATCTGGTCATAAGTGTATTAAATTCAGTAGGAACTTAGCAGTCCTTCAAAAGTTATTGCATTCAAAAGATATCCTACAGCAAAGCCGACGACAACGGACGATGGCACTGAAAACAACATGTCTCCCTTGGAGGGGGGGGGGGGGGGGGGAGACATAATGATCTGATAGCTGTTCTAGATCCAAGAAAAAAAAGGGACACATGGGTCACTGTGCTCAGCTGATGTTAACCTTGAAGGTAAAAATCTAAAATAATATCAAATTGAGATAAAGTGTAAGAGGAAGAGGTAATAAAGGCCATGGTTGGTTTATATGATTGGTTTGTATTGATGAGCAAGAAATTGTTGCAAATAATATTTTGTAACCTGACCATGTGTTTCCTAATGTTGAAACTGAAGCATGTGAGCAGTTTGTGAACAAATGATCTGTACTATTACCATGATCATTAGTTGGCTTTTTGATTAACTGTTAACATTTCAGTAGTTTACACTTTTGTTCAATTGAATCCGTTTTTTGTATAATATATATTATTATATACTGTGGTTGGCTTTATATTCGCGAGGCTGAAATTTCGCGATTTCTCAATTTTGAATGTTTCGCGAGGGTTTCATTTTCGCGATTTCACCAGAAACTATATCAAATCTTAGGTAAAGCCATACCTGTGTGTATTATAAAATGAGAATAATTCATGAGTTTGTGCTATTCTACTTGTATAACGATGGTCCTGTACACACAGCACAGGTATTGTAGTTCAATTTCAAGGGAACGTTTACCCTATACCTGCTTGAATGTAATTATTAAATTAATTATTAAATTTCTCACTGTTCTAAACTATTAACATACAAGTATTGGTTTCACTGAACAAGAAGAACATACTCAACTGGCCAATTATTCCCGAGGGTTTCATTTTTCGCGATTATTTCCCATTCGCGAATATCGCGAAATTAAAACCCTCGTGAACAAAAAGGCAACCACAGTATATATGTATTTTTTTTATGAAATGTATACAGCTGAAATATAACTAATTAACAACATAAAACAGGGCAAACAAAGCCTGATCTCAAATTCTGCTGAGGCAGGAAAATAATGAACAAATGTTTGTATTAAATCCTCATTTTTTTATCACATCAATTTTTTTCTAATTTAAGTTTATATTTCTATACATTTCCAATTTAACATATATATCTGAATATAAAAGTTGATTCATAATTCTCAATTGCATCATCATAAATCTCAATCTTGTCAGATAACACCACATCATGCATACAAATGTTTATTTATTTTTTACCACAAAAATATATCTTATATTTGCGAGGGGGGGGGGGTGATTTGGGTGGTGATATGAGAATAACTTTACACCTGTCACAGCAGGGGATCTCCCCAAGTGACTGTAACAAATCAGAAACCCTGGCACAGCTGACTTCCAGTGACCTGGAGTGGGACCCTGCATCTGTAATCTGTAATCAAAGCAAATGACTACAATAGAGCCTCAAGAAAAAAATCAATTACTAGCTTAAGCTTTTATTTTCAAATTTCAGATTAAAAACAAGGGACCTATGGGTCACTGTGCTCAGCTGACGTTAACCTTGAAGGTAAAAATCTAAAATAATATCAAATGGAGATAAAGTGTTAGAGGAAGAGGTAATAAAGGCCATGGTTGGTTTATATGATTGGTTTGTATTGATGAGCAAGAAATTGTTGCAAAAAATATTTTGTGACCTGAGCATGTGAGCAGTTTATGAACAAATGATCTGTACTATTACCATGATCATTAGTTGGTTTTTCGATTAACTGTTGACATTTCAGTAGTTTACACATTTGTTCAATTGCATCTATTTTTTTGTATAATATATATTATTAAATATATATGTATTTTTTTATGAAATGTATACAGTTGAAATATAGCTAATTGACAACATAAAACAGGGCAAACAAAGCCTGATCTCAAATTCTGCTGAGGCAGGAAAATAATGAACAAATGTTTGTATTAAATCCTGATTTTTTTATCACATCAATTTTTTTAAAATTTAAGTTTATATTTCTATACATTTCCAATTTAACATATATATCTGAATATAAAAGTTGATTCATAATTCTCAATTGCATCATCATAAATCTCAATCTTGTCAGATAACACCACATCATGCATACAAATGTTTATTTATTTTTTACCACAAAAATATATCTTTTAAATCTGCAAAACAATAAATATCTAAAAATAATACTTGATTTAGATTTAACAATTTTTAATTGTGTCTTTATTTATCCATAATGTGCTTCATAATTTTTATAATAATTTAAGCATACTGATGGGTTCATTTATATCTGTTAAAATCATTTAAAAGAAAATTGATTTCTTTAAAAATGCTACATTACACAACATTGCATCTTCTGGATTACACCTTGAATTATTTTTTCAAGGAAAGTTTTTGCATATCGGAGTGGAAACAGCATTACAATTAAGGAGATACAGTGAAAACAATAACAATTACTGCATAACACTTGGTGGGTTGGGTTTGCGGGGAGGGGGGGCTGATTTGGATGGTGTTATGATGAGAATAATTGTACACCTGTCACAGCAGGGGATCTCCCCCAGTGACTGTAACAAATCAGAAACCCTGGCATAGCTGACTTCCAGTGACCTAGAGTGGGACCCTGCATCTGTAATCAAAGCAAGTGACTACAGAAAAAAAATCAATAACTAGCTTAATTTTCAAGCTTTTATATTCAAATTTCAGATTCAGACAAACTAAATATTTATGTTTACATGCTGTGAAAATTAAATCAATGGTGCTTACAGGAAAAAAACGTGCCATG
Source organism: Sipunculus nudus (assembly GCA_026874595.1). Taxonomy (NCBI): domain Eukaryota; kingdom Metazoa; phylum Annelida; class Sipuncula; order Golfingiida; family Sipunculidae; genus Sipunculus; species Sipunculus nudus. Next base: position 35,098,497 of record CM049321.1, read on the forward strand.
GTCAAATTTGGGCAAAATTTAAGGTACTGATTTTTTTTTTATGCTAATAACTTAAAAAATTTACAAAATTCAGATCTAATTTTGGGTAAACAAATGAATCTTAATTAAACATAGTAATATACTTGAGAAAATAGACTCTACTTTCAAAATTTTTCATGTTAAGTGAGTTATTATTTTTCCTGATTTTTTACAAAGTCCATTATGTTTTGGCCCATAACTTAAAGAATTTATACTTTACAGACTTAATTTCTGGCATGTACATAGGAACTATATAGAGGAATATTTATGGTACATATGAGGAAAAACAGATGAGTGGTTTTGATATTAGGCAGTCCTGAAGTGTGAAAATAGGATTTTAATAAAAAATTGAGGTTTTTCCTTAATTTCTCAGAGGAACGAAGTCGCAAAGACCCAGTTTTCGGCTTGGTAGGAGATCTTGGGGACATCTAACATTATGCTAAATTTTTGATTCCTAGGTCTTACGGTTTCAAAACGTGCCACATCTACGGACGGACGGACGGACGGACAGACGGACGGACGACGGACAATGGACCACGACTATAGCTCAGATGACTTATAGTCAGCTGAGCTAAAAAATTAAACTTTATGTTTACATGCTGTGAAAATTAAATCAATGGTACTTCCAGGAAAAAAACTTGCCATGGTCAATGTTTGGCAAAATTTAAGGTACTGATTTTATTTTTATGCTAATAACTTGAAAAATTTACAAAATTCAGATCTAATTTTGGGTAAACAATTGAATCTTAATTAAACACAGTTATTTACTAGGGAAAATACTCTAGTTTCAAAATTTTTCACGTAAGTGAGTAAATATTTTTCCTGATTTTTTACAAAGTCCATTATGTTTGGGCCCATAATTTAAAGAATTTATACTTAACAGACTTAATTTCTGGCATGTACATAGGAACTATATAGAGGAATATTTATGGTAAATATGAGGAAAAACAGATGAGTGGTTTGATATAAGGCAGTCCTGAAGTGTGAAAATAGGATTTTAACAAGGGACCTATGGGTCACGGCGCTCAGCTGTTATATATGATAAAAAAATATGATTTAGAAATGAGGCACATGCTGGTTTTGTGTGGTAATAAATATAAGCTGTATTATGAGTTGTTGTTGTTTAGCTTATGTATGATTTTGATAGTACCTTTGGAGACAGGGAAGAGGATTGATTTCATTTATTTTATTAATAAATGGAGTACTATTTTCACACAGATATTGACTTGGCCATATAACTTATAAGCAGAACATATAAGAGTTTAACTATATATTAAAAAAAATAACAAATATTGTCCCAAATATAATTTTTATTAAAAATAATAAGAGAATCGTATGATTTTTTAAAATGAAATATAACTGAAATGATTATTAAAATCATATATAAGAATATATTCATGAATGCATTCATGAATACATTTTGAAAGTATTTGCACTGGTATTCATATACTTTCATTTTTATCTGAATTTCCATTCTTTATGCAAGAAATTTTATAATGGGAGTACATATTCATATTCGTATTTAAATACAATTGCAAAGTATTCGCACCATGTCTGGTATTTATTCAGTTTTCACCAAACAATGATGTTGAGAATCCAGAATATACAAAATTCACACATTAAAATACTGATCATGAGTACCTGGTTTTATTGCTTATATTTTTATTAAAAAAAAAAAATGTAATATATTCATTTTGGACTAATTTCACATCAATGTACACACTAGACACAGTAGGAATCTAGATTAATATTATCCACTGCATCTTTGTCTATCATTAATTTCCTTCATATGATCCCTAATGATTAGTAATGAATAATATGATTTACTTTTTTATCATTAAAATTGAACTGAAAAATACCATAGGTGACTGCATGGTGTTATATGGAATATGTGACATTCTATCCATCGATACAAGATTCTTATATCATCAGTAACTGCAAGTTAATATCCTGTTATTATAAACTAACAAATTCCTTTTCTATTTTTCTTTAATTTGTTATTAAAAACCAATAAAAATTTATTAATTTATTGTTTATTGTTATGTTGTTGGTTAAAACTACTAGATGAGTTGGGTTGGACACCGGGATCAACTGTGGCTGGCCATAAGCTGCCTGGCTGCCCTAGTGTATGCCTCGCCTCAAGCATGCATAATTTGCTAAAAGTTCAACAAGGTCAACATACAGGTGAATCAAGAGGGGCTGAAGAGAGCCAAGGTCTGACATGGTCTCATAAAAACATTAATAAAAGCTACAATTTTTGGCCAATTTCTTTCAGTTTTCTAAACTAAAAAGCTGAAATCCTTATGTGTGCATGATATGAAAATTATATCAACAGTGCTCACAAGAAATAAACATGCCATGGTCAAAGTTGGGCAAAATTTAAGGTACTAACTTTATATTTATACTAACAACTTATAAAATTTGAAAAATTCAGAACTAATTTTGGGTATTCAATTGAATCTTGATTAAATAATGTTACATCCCTGAAAAAAAAATCTCTAGCTTCAGCAATCCCCTTGTTAAGGGAGTAAATATATTTCTTGATTTTTTACAAAGTGCATTATGTTTGGGCCCATAACTTAAAACAATTACGCAATACTGACATCATTTCTGGCAGAAAAGAGAATGTATAGAAAATATGTACAGTGGAAACCCACAATTACGACCACCGTGGGGACTGACCAAAGTGGTCGTATTTTGGGGGTGGTCGTATTTGTGAAACTCTAAGTAACCTGGATCGGATATCTGAGACCAATAAAGGTGGTCGTAATTGTGGGGTGGTCGCAATAGCGGGGTGGTCGCAAGGTGGGGTTCCACTGTATATTATATATGATTAAAGTCAGATCAGTGGTTTTGATATTAGGCAGTCTTGAAGTGTAACAATGGGTTTTTAATGGAAAAATGAAGTTTTTCATTAATATCTTGAAGGTATTAAGTCCTAGTGACCAAATTCTTGGCATGGTAGGGGATTTTGGAGACATCTAATTGTATGCCAAATTTTTGGAACTGAGAGCTGAAGCTGGGGAGCTGAGCTCTAGCTAACTCCATAACACTAGCTTGATGTAAACAATATGTTACATGGTGCTTAAAAACTTGAATAAAATCTACAGTTTTTGATCAACTGGTTTCAAATTTTTTGTGTTAACAGACAACATGCTATCAAAGACATGCTGTGAAAATTAAATCCACAGTACTTACAGGAAAACAACATGCCATGGTCAAAGTTGGGCAAAATTTAAGGTACCAATTTTTCATTTTTGTTAATATTTTAAAAAATTTAAAAGATTTTGATCTAATTTTGGGTATAAAATTTAATTTTCTTTAATGAAAGTTATATTACTGAAAAAAAGTCCATAGCTTTAACATGTTTTGTGTTAAGTGATCAAATATCTTTCCTGATTTTTTACAAAATGCATTATGTTTGGGCCCATAACTTTTTTAAATTATATAATACAGACATAATTTCTGGCATGTACATAGGAACTATATAGAGGAATATTTATGGTAAATATGAGGAAAAACAGATGAGTGGTTTTGATATTAGGCAGTCCTGAAGTGTGAAAATAGGGTTTTAATAAAATATTGAGGTTTTTCCTTAATTTCTCAAAGGAACCAAGTCGCAAACACCCAGTTTTCGGCTTGGTAGATCTTGGGGCCATCTAACATTATGCCGAATTTTGGGTTGCTAGGTCTTACGGTTTCAAAACGTGCCACATCTACCGACGGACGGACAGACAGATGGACGGACAACGGACAATGGACCACGACTATAGCTCAGATGACTTATAGTCAGCTGAGCTAATAAAAAATTCAGGTTTTTCCTTAATTTCTCAAAGGAACGAAGTAGCAAAGACCCAGTTTTCAGCTTGGTAGGAGATCTTGGGGACATCTAACATTATGCTGAATTTTGGATTCCTAGGTCTTACAGTTTCAAAACGTGCCACATCTACGGATGGACGGACAACGGACAATGGACCACGACTATAGCTCAGATGACTTATAGGCAGCTGAGCTTAAAATCAGAAAGTCCGCCTGACTGTCATTCTCAAGAGTTCATGGCCATGGACCAGTAAATTTTCCAGTGACTCTCTGAAATACAATATACATCATCCAGTATTTTGTCAGGAATGGGGTACATATGATACATGGGGGTTTTGGTATTTCAGTCAAAATTATGGCTCTACATGGGGGTGTTGTAATCTACAGTAGCCGATTATCTTTGGTATATACCCTTCCTATGCAATGGGTCCCCATTTTCTAGTTCTTGCTTATAATCTTACAGATCAAATGGTTATCTGCATTCATGATATATTCATGACAGCAGGTTTTAATAAACTCTCTGTCAAGTTAATGTATCAGGTTTCATTTGCATGAACTAAAGATTTTGAAACTTCTATATGAATCAACAGACTAATATATTCTGTAAAAGTAATAGAAAAAAATAATTATCTAAATGTGACTGTAAACTTTAAAATTTCCATATTAATATTTCCCAGATATAATTTTTACTTCCTTATTAGGAAGACACATAAAATACCATGAAAACCAGAAACAGATTTTTATCAGGGTAGATCAAACCTCTGATCCTCCCGAGTTCCATACTGATATTTTGTAGGAAGTCCTTAATCATAAAAGATTTAATCTCTGACCAATGTACTGATATATCTCAGATAATGTTTCACAAAGTAAAAGGCCAACAGGGCCTGTGGTTTCATGTTTTCACAAGTCAAAACAAAAAAATTCCGAGTCATTTACTTTTGACATCAAGCAGTGTATATCTGCAGCAAAGAGCAGAATTCTATTCTCGTTTATGTACTCTGAGATGCTGCAAATAATTTCAATCTGTAGGCCAGTATTGAAGCAAATTCATTTAATGAAGTCAACAATTTCAGTCTGTAGGCCAGTATTGAAGCAAATTCATTTAATGAAGTCAACAATTTCAGTCTGTAGGCCAGTATTGAAGCAAATTCATTTAATGAAGTCAACAATTTCAATCTGTAGGCCAGTATTGAAGCAAATTCATTTAATGAAGTCAACAATTTCAGTCTGTAGGCCAGTATTGAAGCAAATTCATTTAATGAAGTCTGAAATGACCATTTCAATATCTAGATCAGTCATTACCCTCCATGGCAAGAATTCAGCAAAACTTAGAATTCAATGAATGATATATCAGTGACCTTACATTCCAATCAATTTTTTTTATGTTTTTTTACTAAATAGGTCCATGGCCTGTTGGTGACCCTGCTATTAAATGAGGATGAAGGTATTCATACAATAAGGATGACATGTAATTATTACGCCTTCTGGGTTTCAGGTTTTATATGCACCGGGTTAGGAATAATTCAGAAGTCATATCCTGTTGTTAAGACTGAGTGAGTCTCTGAGGTTCTAGCCAGATTTCACCATTATGCCATTGAAGCTCTAGCTGGGTTCAAACCAGGGACCTTCAGCTCCAAAGTCTGATGCCTCAACCACTAGGCCATGTCCTCCCCCCCCCCCCCCCCCCCCAATCAAATGTTTAAGAAGTCTACAGGTCAAACTTTTGCGGCCTTCAGATAGCGTCACTCAGCTCCAGTTGACAAGGCTGGAACTGAGTCAGTGTAACTATCATGTCCCCACACCTCTGCAATTTTTCCTTCACCTGGGAAAACCCAGGTTAAATAAGGCCTGGCTTAAATATATTTTACCCAGGTATTACCCATGATTCCTGGGTTTTATCCCTATTTTGTCTGATAAGAGTGATGTGCTCTGCTGCTCTGATGACCTCTGACCTTATTAAACATGTGTGAATTTTGATGAGAAGGAAATTCAGGTGAGAAACTTCATGGTAAATATGTATAATGAGTTTCATGAAAATCTATAGGTTTTTTGGTAAGTCACCAAGGTGCCTTCTCTAGTGCGGTGACCTATGACCTCATTAAATATGCATGGATTTTGCTAGAAATCTAATTTAGGCGAGATATTTTATTGATTAATATTTCTGTTGAGTTTAATGAAAATCCTTCATATTCTTCGTAAGTTATCGTGGCGACACCACAAAGTAGCCTAGTGACCATAATAAATATTTGTGGATGTTGCCCATAATCGACTTGGGCAGGATAATTTGTTGGTTAGTAGTTATGGTGAGTTTCATGAAAATCGATCAGAGCCCCAGTAAGATATGGCAGCCACACTAAAAGTTAATGGACAGACGATGGGTACCGTAAAATCTGTGAAATTTCGTACAGAAAAAAATATTTAAATTTGTGGAAGTCCAAAATTTAACAGTCAATTTCAGCAGTTTTAAAATTATATGACAAGTTAAGATGCCTCGTCAGCAGTGGGCGATAATAGGAGCCTCAAGTATTCACTCGCCGATTTTGCATTCATCCGTGTGAACCATGGAGTTTCATGAATAAAAAACATTATTTTCTATTCTTGTGTTGTTTATTTTATATTAAATCAGTTTGGAAAAGGAATATGAAAAGTATATCTGGGGGATTTAATCCTGTCATGAAGCTCGACACCTGTACACAGTACATGCTTGCGTGACATCCGGGGCTTTGCCCGGGGAGATCGTTTTTCAGGTGGCTTACGCATGGATATCCCCACTACTGGTGCACAAAAAGCTAGAGGTCTTTAGATCACTTAAAGAGTTATTCGATCCTGATTATCCAATATCAAATATCCAACCTCGGTTAAACTTCATGAACGTCTGATAGCGCTTTGATATACCGTTCGATCTCGTGTGATTTATTTGTTGGGTGATACAGAGCACGGGTACTCAAAAGTGAGTCGTTCTGGTGTGACATTCAAGATATTTATTGTAAATGTTTTAATGGAAATTAGCATTAATTTTCAAACTGATTAACATTGGAATTACATACACCGGAGCGCTGAGACCAATCTGAACCTGGCTTACACACGGAAATCCCCCTTTACGGTGCACGTAAAGCTAGTGGTCTTGAGATCATTCACGGAGTTAATCCTGATTATCCAATTTCCAACCTCCGTCAAACTTCATGAACGTCTGTCAGTTATTCATGGCGTGTCGCTAGCATCCTGGACAATTAAGCAACTCACATTTGAGATATTTTAAGTTTTTTTTATAGTCGCTGAAACAAAATCTTAGTATTAGAATTACATTCTATATGATGTAGATATAATTCATATTAATTATCCATAGCATAGCATTCACATCGATTGGACCGGTAGGCTTTTTCAAAACCAGATAACAGCGTGAGGTTACGTCAGTGTTACATTCACGGCAGTCCTGCTAACGTCAAATATGGCGTAACAGACCACCGGCAGTTCGAAATTTAACATGTCATTTTAATAATTATGGTTACTGAAGAAAGACAGTGTACGAAATTCATCAAGGTATGAAATTTCACAGATTTTATGGTAAACCATAATACTCGTGTCATATGACAAGCATATAAAAATGAAACTTGTAGCCCTTAAGTTATAATTCTGGTCAAGGTTGTAACAAAGGAATGTAATTGTTTATTAGTTATCTCTATAAGTACTTGATATGTACTTACATCAAACTTGTTATCTGACCTTCAGGTCACCAAAAGCTACATGCCCTGTTGTTATCTACGAAGGGTCAACAACAGTATGTCATGTTTGAGTGTGGTGAGTGCTCCACTGTCTTTACAGGGGGACATTTATAAATCTAGGCTGCAAAACTATTAAGTGGCACTAGATTGCTGATAAACCTGCAGGTTCTATAGTCATACCCTCAGGTCTAATGTGTACAATTATCAGTGCTATCTTAATGTGCAGGTGTGATTTATATTATACCAAGAAAAAACTTGGGAAAATGGTACAAAGCAACATGACATGCCCTTACATCCAGTAAACATAGTACTGCACCCACTATTGAACATATCAATCTCCTTCATTTTTACCTTATTATTGTCATAAGGCACTAAAAGGTGAGGATATGCATGTTCGTTGACATGTTGCATATGGGCTTCTTCAATTACAATCACCATGGAAACATCCCATCAAATAAAAATACCCATTACCCTGCATACTAAATGTAATTTGAATCTGGATATCCACAGAACTTGATGAAGTTATGACCACTCAGTGACAGAGGGCAGGCATAATCAATGCCAGGCCCAAGACCAGTGTAATCAGACCATTCTGAATCAGTGAATGGCCTGTGATCAGGTCAACGTGGCCTCGAGTTGTAGGCCAAAACTGCAAACAAACAAGTGACCACATTTTCAGATCACGTCTAAAAATAAAACTCGAATAGCCGACTATTTAGTGCTTACAGTTTCATAAGTTTATCATTTGGGAAGATTGTTCACATGGCAACATAACTGTGATATTTTACGCAGCAAATCTACAACTAAAAGCCTGTATTCACCGTTTCTATTTATATAAGCGACTGGAATGTGTTCATCCTAAGCGGCCCTACCCCAGGGCTTGCCATGTGGTTAGCTTGACATCTCCCCAGTTACCACGTCCAAAATCCAGGCAACCCGCGGGAAAATCTACTGGAAACCAATGGAATGGGTCACCTGGACAATAGACAACTATCGCCAATTTCAGCAGGACGTATTTTACACGTGTTTTGTTGTTATCAATGCGTCAGCCATTAGCTGTATTTACCTTTAATCCGGCCTTCTGGGGCTCCCTTGTAGAAAAGAAATATTACCTGTAACGTGGCAGTGGCGCCACCTGTAGATAGGCCAGAAATGAATGAACTTTGGGGGCTGTTCCAGAAAACTGACACAGTTGCGTAATCAGCTGATAAACCGCCCTTTAGTCTGGTTAGTTTATTCACTACCAAATGGTCCTACTTTTTGACCTTACAAGATGCGCCTTATGGCCGAACGAATGCAACAGTATCAATCGAATCAAGCAAGGCCAAGGACCACCCCATCTTGTCTAGCTCTATACAGAAACCTACTCTTATTGAATACTAGATCGAATTGACTTTTTGAGCAACGAATAAAGCAGTAGGTGGGAAATACATTTTATTAGATTACTGAATACTTAATAGAGACGGTGCTTTCGCCCTATAGGCCTACGCTTCGTACGCTGTGCGAGGATCCTGCAATGATACCCTAACTACACCTCACATATGCAGATCCTGCGCTTAAATAGGCTATCTTTATATCGGATAGTGTATGGATTTTCTGGTTTACAAAGTGTAACATTATTGATGTTTATAGTAAAATAAATAAAAACACATTTTTATGATAACAGTACAAAAAAAAAAAAACGATTCCATTCGATTTCTGTTTTATCATTATTATTATTATTTTTGTTATTAAAATTATTATTATTATTATTATTAGCACTTGGTTCGCATCTAAATTAGAATATATACGATTGGTTAACTTTGGTCGATCTTCAAATAGTGCGCTTTGCGTCCGTACTGTAGTCCGCTTTGCTTAAAGCCTAAACTTGTTTACTCAATAAAATTTGATTATGCTGTCCTCTCTTAGTTCATAATCCAATTTTCTTGGCTGCAAAAGTGATATTTTGCGGGAAGGATATGGTCAAAGGGTATCAAAACTTACCTCACGTTGACTAGGAAGTAGGAACGGATTTGCCTGTACACACTAGGAACCGGTTAACTGTAAACTGGACTATAAAGTAAACCGAACCATGCATGTTTCAAGCGTACCACACTAGACTACGGTCGCTCGAATCCCTATTTGTGGTTGTGTTTTTATCGAGAAATGGACGAAACTGCACCATATGTGAGTAAATAGTAGTGCCTTACGTACACTAATTCGTACGGAAATATATAGCATGTATATCACTATAGAGGCGTAATATGCACGGTTTCTTCCCATTTCCCTCTGAAGAAGGGATTCGAATGACTGTGAGTAGACCCAAATGATGCGGAATAGTGGCCTTATGCGGAGAGAGTATAACCGCTTCGGGTTCTGGGTTATTTGCTGGTGCGGATATAAGTAAATATATAGAGGGGAAAACACTCAGAAATACATTTGTAATTGATCATTTATTCATCAAAGTATTTCACAAGGATGGTAATATAATAAGGACAATCCTTATATTAATTAATTCGTTCTTTACATTTACACAGAAATTAAACATTTGTTTAACATAAATGAGTTATTTGCATCGTCGCTGATCAACCCCGACTGCTAAAGTTATATAAAATAGAAAAAATGATATATATTCTAGAATCGTACAACTATTCAAATCTTATAAATTATTGCTTAGATTTGGAAATAACGGATATCTATCCTTGTATTAATTTGGTTTTTATATGGTGATTGTCATCCGAGTGCCTAAGATTTGCCTGACTTCTCTGTTAGTTTCTTGTGTAATCATCTGAATCAAGTCTACTGTCGCTAGTGTAACAAACATTTAAAAACTGACTGGACGTTGTCACATGCATGGTGTTTATTGGTTTGATAGAAAGATTCCTGGTAATTACAAAATATCTTACTCTTACGACTTCTGAGGCAGTGAAAGTTGCTGAGCGAAGGTCTCTTAGTCATGGTTCAGTGGAAAACTTTGCAATATGTGGTTAACACATGGAAAATTACAGCAAAATCAAAGTCTATAATGTTAAAGGAAACGCATATCTTTCCCGGGGTCATCTTTCCTGACCCCATATAACTTTTCAGAATATTTTCCACACCAATATATAGCTCAACCTTGTAAAGAAATTATGAAAAGTTAAAGGAGGACTAAATTGACAAATTCATGGTAGGAAACATTTTTTTAAGTATTAAAACGGCACGTATAAATACATGGCTTGGGTCAGAAATGACCCCAGTGCCGCTGGGAGGTTAAAGAAATGATGGGGTGTCACACATTTTGTTACTATACATGTATATAAATCTACTCATTTATTTAAATCCTGTATGTCGAGTTACATTTTTTTATAGCAGCCCTGAAGTCACCACTGGTAAAGCTTTTTACTTTCATGCTGCAATAGGTTGGCCATGTCATTACAATGGTTGGTTAAAAATAATTCTCCCACAATCAGAGCCAACAAACTTACTCTTGCTGTGGCGTAAGAGAACTTAGAACAGGTACCTCCGCCTCGTGGCAAATTATCTAACTAAATAACGGCTCTCTGGCCAACTATTTAGTGATGAGAGTTGGCACTGAGTTACGTCTATCGGTACATTGAATCACGTTTTATTCTAGGAATTATAGTTGCAAACATAAATACTACATGCAGCCTAGGGAGGGCTGATACTACATGAGAAACCCCCCCCCCCCCCCTTTCTCCCGCGCCATTATGCAGTGCATGGCCATATTATCTATATTACATGCGTGTATATACCTAGAGGATTGGGAGTTTTACGTAAAGTTCGTAAAGTGTTAACAAATCCTTGCATGGTATAATTTTATAATAGTTTTTTTTATATCCATACCTCACCTGTTTAATTTAAGTTTGGGTATCTGCTAAAGTCACGATCTTGATTTGTTAATAAAACTTCAAAGGAGAGCTGTAAGAATACTCGTTTCGGCACCTTATCGAGCACATTCTGATATACTATTAAAATCAATATATATTCTTGAATTACCAAAGATTTATGATAACTGTGTGCCTTTTTCCATGAATAAGTTTAACAAAGGTCTCATATAAATATTTACTTTTAGTAAATACTAATGTCTATAATACCACAACATGTAAAAAATCACGTACATGTACCGGTCAGCAAAAGTGCAGCAATGTGTATAACTATCCGTTTTAAAGGTGTTAATTTATGGAATACTTAGATTGGTATTTGACGAGATCACTTCTATCAACGTGTTTAAGAAAAAGGTGTAACAGTATTTAATGTCATAAAATATGAATTATTTATTCAATATTACACATGCATGACTTTCCACTGTTCATGTACATTTTCTTTTAACTCATAAATAAATAATACCGTCTGGTCTGATTAATAAATGTAATGTAATTCATGAAGGGGCATATATATCTTAATTCAAGGGGGCATATACTTGTTTAAGGGGCATATACCTCTTCAAGGTCGAGCCCCCTTTGATCAATGACTCAATGTAAAAAAATGTATAATTGTCTGTGACATATCAGTATGTTATGAAGCATGTTTCTACTTTTATTATGCCTTGCTCAATAAAGTTCAAGTTCAACATACATAATAAGTATAAGTTTTATATATATTTATTATATATTTGAAACACACTCTGGACCCGCTTTATAAAAAATAAGGGACTTGCATATGTTTTAAAGACTTTTCGATTCTTATGTCTTAATAGATAATAAAGGTCATTAGAACTGAAGACTTAATCATGTTCACATAGTGACGACAGCATGTCTAAAACTACTTAATCATGTTCACATACTGACGGCAGCATGTCTAAAACTACTTAATCATGTTCACATACTGACGACAGCATGTCTAAAACTACTTAATCATGTTCACATACTGACGGCAGCATGTCTAAAACTACTTAATCATGTTCACATACTGACGGCAGCATGTCTAAAACTACTTAATCATGTTCACATACTGACGGCAGCATGTCTAAAACTACTTAATCATATTCACGTATACTGACAACAGCATGTCTAAAACTACTTAATCATGTTCACATACTGACGGCAGCATGTCTAAAACTACTTAATCATGTTCACATACTGACGACAGCATGTCTAAAACTACTTAATCATATTCACATACTGACAACAGCATGTCTAAAACTACTTAATCATGTTCACATACTGACGGCAGCATGTTTAAAACTACTTAATCATGTTCACATACTGACGGCAGCATGTCTAAAACTACTTAATCATATTCACATACTGACGACAGCATGTCTAAAACTACTTAATCATGTTCACATACTGACGGCAGCATGTCTAAAACTACTTAATCATGTTCACATACTGACGGCAGCATGTCTAAAACTACTTAATCATGTTCACATACTGACGGCAGCATGTCTAAAACTACTTAATCATATTCACATACTGACGGCAGCATGTCTAAAACTACTTAATCATATTCACATACTGACGACAGCATGTCTAAAACTACTTAATCATGTTCACATACTGACGGCAGCATGTCTAAAACTACTTAATCATGTTCACATACTGACGGCAGCATGTCTAAAACTACTTAATCATGTTCACATACTGACGACAGCATGTCTAAAACTACTTAATCATATTCACATACTGACGGCAGCATGTCTAAAACTACTTAATCATATTCACATACTGACGACAGCATGTCTAAAACTACTAAATCATGTTCCCATACTGACGGCAGCATGTCTTAAACTACTTAATTAATCATGTTCACATACTGACGGCAGCATGTCTAAAACTAACCTCTAAACACAGTGCATGTGGACTTCCAAGACATTTTAACTGAAAACGCAACTTATTCCATGCAAATACGAACCTACATATATAAATCAATATTGGCCGTAAAAGAAGCAGACTTCAAGGCGGTGAAGTTGATTCGTCTGTTTCTCAGGACAAGAGAATCCTTATCAGCCTCAATCCTGGCGGAGCGGAGCGCCATCGTGTGTCTGTGTAAGAGACTGCCTCATTTCATTTTCCTCTTTCAAAAGTTTTGATTCCCGCTAACAGACATGCAAGAACGCATATGAACCAATTTCTGCTAATGCTCACCAATGGGCTATAATGAATAATAATGCAAAACGATTCGTTATTCTTTGAAAAGGATCAAATTAAGGATGAAAGTGTCCTGACGTAAAATGTTAATCATGTGTCAGGTAAAACTTTTAATGGTGTTGGATTTCATTGGACCTGCAGAGTGTATACTTGGTCAGCCTCGCCTTATGATCAGGAAGTCTTATCAGCGAGAGCTAAGGCTGGCGTCTTGGAAAGACAGTGGGGCAGGTTAATGGGAGGACACTAAAGCAGGTATATACACAGCAAGAAATATACTGCCTGAGAACAATTCATATATGTATTTCAGACTTAATCAGATATTTCTTCCTTCAATTAAAGACACCTGGTGTGCTGCTTTCACTTTGACATCAATCACTGGGTCCAGGATCGCGATAAAATGAATTAACTTTATTTATTCAAAAATCCAAACACTAAGAGTCAAACGGTAACGATGTTCACATTTTCTGATGGGGGGGGGGGGCAGAGGTCGAAGACCCTGGTACACAGGAGAAGTAAAACGAGAGGCGATGGGGGGGGGGGGGGGGGTCAGAGTTAATATCAGTCAGTGTACAAGTGCATAGTCACATGTTTCAAGTGGGGGGGGGGGGGGACAAGCATATACGTTTGAACAAAGTTATATTAACAACTGGGATAATCTGGAAAAATATTGCAGTTTTGTGTTTTCACAACATTTCACCAGAATTTATTCATTCATTAGTATAATTTGAATGCTCATCTGCAAGTGTTTGCCTTTTTCAGATATAATAATCAGATAGAATAATTTATTAGTTCTGACACTGACTTCATAAACCACTAAAACTATCGAACATGACGACTATAGAACCACAGGATCAGACTATAGGATACCATATAAAACTATCAAGTGAATACGAAATCTAGCTGTGCTGTCATTAAGTATCTCTCGTATTCATTCACATGATTGTAAAAATGAAGATGTATCCAAGTACAAAACACTTTATTATAAACATAAAAAAATCTTGCATGAAGAAGTAAAATTATATTTGTGAATTTTCTCTTGATGTTTACATTGTAGGCTACAAAGGAAAGTTTTAGATTTCAAATACATGTCACAGTACACGGCAAGAAATAAAGGGCAGATAGAGATAAATGGATAGCAAGATAAATGAAGCGAAGTTTAATAGGATATTTTATACATTAAATAACAGCAGTAAAGAATGGAAAGCGTAACAAGCATTAAATCTCCATGCATACTTATAATGGTGTCCTGCCTGTAAACGCCATTGTTCTGTCATCCTCTCTGAAGCTCATCTCCACAAATTTAAGGACGGGTCAATTTAGTTATTTTCATGTTTTTTTGTTGTTGTTGTCATATTTACAGATACTTTACCTAAATAAGAGTTTGATACCCCCCTGCCCCCCCCCCCACACACACACAGACACAAGTTCAAGACTCGGTCCGTGTTGGGTGTCTAGATGATACCTTAGGCCATTGCACTCTGTCCTCCATACTGAAACATTCTGGGTCCGGGTACATTACGTTATACGGCCTTAGTCTTTTAGTTTTGCTCTTTAGCAATATATTTTTTTATTTTGTTTTTGCAAACATATGCTTACTAACTGTCAACAGCGAGTATGTGTTTCCCTGAACTAGCGCACTGTGTGTGCTTGCTCTGGAGTATTCTGTGTCTTGGTCATCTGAGCACACAGTTAACCACGCCGTGCACTCTCATATATAAACTGATAAACTTTAATAAAACAATTATGTCGTCTTATTGTTCAGTTTTTTTTTTTTAATTATTTTGGTGTAACTAGTGTCCCTCTTTCGTCCGATTCATAATAGATGTAAAAAAGAACAAGCGAATCAGTGTCAAACCTCGCCGATAGATGTCGCTAGTGTGTTGTCAATGACCAAATTCCTCACTTTGCCTTCGATTCATTTGCACCCGATGTGGTCATTATGTGGTATTTATGGTGAACAACATATCATAACTCTTCACACTGTACCTTGTACGGGTACCAGAGGATACGCCCACTGACATCAGCGTGAAAACATGTAAGTTTGGTATTAAGTTGAAATTAATAGCCCAGATCCACTTGGTTCCACAGTAAAACTTTGAACCACAACATCTGATCCCCGCTGACGATGGACGATATTGTGGTAAATATTAGAGTGTGCACTTGTCAGTTGTTATAAATTAACATGAACAGACTTCACTTTGTAGTTTGACTCTTCGCCCACGGGCAGGTTCGTTTATGGTAAGTTTGTGGTTTTTATAATACATGCAGACTGCTATTACAAAACAGGATTTAAAAGCATACAGCATTGCTACTCATTGTCAGCACTGTTCTAATGTGTTTGTCTGTGATTAAGAAGGACTAAGAAATATAACAAAAATTGCTTTAAAATAACACAGCAGGTTAACTAGGTGGAGAAGCAAATTAAAAAAAAATCACTTCCGGGTATATATATTTCGTCATGACGTCATATTAACTGTCGTCATTTCCGGTGTCTACGATCTCGCCATTGATCCCGTGCGTAAGTGAACGCACTCATTTGCTTCTTGAGCCAAAGAGCAGAACGGACAGAACAGCGACCAGAGACAGTCCCCGCAGCAGCCCCCGTCTATTCCTCGAGCCTCTCTGATCTTCCCTCTGTTGCTAGCCTTGAAGATCAGATTAGCGACAGGAACGAAGAAGCAGAGACAGCAGATACAGCAACTGTCGCCGACAGCCTCCGCGTTCTTCCCGAACTGGTAGCAGGGGAGGAGGAAGCTCATGATGCAGATGCCGCAGTTGTTGAAACATCCGCAGATGCCTTGGCCCCACTCACCAGACATAGTTAACGATGTTGTTCAGCTGAAATAAAGAATAAATGTTAAAGCTACATAAACATTTGCAAAAATATGTTTTATCTATTACGTCATTTTAAATGAATATTAAGTTAATGAGAAAGATCTTCCCGGCAACCGACTTATATCCCCAGTTCACCTGTTTTTTTTATGGTTCTGTGTGTGATTTAACACAGTCGAAGCATGTCTGTTAACTATAACAAGACTGCTTGACCTAGAGTTCGATCGATCTTTCGCAACTCCGAATGAAGGAGAAGAAAGGCAAAAGAATTAGGAAAAACCAGCTGAAAACTGGAAAAAAGCTTGATTTGCGAATTTGTCTGATACTGCTGCATGCGCATTATTTTTTAGAGCCTCTGATCGGGCCCGGCAGTAGTATAGGCCTATACGCTAATGGGTTTGATACGAAATATTGGCAGATTCCACAATACTTCAGGGCAAAAACATTATACACCATGTCTGTTATACATGCCTGAATAGTGTGTGAATACGTTCCTTTAATTACGCATTAGCATTTATATATAAGTAAAAAAAAACAGTACTGATAACAAATATAAGTCTTGTTTAACCAAACAATATTTATGTGTAACCTACAAGTATTAACTGTATTAACACGCGGTTTTATTTGTGTGAACTGCAAAGGTGGTCTAAACAGACTATGCAGTATATATAATGTTAAAAATGTTTGTTTAAAGCGAGGTCTAAATTTTACTAGTAACTAAATGGAGCTTGAATGTGGTCAATTTCGATATTATGGTCGATTTTGGTTCATCTTTCAAACCATATACCGTTTAGATAAAAGTATACTTCGTATTGTATTTATCCGGAAATTATTCTTTTGTGCGTAACAAACTTTGTGAAAATTGGCAGCAAACAAACACGTGTTAAGACGCATGAATCGTTTGTGGTCTGATTATAAAAAGACACAGTCTGCAGTCACCAGTCAGCCTTGTCAGGTTACATGAAGAAGCAGATTATGCACTATGCAATAATTGCAGATTTTTAAAACTGTTTCCCTATTCCATTGCCAGATGCAATTGTACGTAACAAATTCAGGCGATTTGCACATTGTCTCAAGTTTTCAAAAAGAATTCTAAAACATACTGTTTTAAACTTAAACCATATGCAAGATCCAACTATGCTGCCTGCATGCATGCCATTATTGGCAAACGGGACGCATGAAAAAGAGTAATACGGGAATTTAAAGTGAAAGACCCCTATAAATAATGTTGATGATTCATTGTATGTTATAATAAAACGAATATCAATAAAACACTGGCTCTGAACCAGGAAGCTGCTATATGTAAGAAATAAGGTAATAAATCTACTATTCATGTATTATGTTGGACTTTGACTGGCATGGCATGAGTAACCGCCCACGAAGGATAAACTGCGCCATTTACCATGGTTAACTGTCTAAGCTGCCTCTGTTATCTTATCTTGGACCGTGATGGATCAGTCAATCGGCGTCTGTGACTGTTTATCCGGGCGGCATACTGCCTTGTGCAAGTACTGTGCTGATATTGATTTTTTATACGATTGATGCAAGCGGCTCAATCCAGGTCACGTATGTCCGATTGTTATCAGGCTAATTTTCTTAAGTGGTTAATAACCTGAGGACCATTCAGGTATTTATATAAGTTTCGGACTTGTAGCAAAAAAAAAAAATGAAAGAATTGTACTAATTAGTAGGGGCCTACGTTCAAGGACAAGGCAAATGCACAAATATACTGTGTTTATCATTGTGGGTATAGTCATGGTTTCATGGCTAACCACAGATAAATATGGCCTCCAGATATATAAAAAAATGACTCTTAGACGAAAAATCAGACAAAGAAAATGTTCATTAATTACAATTTCCCCGTCAAGATACTAATATAAATATGGCTTATCCAGGAATGATTGTGTCAAAACTGTAGTGAAGACACTAAACGGGTATAATGAATCACGAGGTTTTTTTATTTAAATGTGGAGACAAGATGTACTTAATGGCGGTGTCAAAATCATTAATGTATTAGACTTATTTGATAGATATTTACAGTTGATTTTTCTTGTATTTGAACCGAATGACTTCAAAAATCTTTACCTTTGTGAAAGTAACATTCCAAAGTACACGCGAATTGATAGAAATAAATTGGACTTTGGGCCACATGTACTCCCGCTCCCCATGGACCGTAATGCTCCCCAAGATAACCTGTTACCAAGGACTGTCAGCTGTCTTTACCTTCTAGTTACCCTTTGAACTGGTGTAGGTGCATGCATGTGATACCCCCGGGACCGTTTCTTTGGTAACGCAGTCAGGAAAACAAGGAATTATATATATATATATATATATATATATATATATATATATATATATATATATCTAATTAAACAAGATAAAATAATCCAAGTGAGTAGTAATGTACATATTCAGTCGATAGCAAAAGCCAGATTTATTCATTTTAGGTAATGGTGGTGACATACTTAAGCATAGTTACTATAGCAACTACATATTGAGAACAATTAATATTTAAGAATTTTTTTTCTTTTATATTATAAATAAAATCGCATATGAACAAATCTGTAGTTCCATTCAAAGATATGTAGCCTCCATAGGCTGCTGGTAGGTATCCGTCTATAGAAAACTACTGAAGAATCGGCATAAAGGTAACACGCAGGCCTTAATTCTTAATGCAGCAATAAACACGTACTATTGGGCAGCAGTTTCCGAGATCACTGCTGTGCATCTATATAGTATCAAATGTGATTGTAACTTTACATCCCTACATTAAATATCCTGAGTAAATAAATACAATCAGCGTTTAGTAATCAACATAATGTTGGTATATTAGCATATAAAAAGATAAACCATTGTTGTTTCCGTTTTTCTTACACCCTGGATGCATTTGAATTCAGTCACACGTATTAAATCGTGTACTATAGGAAGGATGTGCAACAGCACATCGTATCGCTGTATAAATGAAACCCACAAGCCTGACCTCTTCAATGGATTTTGTGAGTATTAATGCCTGAGGATACCTATATCTGCATCACAAACAGAGACACAAATACAGTAAGCAAACTGTATATATACGCGTGCATTTTTCATTATTAGTGATGCAACACGTGACCCTGCATGTCAAATATGACAGTAATAAATATTCGATGACCATATTTATTTTTTCCACAATGCAAAGCAACCTTTTAAAATGATATTTTGGTCCTATATTTTAAGCTGGTCTGTAGATTTCGTTAGAATTCGTTACTTTTAAGGGTCATTTCTTTATAACTTTTACTTTTCTGACATTTTCCTGGCGTTTTTCACACTATGTGTTCCATCTATTTATTATTTACTTAATATTGGAGGTAGGCAGTCAAGAAACCCCCGTTGTTAGCCCCGACAGCCATGGCACATCGGTTTCAGGCTGAATTGAAGTACATGCGTGATTGGCTATATATACCGTTGTTACATCAGCGGTTTCACCGTTTGAAGACTCTAGTAGTAAACATATCAACCAATCAGAAAGCGCGTCTTCGGTTGCTATGACATGGCTGCCAGACCTAACGACGGGGGCTGCTTGCCTGCTTATCTCAAATATGAAGTAAATAATAAAGATATTATCAATATATTGTGAAAAACACTAGGAAAATGTCAGATAAGTAATAGATATATGGAAATGACCAAGAAAAGTAAAAAAAAAAAAAATGCATCGTAACATCGAGTAACATGTTATTAGAAGGCTTAGTTACTTGGACACGCTTATTGTAATCACCATGTTGTTGTTTGCGACATCACGGACGAGAAGCATATTTTCATACTAAAGGTGAGAACATGACATGAACCACCATTTGATTCACTGATAAATTAAGATAAAATTGACAAATAGCTGATACTGATAGACTCCGCCCTCCCAACCCACATCCGCCTAGTTGCTCCACGACCAAGGAACAAACAACTATATATATTTATATTAAACCCCTCCCAAGATCGCATACTATTAATACATTAATACCGTTTGAACCTCAGAGCTATTTATCTAACATCTGAGCACCTCTTGGTATATTTTGTTACCTCATTCTCACCCCGCACGTAAATAATTTGAGTTCTCATTATATTAACTAACTAAAAAATGAAGCTATTCAGGGGTATAGGGGAGGGGTTGGAGAACGGGGAGACAAATTCGTCTAAATTTATGAAGGTGTTACGTAAAACGGTAAGAGCACGCTTGTTCCGTTAAATATGCTTGCAAGTTTGTTAAGTTTCTGCAATAAGCTTAAATTTTAAGGAACACATCTTCAAGGAAGCCTTGATATGAAACTTAAACGGGTTAGACAAGATTTTATATGAAAACACAATATCCTTATCATCTGCAGTTCGATGTAATGTAAGTTTGGTCGTAAGTGCCCCTGGCGTCCAAGAACTTGGGTACACACAATCCGAAATTAAAAGCAGTCACATTCCTGTGTTTCATGACGTAAAACGTCCGCTTATAACACTTTCAGTATTCAACTGTACACGGTATAGTAAAAAAAGTTTCCGCCACGGCAAATGGTTTTATTTCCTAACCGAGTTCATAAATAGTATCTATGACCAGCAAACTTTCATTTTCTATATGATATGTGTTTTATCAGATTTTAATCATTCGAATTTCTATTTTTGTGTCAATTAATGGGTGCTTGCATATAAACCGTACTTTTACATATGTTCTTATTCCCCTGACTGGTCAATAATCTGTACACTGGAGAAAAGGCTGACTGTAGGGTTGGGATATACACACTGGTGCTTTATGAATATACAGCAAATGGTTCACCTTAATTATCAAAACATTATTTGAACTTTAAGAAACTTCAAGACCCTTTTGAACGTTGACGATATAATTCTTTGACAAAATCTTAATTAGGATATATATGCATTGCATTGTATAAGTGAACCATTCGAAAAGAGTAATGTTTCTGTTACTTAAGAAATATTATTGTTAATATGAACAAACATACTTTATTAGCGTCAAATTGGACACTGATAAAACTACTTATGAACATATATAAATCAACAAGCGTGCAGCCTCTTAAACATTAATTAACCTGAACAATGTAACCATATTTTTGCTGTTTTAACATAAATAATTGTTACCCCAAAGATTTCATTAACATATAAATCAACTCACCGATATAGTAAAACGAGCTGACTTTTGTTGATTTTCTGGTGTCGTCGATACCCGATGAGTATCCTTGTCAGAGAGTTAAGTGATAGATTCGTGGCGCTGGACGGCTACTCAATGTTGCTGTTGGTAGGAGCTGTCAGCTTTTATCAGACTGGTCTATAGTAACAGGACACCTAGTAACAAATGGTGTTTCGGAAAATATCATTCCCGTCACCTGCGTGTGACTGTTACGAGCTGTTGACTTCTTATCAGCTGAGCCTGCGTAATCACATGACCAGGGGACAACCACTGATAACGACCCTGTGTGGGATCCATGTATATATGCTTTTATTTGTCCTCTGGCATGCATGTATGATATGGATGGAGTGGGTGGAAGTGTGTGGGTGTGGTTCAGGAAGCTGCTGTTTAAGGCTTAATATGGTCAAGGAACCTAAAAGATAGACGAGGTTTAGCAAAATATTAAACAGTATATAGTTTAAATATTACCTACTGTAGTTTTTTCTGCTATACATTTTGATTGAAGTCCTACAGTCAACCGAGTTTTATAAATTACATACTAAGTAAAGGTAAAGGTTTCTGTTTATGCTTGGATATCACTGATATCAGTCCTTTCCGACTTTACACCTTGCCTTCCTGGTCGTGGGTCTGTTCATTTTCTCGGCCAACTTGGGTACACATAAACAAAGCAGCCATACCACGAGGTTATCCATTCTACATTTGTCTACATAACCAGTTGTGGTCATACCAATTTAGTTTTAGGTGAAGAGGCCGCAGCTTTGTGGTGAAATCAGGGGTCATAGCTAGCCATGACAACATGACACTCAGGCCTTCGGAAATAAACTGATAGGGCCTGGAGTCATGATGGCAGTCACAACAGAACGCCCATTCTAAGCGTCGGATCAAAATATTTCCTGTCTGGTATTATTTGGCATCACAGGCTTGTATAGTCGTATTATATGTGCTTAATATCGAAGAAGAAATGTTGTTACACAAAAATAATTACATTTATTACCTCCATTCATCACTGTAGCATCGATTCACATGAAGCGGTACTTCTTATTCAAAACTAAATGTGTCATTGCGCGGTCGTGTATGTAAACTTGGAAGTCGGAAGCCGGAAGCTGGAAACCAACGAAAGCAGTTTAAAGCATATACAAAATGCTAACGCTTCAATACCGTTTTCTTTTTCCCCGATAGAATAAATCTTTATTTTTCATTCTGTGAAGAATAATAGTTATCCATTGTTTCATCTGAACGTTATGGAAGATTTTGTGCTCGGAAGCCATCTCGGAAGTCAGTCAGAAGTGCTTGGATGTTATCCAATGTGTATAACTCGGAAGTCACAGAGACGCACTGGTTAACTCGTGCCCAAATGCAGTTTCATTATAATTATAGTTGCATGCATATATTAAAATTGCTTATGCATGATTCTGCTTTTAATGAGTGTATAATACAATACAAGATACATAATCGGAAAACTATAAGTTTTTATTTTTTTTATTTGTAAATTTAATATATATATATATATATATATATATATATATATATATATATATATATATATTTGTATTTTCACGTAATATATTTCACCCCATCTCATCTCAAGATTATGATTGATTTTCTGTTCCGCAACTATTCCCCTACATGTTTTTGATCAATGTATTCAAACTTTAGGTTGTGGGGCTTTAATATTTATATTTCTATAAAATTACGGTATAAACTGGAAAGTCCAAATATTCAAAAGTTCGTAACATGTTAATGTCAATGATGAAATGCGCGTCTATACATTTATAACTGGCAAATGTCACTCCTAGTATTTAAATGTAGTACTCGTTGTAAAATAATTGATATGATTAAGTCTTATGACAAATCTTTGCATTTTTTCCGACATTTGTGCTCTGTGAGCGCATAGGCTGGGACAGCAGAACACAGTGCGCGAGTCTGAGTATCAGCCGAGGAGCCGTGAGATTTTTCACGGTCGATCCCACCCCGAGCTCAGCTCTGTGGGGAGACCGTGCATGACTCACACGGTAATGCGATTGGGGGGGGGGGGGGGGGGAGGGATTCGTCGGTGTTATTATCGAGAAAAATGTGATAACGGAAATACCTCTCTCATTATACTAGTATATATTTGGATGCTCTCTCAGTGGAGTAAATCACCAATTTATGAATTGGAAAATAATAAATAATTTCACTCCTGATGTTTCAACATCACATTTCAAATATATGGATATTTATTAATATATTAAAGTCTGTTTGCAACTGATTTCACTCTCAAACGTATATAATATGTGCATGATAAGGGCATCTAACCAGAATGTGCTACCTTCAACTTCATATTACTGTACGATTACAAGGATCTCGATAAGAAATTACAATTTTGTTAACATAATATATATATATATATATATATATATATATATATATATATATATATATATATATATAAATCAATGTGTGCAACCGGACCATGAAATTTAAAATATAATTTGGCATAAAAAGTATTACATAATAGATAAGAGTCTAAGAGATTCATAATCCCGATGAAATTTTTTGGTCAGTGGAAGAGGAAAAGGTTTTTCAATTTATACATTAAAAATAAAATATTTTGTTCGAAACAACTTGTAAAAACATTAACTGGACGTTTTTTGGTTCTGTCAAATTTTCTGTTTAAGTCTCTATGATATAATCAGGGTGATTTTCATAGGGGCACATGTATAAAATATTATCAAAACCTTTTTTTCATGTTTCCGCCAACATAAAATGCAGTAACAGCGTAAAATATTGATGAGTTAAAATAATCTTGTTATAAAAAATGAAATAAAATATCAATATAATATATTATAAAAAAAACAGCATCATGAATGTTACAAAACAGACTGAGTTTATGAAAAATATATGATACTGAAGAAACTGAAAATGCTTGACACGTTTGCTGACGATATGATGACCAGTGCATTTGCCTTTACTGGCTTCCGAGTTTTACACATTTGGACCATAACCGAGCAAAAAATAATCTATAACCTCGGATGGATAACTATTCTATCAATAAAAATAAAAAGGTACTTTCCATTGATGTAGTAGAATTTTAATTATTCTTCGATCATTGCTTTAAAAAAAGTCCTTGCTTCCGACTTCGGACTTCCGAGTTTTACACATAGCCGTTTGGAAATCCCCTACCGGAAGTTATGGTTC